>CM053037.1:138223656-138466065 GCA_028564925.1 Lithobates sylvaticus | reverse complement strand
CACGGATTGGCATGGATAGGCGGCACGGATGAGCATGGATAGGTGGCACAGATGGGCACTGATAGGCGGCACGGATGGGCACTGATAGGCGGCATGGATGGACACTGATAGGTGGCAAGGATGGGCACTGATAGGTGGCACGGATAGGCACTGATAGGCAGCATTGTTTTTTACTGATGGATGCCAATCAGTGCCAAACAATAATGCATGCCAATCAGTGATGCCCATTGTGGGCACTGTGTGTCATCCCTGGTGGTCTAGGGTGGCATACCTTTTGATGGGCATCCCTGGTGGTCTGGTGGCATCCCTGGTGGTCCAGTGTGGGCATCCTCGGGGGGGCTGCGCTGATAATCAATCAGCACAGACCCCCCCTGTCAGAGGAGCAGCCGATCGGCTCTCCTCTACTCGCGTCTGACAGACGCGAGTGAGGAAAAGCCGATTACCGGCTTTTCCTATTTACACTGTGATCAGCCGTGATTGGACACGGCTGATCACGTGGTAAAGAGTCTCCGTCGGAGACTCTCTACCAAGATCGTAGTTGCGGGGTGTCAGACTGACACCCCGCAACAACGATCGCCGCGATGCGCGCCCCCAGGGGCACGCAGCGGCTCAAAATCCTGACAACGTCATATGCAGGGCCGTCTTTTCCATTGGGCACGCTGGGCAGTTGCCCGGGGGCCCCACTTGCCTGGGGGGCCCCACCTGCCCAGCGAGCCAAGCATCATCTATGTGTCACCCTCGTTTTTATTGCCTGTGACCCCGCGCTCCGGCCGCCATGTCCAGTCTCAGGCCGGCCCCTGGCGCCCTGTGATTGGGCGAAAGGGGTCATGTGCAGCAGGTGGGGCTGGCCTGTCCTCGATCGTGGGAGAGCGGGCTGGCCTTCACTGTGAGCTGTGGCCGCTATCTTCGCCTCCTCCTCTCCGGGTCACCGATCATGTCCCCGCTGGGGCAGGCAGTGTGACAGGCGGCGCAGAGCAGAGCAGAGCAGAGCAGAGATGAAAGGAAAAAAAAAGGTAAGGGACTCACTCGTGAGTTTTTTTTTGCTGGCCGGGGCTGGGGGGGGGGGGGGGGTTGATATGGTCTGGGGAGAGGGAGAAGCCATAATGTAATGTGTGTAGTGTAGTGTAATGTATAGTGTATTGTGTGTAGTGTAATGTATAGTGTATTGTGTGTAGTGTAATGTATTGTGTATAGTGTAATGTATTGTGTGTATTGTGTGTAGTGTAATGTATAGTGTATTGTGTGTAGTGTAATGTATTGTGTATAGTATAATGTATTGTGTGTAGTGTAATGTATTGTGTATAGTGTAATGTATTGTGTATAGTGTAATGTATTGTGTGTAGTGTAATGTATTGTGTGTAGTGTAATGTATTGTGTATAGTGTAATGTATTGTGTAATGTATTGTGTGTAGTGTAATGTGTATTGTGTGTAGTGTAATGTATTCTGTGTAGTGTAATGTGTATTGTGTGTAGTGTAGTGTAATGTATTGTGTGTAGTGTAATGTATTGTGTGCAGTGTAGTGTATTGTGTGTAGTGTAATGTATTGTGTGTAGTGTAATGTATTGTGTGTAGTGTAATGTATTGTGTATTGTAGTGTAATGTATTGTGTGTAGTGTAATGTATTGTGTGTAGTGTAATGTATTGTGTGTAGTGTAGTGTATTGTGTGTGTGTGTGTGTGTGTGGTGTATTGGTCTGTGGATAGAGTATGCTGTAGCGGTCAGTATGTAGTGTATTGTGTAGTGGTCTGTGAGAAGTGTATAGTGTAGTGGTCAGTGGGTAGTGTAGTTTGTGTAGTAGTGGTCAGTATAGGATTCAGGTAGGTCAGTGTGGTATGTAGTGTAGTTGTTGGTGTGGTATGTAGTGGTCAGTGTGGTGTGGTGTGTGGTATGTAGTGGGTAGTTTAGTTTGTGTAGTAGTGGTCAGTATAGGATTCAGGTAGGTCAGTGTGGTATGTAGTGTAGTGGTTGGTGTGGTTTGTAGTGTAGTGGTCAGTGTGGTTTGTAGTGTAGTGGTCAGTGTGGTTTGTAGTGTAGTGGTTAGTGTGGTTTGTAGTGTAGGGGTCGGTGTGGTATGTAGTGTAGTGGTCAGTGTGGTATGTAGTGTAGTGGTCAGTGTGGTGTGTAGTGTAGTGGTCAGTGTGGTGTGTAGTGTAGTGGTCAGTGTGGTGTGTAGTGTAGTGGTCAGTGTGGTGTGTAGTGTAGTGGTCAGTGTGGTGTGGTGTGTAGTGTAGTGGTCAGTGTGGTGTGGTATGTAGTGTAGTGGTCAGTGTGGTGTGTAGTGTAGTGGTCAGTGTGGTGTGTAGTGTAGTGGTCAGTGTGGTGTGTAGTGTAGTGGTCAGTGTGGTGTATAGTGGTCAGTGTGGTGTGTAGTGTAGTGGTCAGTGTGGTGTGTAGTGTAGTGGTCAGTGTGGTGTGTAGTGTAGTGGTCAGTGTGGTGTGGTATGTAGTGTAGTGGTCAGTGTGGTGTGGTATGTAGTGTAGTGGTCAGTGTGGTGTGTAGTGTAGTGGTCAGTGTGGTGTGTAGTGTAGTGGTCAGTGTGGTGTGTAGTGTAGTGGTCAGTGTGGTGTGTAGTGTAGTGGTCAGTGTGGTGTGTAGTGTAGTGGTCGGTGTGGTATGTAGTGTAGTGGTCGGTGTGGTATGTAGTGTAGTGGTCAGTGCGGTATGTAGTGTAGTGCACACAGGGGCCCCGGTGCACTGTATTGCCCGGGGGCCTATAATGCTCTTAAGATGGCCCTGGTCATATGACGTCCTGTCAGGATTTTACAACCACTTTGCCGCCGTCATTTGACAATGGGCGGGCGGCAAGTGGTTAAACTGAAAACTTACCAGCCTTGAATACACTGACTTCTCTTTAGGCTAGGTTCACATCTAAGCTGGTGCGAGAAGGTGTGTAATTGCACACCTTCCTGTGCTGGCAGAGGAAAAACACACTACTGCTTAGGACAGGGGTCTCAAACTGGCGGCCCTCCAGCTGTTGCATAACTACAATTCCCATGGGGCTTTGCAGGGCTGACAGTTACAAGCATGGCTCTCATAGGCAGAGGCATGATGGGACTTGTAGTTCCGCAACAGCTGGAGGGACGCCAGTTTGAGACCCCTGGCTTAGGAGATACGCGGAGGTACACTACAATGCAGGCCTCAATCCACGCTTTCATGCACCTCATTCAAATCGCACCCCCTTGCAATCTGCAGTGGGTGTCAGTGTTATCTTACCAACACCGCCAAATAAAGGTTGCAAAACACAGTGTGTTTGATTGCACAAGATCGCATTCACATAATGGCCATGTGAACCGGTTGCAGTGTGGTTCCAAAATTTGTGCATGCATGACTTTGGTGCGATTTGAGCCTATTCAAAAGGAATGGGCCTTGATTACATCGCAATCAACACAGTAAGCCTGGTTTCACGCTATAGTTTGCATGTAAATCTCACAGGGACTGCACCGCATTCCTGTGCAATTCACATGCGATTCTGTGTGGTGTGATTTGAGCCCATTTTGAATGGGCTGAATCACACCACATTGCACCAAAGAAGTGCATATATATATGCACATATATATATGTATGCATATATATATATATATATATATATATATATAATACACACACACAGTATCTCACAAAAGTGAGTACACCCCTCACATGTTTGTAAATATTTTATTATATCTTTTCATGTGGCAACACTAAAGAAATTACACTTTTCTACAATGTGTGGGTATTGTGCAGCTCATCTGCGCTTTGCCATAGAATTCTATTGCATCAAGTGCTTTTGGTGCATTTTATGAAAGCGCACCAAAAGTCCTGCATGCAGGAATTTTGGTGTGCTTTCAGAAAATGCAACAAAACCACCCGATGTAATAGAAGTCTATAGCAAAAAACAGGTAACCCGGAGGTACATTGCGCTGCACCCGCAGTTCAGGAAACCCACGCCGCATGAGTGTGAAAGCTCCATAATTGTAGTTCATATGGTATTCCTATTTCAGAATTTGCTGTAATAGGTGTGTAGGGATACTTTTCACTGACTCCTGTTTTTGTCATGTGGACTTTGCTATCCAAATAAAAACTGATATAACATGAAAGTTGAATCTGGTTTGTACCAACCATGTGCAGTCAGTAAAATAAAAGTTTTATGGTGGAATCCACATAAATTCCATAATTAATAGTAAGTTGTGAAGATTTAACTATGACAGATGGTGTACAAATGTTGGTGACTTTCTATGTTTCTAAACCATGACTAGGCTGGTCAAGTTTTAACCTGGACATACACCGGCAGAATTTTGTTTGAACATTCGTAACACCCTGGTGTTTAGGCAGGGTTGCTCCTAAATTTACCTGCCAGGTATGGCTACCTTGGCTAATTGTTGAGGATCAATTTAATTCACTCTAATGCCCCTTACACACGATTTTCCGACGGGAAATGTTGGATGTGAGCTTGTTGGCGGTAAGTCCGACAGTGTGTATGCTCCATTGGACATTGACATCGTTGGCTAGCAGGTTCTTAAATTTTCCGCCAACAAATGTTTGTTGTCGGACTTTCCGATCACGTGTACACGTGTCCGTCGCACAAAAGTCCACGCATGCTTGGAATCAAGGACGAGCCGGAAGCGATCGGTCTTGTAAAACTAGTGTTCGTAATGGAGATATCACGTGCATCTTGTACGTCACTACGTTCTTAATTGTTTGCCAACATTTGTGTGACCGTGTGTATGCAAGACAAGTTGGAGCCAACACGCTTAACAAAAATCCACGGTTTTGTTGTCGGAAAGTCTGATCGTGTGTGCGGGGCATAAGTCTGTAATTGCTGCACTTCTCTCTTTTGCCGCTACTTGGTGGCATTAGATAAGACAAGGGCACTGCAAGGTCACATTATGGGTATATGGGGTGTCTCAGCCAATGGACAAGGGTTTTCTTAAATCTCTTGGCCTGCTGGGAGAACCTATATATTTGGGTGGAGTCCGGTGTTCAGTGTTCTGTGCCACCTGGACAGCGCTCTGGGTGGATGTGTGTTGTATTTCCTGGGCTGCTAGGCCAGAGTTTGGGCCTATCCCAGGCACATATGGCTGCTAGGCTGTCTGAGGGCCTATCAAGAAGCAAGAGAGCAGCGCAGGGTTGGGATTGCAGCTTGCAGTCCAACTAGAAGTGAGGGTTCTGTCGGCCGGAGAACCTGTCATGGTCAGAGGTAGAGGGGAACCTGTCGCCACTAAGGGACCATTCACCTTATTACCAGGGACCACAGTGAGTAACTGAAGCAAGTACCTGAGCAGAATTCTCACCAACCGGGGACGGTGAAGAATCGGGAAACTTCAGCAGGTATCAAGCCAGCGGAGGTGACACCTACAGAGCAGCCTTGTGTGTCAAGCCAGGGACCGAGTAGGCCAGTGGGGTGATGCTTGAGAAGTACCTGGAGTGCCAAGCTAGGTACCCAGCAGAGTAGCGGGGGTGATGCTTGAGGAAGATACTACCGTGAAGATTGGAGGAGCTCAAGAGATTCAGTGGCAGTGAATCATCTAGTCTAGTGAGAGAGACTAGCAGCTCAGTGGGCTTAAGAACTACAAGAAGTGATTGTAGTGGAAGTGAAGGAACTGTTAAAGATTGTTGCCATAGGAGACAGCATTCCTATGCATGCAGATGTGGCGTCTTGCTTGATGCTTTTCCCTGCATGGCTGTCCTCCTGTAGAAGTCTCGGAGTCTGCTAATTGACATTGCAACTTCCTAAGGGTGTCCTGGACCCAACCCTCTATCCCAAAGTTCTGTTAAGAGAAATAAAATCTCTTTGTATTCAAGAAGTGTCTGGCGCCCAATGAATCTATTTTGCATTACACCCACTATGCCTCACAACCTACCATATACAGAAGGATGTCAGCTATCTCTGGCCCTGGAGGTTTTCAATAGCCTGAAGGAGGCCTGGGACCTTGCTACCTTAAAAAAAAAATGTTAATCAGAGTATTTGATATTACTATTATTGACAGTACAAATTTTATGTGAAAACCTTATAAATTGTTTTGTTTGATTGCCATGCCATTGTTGTGAATTCCATAATTGATTTTGGGATGCACATGCACCTTACAATAAGTATGATTTTTTCCCAAATGAAAACCATATTAACAGTGAGAAATTAGAAATTCTTTCACAAAAAAAAAAAAAAATTGTTCTTCTTTGATTTTCTTTGTCACTGTGGTCAAAAACAACTTTTAACTATTAGTGAATTGAACAAATGTTCAAAAAACAAATGGCAGGAGCAGGGGCGTTGCTAGGTCTGCAAAAGATCTGGGGCTAGAGCCCATAGCAGCGGTCACCGACCTTTTTGCAGACCGGGGGGAGGGGGGGCGCGGTGGTAAGCAATTTTTAGTGGGCAAAGTCTGGTGTTTGCGTTTCAATCATCATGGCACCATGGTTGATATGGTGTCAAGGTGATCGAAGTGCATTGTTTCTATTGTTACATTCTAATATATAATTAAGTGGTTTAACTCACCATAATGCAGAATCAGTAGGAGCCCTGGGTGTGTCACTTCCCACATCTCCTGCCACCAGATGCAGCATGTCACTTGCCACCGTTGCCTGTCACCAGATGCAGCTTTTTAACCTGTCACCTGCCACTAGATGTGGATTTTCGATTGCCACGTCACCTGCCACCATTTGCAGATTGCCACGTCTCCTGCCACCATTTTTCTGATGATGTGTCTGATTATGTGTCTGATTATGTGCAAAACTGTGATATTTTAAACACAAAAACTGTGATAATAACATTGTGTAGTATACAATAATTGAATATTCAGAGATCACAAAGAAGAAAAGAAAAAACATGTGATCAAAAAATTGTGATAGCAACTAAAAATGAAATCCAAAGCTAAAATCCGGATCAGCGCATGGGATGGGCGTGACCAGAGGATGTGGAGAGCGTGGTCTGTGCCCAGTAAATAGCCAAACGGGAGCTGGAGCCGCTACACTGTGACGTCAAGGCTTGATCTGTTAGCTGCTCCTAGTGGGGTTTGGAGGTCTCTGAGAGGGATATCCTTGGATGTCTGTGGGTCACTTGCTGGAGGAAGTACCTAATGCTTCATTGCTGAATCTAGGATCCTACTAAGCCTTTTTTTAAGGGCTCTCTGGTAAGCCTTTAATCCCACTAAGGTAACGGGCAACACATGCAGTGAAAGTCACATTTCTACATTTGCACTGAAGTTATATTCTTTTTGGATATCAGCGTTTATGAACACTTTTTTGTGGTTTATTGTAGCTTCGGTTATTATTTTTAGTGGCTATCACATTTTTTTGATCACGTTTTTTTTTTCTTTTCTTCTTCTTTTTTTCTTTGTGATCTCTGAATATTCACTTATTGTACACTACACAATGTTATTATCACAGTTTTTGTGTTTATAATATCACAGTTTTGCACATATTTGTCCAGCGCTGCACTCTTGTTCCCATATGTTGTATTTGTGCCCCCTATCAGGGTTATAATGTTCAGCTGCAGGACATCTTTCACAGATCTTTTTCACTTTAATAATTGTTTTCAAAATCTTCATCATCGTCCCTTCACTCCGACGTCTTCCTGGCTATATGCCAAAGATGGGGGATCCCGTATGTAGATCTGTTTGCGTCCAGGTTCAACAACAAAGTCAACAACTTTGTGTCAAGAACAAGGGATCCACTCGCATGCAGAACAGATGCGTTGGTGACCCTGTGGGATCAGTTCTCACAGATTTATGCATTCCCTCCTATTCTGCTGCTGCCTCAACTTCTTTGTAGGATCAAGTGGGAAAGAAAGTCAGTAGTTCTTGTGGCCCCAGCATGGCCCAGAAGCTCTTGGTATGCAGAAATAGTAAAGATGGTGGTAGGGGCCCCATGGCCCCTGCTACCACATCCAGACCTGCTATCGCAGGGACCAGTGTTCCATCCTACTTTACAAACACTAAATTTAACGGTTTGGCTATTGAAACCTGCATTTTAAGGAATCGTGGGCTTTCAGGCTCAGTGATACCTACCTTGATTAATGCAAGGAAGCCAGCTTCCAGAGTCATTTATTATAGAGTCTGGAAGACGTATGTTTCTTGGTGTGAATCCAAGGGTTGGCATCCTAGGAAGTATGTCATAGGTAGAATTCTTGCCTTTTTGTAAATGGGGCTAAAGATAAAACTTGCCTTGAGTACTATCAAGGGCCAGGTCTCGACCTTATCAGTATTGTTTCAGTGTCCGCTTGCTTCGCATTCTTTGATCCAAAGCTTTATACAGGGGGTAACGCGGGTTAATCCACCGGTTAGGGCACCCCTGAACCCTTGGGACTTGAACTTTAGTTCTGTCTACAGAAACAGCCTTTTGAGCCGATACAACATATTCCTTTGGTCCTTCTGACAAGGAAGCTATTTTTTCTGGTAGCCATTTCTTCTGCAAGAAGGGTATCAGAGTTGGTGGCTCTTTCTTGTAAAGAGACATATTTAATCGTTCACAAGGATAGAGTAGTATTGCGTCCTCATCCTAGCTTTCTGCCAAAGGTGGTTTCAGGTTTTAACCTAAACCAGGATATTGTTTTACCTTAATTTTTTCCAGAACCCTGTTCTAAGGAAGAAAAGTCACTACACTCTTTGTATGTAGTGAGAGCAGTCAAGAGCTATTTGAAGGCGACTGCTCAGATTCGGAAAACAGATGTTTTGTTCGTGTTGCCTGAAGGTCCTAGGAAAGGACAGACAGCATCGAAATCCACTATTGCTAAATGAATTCGGCAGGTAATTATTCAAGCTTATGGCTTTAAGAAGAAGGTTCCACCTTTTCAGGTCAAAGAGCATTCCACCAGGGCTGTTAGCGCCTCGTGGGTAGTGCATCACCAAGCCTCCATGGCTCAAATCTGCAAGGCCGCAACCTGGTCTTTAGACCATACATTCACCAGATTCTATCAGGTGGATGTAAGAAGGCATGAGGATATCGCCTTTGGGTGCAGTGTGCTTCAGGCAGCAGTATAGGTCCTCAGGTCTGATTGCACCCTACTTTTGTTTCAGGTGGCATTGCTCTGGGACATCCCATACAGTTATTACTGTGGCCCCGTGATGTACGATAAAGAAAACAGGATTTTTATAACAGCTTACCTGTAAAATCCTTTTCTTGGAGTACATCACGGGACACAGAGGTCCCTCCCCTCTTTCTGGTTACACGTGTATTGCTTTGCTACAAAACTGAGGTACTCCCGGTAAGGGGAGGGGTTATATGGGGAATTGAAATTCCTTAAAAATCGATAAAAAGGCAATATTAAAGTCCAGGTAAAATCCCAATCCTATAAAAGAAAGGTACTTGTCCCTTTAAATATTGCAGCAGCGCTAAAATCCAGTCTTTTAAAATTAATTAGAAAGTTCATAAAACAACATCATCATGGTGACCCGGAATACAGTCTGTATTGGTGCAGTGAACCCAAACTTCTGGAAATAAAGTGATACACCTTCCACCGGATAATCAATTTTTCACCGCGTGCAGGTCACACTCCCCTTTGGGGATGCACTCACCAGAAATGTAATAAATATCAGCATTTCAATCAAAGCCATAGGTAACTGCCATCTCCTCAGCACGACCACCTCTTCATCATCTGCCAACACCAGAGCGAATCCACTCCAACCCAACATATGTATATGAAGAAAAATTGTGCGGATAGCGTAGTACAGTTTGAACCAAAACAGCTTTATTCAACATACAATATTCCCCCCTTGTTAAAAACTGCGTACCAAAATCATATGATAAAACAGCCTTGAAAGTAATTAGAGTGCACTCTGCCTGATCTGCCCCTCCGTCCGCCGGAAATCGGGCGCAAAAGCGATGTGTAGAGTTGGTTTTCCTCCACTTCCTGGTTGGCGCCCGATTTCCGGCGGACGGAGGGGCAGATCAGGCAGAGTGCACTCTAATTACTTTCAAGGCTGTTTTATCATATGATTTTGGTACGCAGTTTTTAACAAGGGGGGAATATTGTATGTTGAATAAAGCTGTTTTGGTTCAAACTGTACTACGCTATCCGCACAATTTTTCTTCATTTTTACTGTATTCTATAGTAGCCGCTTGAGTAATATCTAAAGCCCCATACACACGCTCGGACAATCCGCGGACCAGGTCAGTCGGACTTTGTCCGACGTACTTTGTCCGATGTTGGCGTTGCGTACACACGGTCGGACTACGTTGTCGGAATATCCGGTCCGGAAGAACGTCGTGACGTAAGTCGTCGTCCACGAGATTACAAAAGGGAAGTTCAGCACCACGTCAGGCACCCGTTGGGCTCCTTCTGCTGATCCCGTGTTTATCGAGAGTTAGTGGAAGTTTGGTGACTTAAGATTCGCGCTTCTCAGTTTTCTGACTCAGATCGTTACTGCTCTTCAGTTTGTGCTTGTCGTGCGTATCTGTTTATTAGTGCGTGTAGTCAGTTCGCATTTGTTGGTCATTGCGGCCTATATCTTGATATAGGACGCTTTGATTTGCACTGCTTATTGTCTGCTCGTTGCTGGTATTCACTTCGTTCTTTCAGGCCTTGCTGTTTATCGGTGCTTTCTGTTTGTCCGTTCTGACCAGCCGACCTTTTGTGACCTTCTGAGCGATGTTTCCCGTGCGTACTCGTCGCCGAGTTCGTGCTGTACGCGGAATTGGTGTCGGGCTTTTAGCTTTGACCCAAGACCCGTCCATGAACAGAGTGACGAGGAGTATGTGGACCAAGAATTGGTTGCTTCAGCGTGACCAGTTCTCGCACATGCCTTTGCTTCGTGAGATCCGGAGAATAATCCTGATGATTTCAGGAACTTTCTCAGGATGACGGACCCCGATTTTCACCGTCTTTTGGCTTTGCTGACCCCCTTTATCAGCCGGCAGGATACCTGCATGAGACAAGCCATTACTCCGGAGCAGAGGCTTGTTGCCACGTTGAGGTACTTGGCGACAGGGAGAAGTCTTCAGGATTTGAAGTTCTCTTCAGGTATCTCTCCCCAGGCCCTGGGAATCATTATTCCAGAGACCTGTTCTGCCATCATTCAGGTCCTGCAGGAGGACTATATTAAGGTAACATTTCTACTTTACTATTCCCTTCTATGTATGCTCTGTTTGCTAATGACTTGTATTTTTGACCTCCTTCCCTAATTACCATGATTGCAATATGTTCTAATATGCTGTGCCCCTTTTCTCCTTCATGCATTTTTCCCTTCACTTACCTCACCAGCATGCTCTTCTGCCCCAATAGACACCTATGGCCTAGTCACTTAAGCAATGTCTTTTGTCTGCTGCATAGTATTGTTTGCCCCAAAACACCCCCTAAAATATGCACAAATGTTTGCTGTGTGGTTTACTTCATGTAGATCCCCCTTTTTTTTGTTCTGTTGGTGGGGGGGGGGGGGGGAAAACTCATTAGGAACCCCCTCCCCCAACTGCTCTGTCAGATGGTACCAATCCTTTATCTGCTGGCTTTCCCAAGGTCCATACACACTATATACCTACCTCTTTATAGTGCGCATCTTTAGGGATGAATTCAGCAAAGCATGTAGTGCAAGGGACTGCCTCCATACATTCCATTTCCTATTTTTTTGTCTTCTTTCCCTCCTATTAGCTTGCTTGGTAATTTAATAATGTCACACTGTGCCTGCCTTTTTTGGGGGGGGGGGGGGGGGGGGGGGTTGAAATGTTATTTGATCTTTCCTGTGGCCTGCCAATAGTGTTAAGTACAGAGGGTCTGGCCAAACTAGCCCACATTATTGAGCCATTTGCCAATCAATGAAGTGCAGAGGGTTAGCTGTCCACCACCCCCCCCCCCCCCCAAACCCCTAGTTATTGCCAATGGCCCAACAGAAGTGGGGGGATTGTTGGGGGGGTGAGTAATCTGTGAAGGGGAGCCTCTACTTTTCTGTGCAAATACTTTCCAGCCTCCAATTTTAGACAATGCTCTTGTTCCAAGATGTTGATTGTCTAATCTGCTTGCAATGTTTAGGTGCAAAGTGACTAATTTTTTTTTCTTGTTTCACTCCACAGTTCCCTTCCACGCCACAGGAATGGCAGACTGTGGCCTCCCACTTTGCCAGCCGTTGGGACTTTCCTAACTGCGGAGGGGCAATTGATGGGAAACACGTCCGCATCGTCCCACCGCCCAACTCGGGGTCCTACTATTATAATTATAAAGGGTTTAATAGTGTAGTGATGTTGGCGGTGGTGTCGGCAACATACGAGTTTATGTATGTGGACGTGGGGATGAACGGCCGGATATCGGATGGTGGGGCCATTACGCACACGGAGTTCTACTGGCGTCTCCAAAGTGGCAGTCTGTGCTTGCCACCTCCAGAGGAGAATGCCGAAGGACTCCCCTTCGTCTTTGTCGCAGATGAAGCGTTTGCGTTGACTCCCCATGTGATGAGGCCGTTCCCGATGAGGACCCTCACCCCGGACCAGAGGGTCTTCAACTACAGGCTGTCCAGAGCCAGAAGAGTTGTGGAGAACGCTTTTGGCATCCTGGCCAGCCGCTTCCGCCTGTTCCTGACGGCATTTAACTTGGCGGAATACAAACTGAACCACATAGTTCTTGCCTGTTGCATATTGCACAACTTCCTCAAAAGACATAACAGGAACTATGTGGTGCCCGTTGGCCCAGATGTGGAGGGCCCTCCAAATGCCGAACTCACAGCCCTTCGAGTGGCACGTCCAGGCTTGCCCCCTCTAAATGCCCGTGTGGTCCGGGACCAATATATGCAGTACTTTGTGGGTAGGGGGGCCATTGCTCTGCCTGACGATGTGTGAGAGGCATTTTTTAATAAATCTGATATTTTAACCAACCTATGATTTCATGTCATTTCAGTCTTCTTTTTAGCTTATTTTACTTTGACATTTTTTCCCTTTGCCTTCGACAGTGGGAATGCACTTTCTGGGCAAAAGGAGGTAACAGTCTCTTCTTCCCAAAAAGATTATTCTCATGTTGTGTGTTTGCTACCTAATCTTTGGTCTAGAGAAGGTTTGTACTGCATAACTGACACCCAAAATACTCCTTTTCATCACCAGGTCTGACATGTGTGTATTCTCCAAAATGCTGTGCTCCGTGTTTTCGTACAAAGCACTGTGGGTGTCATTTACATAAGTCAAATCCGCTATGCTCTACAAGTGCATTGAAAAAGTTCCCCGGGAAAGAAAATTGGAGTGCAAAGTGGATTTGCCTTTAGTAAATAACACCCATTGCCCCCCATATCCTTTTCATTTTACATACATAATGCATTGTGTTTTTTAAATAAGGAAGCCACACATTTAGAAAAATAAAAGTTTACTAGGAAAACATTCCCAAGTGCGTTTACAATCTTCACGCCAAAACTGACAACATCTTGGTTATTTACAACATTGTTTACAAACATTCCGCAATTGGTAAAACCAGGCATGGAGCAAAACAGAACCTAGGAACTTGGAAAGTTCAACTTTGTAAAGTGAAGACAAGATCAGACATGACTATATGTTCAAAGTGTGTTTGATCTTGCCTTCATCACATGGGGGGGTCACCCCCGAAAAGTGGAAATTTGGAACATGCACACAATTTGGGACTGAAAATGGTCATTAGATGGTAAAACACATGCCTAGAAGCTTCAAAAGTGCCATTTTCCATCATGGGGATGAATGGACGTTTTTTGGGGGTGCAACCCCTTCACCACAACCACTTTCGTAGTTCGTAAAGTGTTTGCACCCCCAAAAAAACGTTGCCATTCATCCACCATGGTGGGAGCTAGCACATGTGGACACAATGTGTGCATGTTCCAAATTTCAGACAGTTTTTAAGTTGCAAATGTGTTCTGAAGCTGGCACAAATGTGTGTTAATTACTTGGTGCGTTTTCATATTTTTCCTAAAATATCAATGATGTTCTTCAATTTTTGTTGAACATCATTGATGTTTTGCTTTATGTAATCTAGATCTCTATTGCAGACCATTATCTCTCCGATGAGTACGTGGGCACTCTCTGTGGTAAAGTGCGATTTTTCTTCCACAACATCCACGTCACCTAAAAACCACAAACAAACAAAAATGGGGTGTTGGAAATGAGGCAGCCATACATGGATTAGCTTACCAGTAGCTGTGTTCTCCCACACTCACCTGTTGTGGTGACAATTTCTCCAAGTTCGATGATCTCTCCTTCCTCCTCCTCCTCCTCCTCTGCTTCTGCTCTTTCCCCTTTTTTGGTAGGTGTTGGTTTGGGGGTTTCCTCAGACGGCCCAAGTTTTCGCTCCCCTATGAGAATGTCCAAAAGGAAGATTTAGCAACACAAGCTATTGAGGGCAGAAATAGGAAATGACAAACATTGCTTGAAAGTGACGGACACTATTTTAGTTTGGCCAGTTACAAATGTCAACTACATGAATGAAGTCACTTTGTAAAGGTGCTAAACTGACTAGCTTTTTGGTAGAAGTTTGTGTGATGGAGACCCCCCTCTAGTATCCACTGGAGCACATGTGTGGAAAAGCATAATAAAAAGGGGGTTTGGGTGTCCCAGCACTAGTGCTCTAGAGTCCAGATGGGTAAACAGCTACTGAGTGACCTCTCCTTTACATTGAATAAATTGGCTTTACATTCTTGATGACATTTCTAGTGAGAACAAACTTCCTTTCCCCAAAAAAACACCAAACATCGTATTATAAGTGGCCGAACGATCGAGGTTGCGTACGATCGAATGCACACACACACGACCATGACAGTGGCAGAAAGATCGAGGCTGAGTACGATCGAATGCACAGACGAACCTGAAAGTGGCCATTTTGGAATGTACAACTTGGTAAAAATCAAAACACAATGGAGCAGTATGCAAGCAAGAAATCAAACACAAAACACAACTACTTACTTTTTTGAAGAATTCTCTTGATCTTTCTGTACTGATCGGCCTCCCTCAGTTTCAGGTCTGACCAGCGTTTCCTGAGTTGCTCCTTGGATCGTTGTACCCCAAAATTATTGTACAGCCTTCTCACAACTTTAGACATGATCTTGGCCTTGCGGACATTGGGGTTGAGGTAAGGCCCATACTTCCCATCATAGTCGCTCCTCTTTAATATGTCCACCATCTCCAACATTTCTCCAAATGACATATTGGAGGCCTTGAATTTCAGGTTCCGGGATCGGGACGTTTCTGCCTCCGGACTTTCCTCGTCCTCCTCCTCGTTGGTGGGATATTTGTGGCGCACCTGCTGTGTCCCCGCCATGTGCTCTCCCCACTACGCCGTAAAGAGAAGGGGTGGGGAATAGACGAGAAAGATCGCCAGGGGCGGGCGGAGTTTGAAGCATGCGCAGTGTATATAAAACGTCACACGCCTGTGTCGTAGCCACGATCTGGGAGACGAGGGGAGAGAAAACTCACACGAGACGATCGCTACAAACGAAGGTACAATTTAACGTTGGTACATAACTAGCCTAGACTGATTTGAACTTGAGGCTTCTTTATGGAGAAGATTAGGAGAGTTTAGCCTGACATAATTTATAGGGTTTGGTGTGTTGTTGTGTCTTGCAGAGATTGATATGAAGGGATTCAACGACATGAGTTTTCTCCCCCTCTTCATTGCCAAATACAGGGATTTTCCCATATTGTGGCAGGGTATACACCCACATTACACCAACAAACCAAAGAGGCACGCAGCCCTGGAGGAACTTGTGGAATTTGTCAAGCCAAGGTTCCCCACGGCAACTGTTGATGATATTAGAAAGAAAATTGGCAGCCTGAGGAGTGCGTATATCAGGGAGAGGAAGAAGGTCGTGAAGTCTGAGGAAACTGCAACTTCAGCAGATGAGGTCTATGTCCCCAAGCTCTGGTACTATCAGAGTCTCCATTTTCTGAAGGACCAGGCTGATGTCACGGAGCCAACCTCAACTCCTCCTTCCACGCTTCCTTGCGCACAGCCCACCCCTGATGAGGCTTCCGAGGAGCAACCTGGGCCTTCCAGTCTGGAAGAGGTGGAGGAGCCCAGCTTGTTCCAGGTATAGTAGTTTTGTTACCATTTATGGGAATAATGAATGATGTTCACTTAATTCAGGATCGCCAATTGCTTAGTTCCTAACGTGTTTGACATATCAACAGACAGTGGTGTGGGAGACATTTGGGGCCAGAATCTAAACTGCTGGGCTGAGAATTGTATGGTTTTCTATTTGTAAACATTTTGCACCAGTCACTAGATGAGAATTGTGTGTGTTTGATGAACAAATAACTGAAACTATGTCCCTTTTTCCTACACAGGAAGACCTCAGCCAGGAGGTGGCTGTGGAAGGTGGCAGTCAGGAGGAGGCAGGGGTTAGTGGCAGCCACCAGCTGGGTAGTGGCAGCCAAGAGGGGGCTAGGCCTCGGAGCCTGACTGACACCCAAACCCCTCCCCTCCGCCCTCCGTACAAAAGGGCGAGAAGGGGGGGTTATGCGGCACAGTCAGCGCTCCGGATGATCAGAGAGGCTTCAGACTCCCTACATGCCACACCCGCCGACGAGGAGACCTTTGGCTCGGTGGTTGTCACAAAAATGATGGGTATGGAGGTGGGGCAACGCAACATGTGTGAGGGGCTCATCCTCCATGTCCTAAATAAGGGTAGGGCTGGGGAGATGACCCCAGTCACACATGTTTGCCATAGTTACCATGCTCCGCCTCCTCCTCCTCCTCCTCCTCCTTCTGCCACCCCACCAGCACGACAGCCACAGCGTGGAAGGAAGCGTGGAAGGAAGACCTGAGAGTGACGACCTGCAATCAGTCTGGTGTGAGAGAAGATGGAGCCTCTTGTAGTACCAGAGCCTGGGGACCTAGATGGCATCTGCTGCAGTTCCGGATACTTTGGACTTCACGACCAGATTGCACTCCCCTTAATATACGTACTCCTCAGGCCCCCAATTTTCTACGCTTGGACAATGATGGTTGCCGTGGGGGGCCAAGACTTTGCAAATTCCCCAAGTTTCACCATGGCTGCGTTCCTCTTTGGTTTGTTGGTGTGACCTAAATAAAGGTTTTTTTGATTTGAAATAATCATTGACTATTGTGTTTTACTTTGCTACAATGACAGTTTTTCTTTGAGTAGGCTGGTACATTTCACTAATCCTAAAGTAGAATTAACAAGGGGCAACAACAACAAACAACCTCCTAGTAAATTTAAGCAAGAAATACAAATGTAAATAATGTGTTTTTGGTAATTTGAGACACACAACCCCCCTCCAAAAAAAAAAAAAAAAAAAATTCAAATATGTATTCCCCAAAAAAAAAAAAAAAAAGACAAATCATGGTAAAAAAATAACAAAGATTCTTTTCCGTTCAGAGTAAAAATAAACATGTAGTGTATAAATGCTGCAAAGTAATAAAGAAGTAAGTTTGTGAGAAGTGCGGGTGAATAGGAGCAGCTAAAACATGTCATTCTTGTTGCATTGTAAAGAAAAAGAGAATGCGCTGCATTAAAGACATTTTAACATTGCAGCGTGACGAATGTGCTGTGTCGATTAGGAAAGGTAGTTTTACCTGACCGAGCGCTTCCGTCACAGAATTTCTTCTGAGCATGCGTAGCACTTTGTCCGTCGGACAAGCGTACACACGCTCGGATTTGGTGTGATCGGACCGGGTTGACGGGAAATCTTTCCAGCAGGAGATAAGACTTTGTCCGACGGACAAACCGACGAACACTGTCCGATGGTGCATACACACGGTCTGATTTTTCAACAACCTTGTCCGATCGGACCAAATTGATGAAAAAGTCCGACCGTGTGTAAGCTGTTATAAAAATCCTACTTTCATTGCTGGCAATTGGAATTCTACTCTAACCAATAATTGTGTTTGCACACTGTGCATCCAAAGGGAAAGAGAGCTGTATAGCAAGGCAATACAAATGAAACAAATGCCATGCAGCAGTGATTGGGGTTATGCGAAAACAAAGAGAAGTAGAGTTGGGACTTTACATGAGGCATGTTGATGTGTATAATAATATATGGAAAAAACATGAATAAATTGAATGTCACAATCCCCTAGGGGTAATTCCTAATAATAATAATAATAAGCATAATAAAACCGATAACAGTGAAACATTTATGATACAGAATGTAGTCATAAAGAATCAATGTATACAATAATAATACATTTAATAGCGAATAATTAATTAATAAACATGATTTGTGACAGACAGAGTAAATGAACAATCAAATGTGTACAAATAATTGATACATGATTTACATTAAATGAAATTGATAAAAGTTGTAATATGATACGGTTATCAGGGCAAGCTTATACTTGGCACCTATAGATGAACACTCAACGCGTTTCATGGCCTGTTGCCAATCGTCAGGAGTTGGAAGCATGAATGAGCTAGAAGATAATAGATAAATTATTAAATTGTCTATAGGGATCCACTATTCCACACAGATGGGAAAAAGGTGAAGAGAAAGAAAAAAGAAAAAGCACTGTCAGTATTACTTACAAAGCAGTCCATAAATTATGGCCAGCTCCAGGGAATAGGAGAGAGAACGGAGGCCTGGCACAAATGGTCCCAACCATAAGCAGGACCAGTGGGGAACAGTAGCCAGGGAGCAGTGTCGGACAGCCACTACACAATGCCATATGATGAAATGTGTACATAATTGACATCTGCCCAAATTTGTGTATAGATATAAAGTGAAATAATAAGAAGCAGTAAATAAAGATGATGAGTTGCTTGGCTGTGTGTTAATGTGGAGTGAATGTGAGTATGAATGCGTGCAGATATAATTAAGTATGTGCAAAGACAAGGGATGTGTAAATAATGAAATTAATTACATTAATTAAGAGGTATAGATATCCAATATGTGTACATATATATGTCAAAAAACAAAATAATGTTGCGGTAGATAATTAATGCATATGCAGTGATCATGTATATGAATGTGTCTATACGAGTTTATGTGTGTGTGTTGATGTATATTGACCTGGAAATTTATAGATAGGCAACTCCTATCCTCATATTGATTAGTGGTTCCAAATTAATAATAACTACTGCAGTAGAGAAGAGACACAAAAGATACGCTCAGCATCTTTCCAAATAACCGTTCTGCTTTATTTAGACGCAATTGAAGGCTTTTATACACATGATTACGTAGGTATCACATTAATATTACAATTGTACGTTTATGGTAACAAGGGGCGTATCATAGGCAGGCTAATTCTAATCAGGACTCGAAAGAATGTAAACATGTACTGAAAACATTATTAGTGCCGTGTGCACAGTGAGGGCCGTGTGCAATACATACAAAATAGAATACAATTATATACAGAACTTACAAATTTCCATTACAATATAAATGTATATTGTATGTATGTATATGTGTATGTGTGTGTGTATATATATATATATATATATATATATATATATATATATATATGTGTGTGTGTGAGGTGATAAAAAAGGGGAATCCCAATTACCTGAACTGAGAATAAGTGTATCACAAAATGGTCTATTCCTCGTAGTGATGGCATGGGGAGTAGGATGGCGGCCAGCCCCGGGCCAGATATACCCCCGGTCCTGGGCAGATCCCCGCCAACGTCATGTATACCACATCCAAGGAGAGGAGCATTGGACCCCCATCAAACCTGTGGGCATCCATTCATCTCCCCTAAAAATGTCGGATGGAAAAAGCGCACTCTCACACTGCGTCACATGGCGCCGAGCAGGGGGCAATCTCGCATGGAATGGATGAACTGAGGTCCAACCCCGCCCCGGACGCATGGGAGAGATGGGAGGGGGGGGGAGGACCTGAGCTCATCGCAACCCCGGAGCATGAGACGTAGTTAACCAGACCCACTGCACATAACCTGGAGGGTTAATAAGGTGGAGTGCATGAGCTCCCCTTGATGAAATGGTCTTTATAATGACTATTATGGGGCAGTGGTGTTTTAATTGATGATCAACTAATATCTTAATAACAATAATAACATGAAATAAATTAAATATAGAAAAAAATATGGGTATGAAGTAAAATTAAAAAAGGAGAATTTTAACTCTTCTCTTGTGAATATTAACCCTCCAGGTTATGAGCGGTGGGTCTAGTTAGGGCAATGGTTAAGATCCTTTTGAGGTTTTTTTTTTTTGGTGTTGTCTGTCTTTTTGGGAAGATCTCCCTTTACTTCCCATCCCAACAGGAAGTTAGATAAAACTTCTCTAGAGGAAGGGAAAATCTCTACTTAGTCAGTTAACAGAACAGGTGTCCCAATTGCACGATCTCCTCTTCCTGTTCTGTTGACATCTGTTGAATTTTGATTGTTCCCATCACTTTCTCTTGCAATGACAATGGAAACCAGAACAAATAGAGTGGTAAATTTCCCTGGTGGGAATACAGGAAGCAAAATGCATGCCTCTCACTTGCACACCTGCAGTTGGCTGTTGGGTTACCGATCTCATATAAAACAAAGGCCTAGTTTAGAGATGTCACTAATTAACAAAGCTGTGTATCTGTCGAAACATATGAAAATGATTAACTGTTGGTTAAAACCAAGCCTTGATGATATATTATGACTGCATTACTGTGCTATTTAGTGGCAACAGATACTTCACCCCTAATGCTGACCTTAAGTCTCCCTCTAGGCCAGGGGTCTCAAACTGGTGGCCCTCCAGCTGTTGCAGAACTACAATTCCCATGAGGCATTGCAAGGCTGACAGTTACAAGCATGACTCCCATAGGCAGAGGCATTATGGGACTTGTAGTTCCGCAACAGATGGAGGGCCGCCAGTTTGAGACCCCTGCTCTAGGCTAAGCTATTTCACCCCCACCCTATCACTTATCCAATATGCTACGATGGCGTTTACTTGCAGAAGCTGTAATAGTTGATGTAAAGCGCAAACTCAAACCCAGTTGATTCAGACCCTAACTGTAACTTCATATTCCCTAACCTAGCTCCCCCATTCAATACCTTCCCCAAATTCTTACTGATATTCCTATTACAGTGATCATTGCCATTAAAGTGACCTCCAATACAGCAGGACAGTTTGGTCAAAAAGATACCCTCAGAATGCTGATTAGACAGTGAAGGAGCAGCAGTACACTGATGAGGTCACATCACTGGTCCTTTCAACATGTATTCCCTGTCTGCACTGCCTCAGAACCAGCTCCCTTACTCTCCCACCCTGCCATACAAGAGATCATAGAAGCCTAATATTAGGACAGAATCATGTGCTTGAATTAATTGCATTTATAATTCTTTTACTTTATACACAACTATATGAACAAGTGTTACTTACAGTGGCATATCAGGCACCCAAGGCCAATGTCTCCCCCAGATCTTCCCACACAGCCCTGAATCTCCCCTCCCAACACACCACCTCCATACAGACCTTCCTTCCAGTCTAATCCCTCAGTACAGACTCCCCCCAGTACAGACTCCCCCCGTACAGACTCCACCCAGTACAGACTCCCCCAGTACAGACTCCCCCAGTACAGACTCCCCCCAGTACAGACTCCCCCCAGTACAGACTCCCCCCAGTACAGACTCCCCCCAGTACAGACTCCCCCCAATACAGACTCCCCCCAGTACAGACTCCCTAGTGCAGACCCCCCTCTTAGCCTAACCATTTAGTACAGACACCCCTAGTACAGAATCCCTAAGTACAGACCCCCCCTGTATAGATCTTCTCCATAGCAAACCCCGTCCCAGTTTAACCCTTCAGGGTAGACCCCCCCAGTACAGACTCCCCTAGTACAGACCCCTTCAGTACAAACACCCCCTGGTACAGATCCCCCTAGTACAGACACCCCCTGTCTGAACCCCTCTCCTAGCCTATCCCTTCAGTACAAACCCCCTCAGTACAGAAATGCCCCAGTACTGACACCCTTCAGTACAGATATCCCCAGTACAGACATTCCCAGCAAAGTCTCCCCCCCCCCCCCCCAGTACAGGCCCTCCTAGTACAGACAACCTCAGTACAAACATCTACAGTACAGACATATAGACACCCTCAATACAGACACCCACCCAGTACAGACATTCCCCCTTCAGTGCAGACTTGCCCTCGGCTGTGTCATGAGACCAGAGCCAAGGAAGCTCCTCCCCTTGGCTTTGAACTGCCACTATCAGACAGGAAGAAGCAGCAGTGCAGCACTGTGCATGGTGCAACACAAACAAAAGATGTCGGGTGACTGTCCGGAACCTCTAGAGTGGCACTACCCAGTGTGGGACACACACCCCAAGTACATCACTGGTTACTTTATATGTCCTCATAGTCCGGCTTTATGAAATCCTGGTGGCTGCTGCTTAGTACAGTGAAGTACTCTTTCTGTTCTAACAATGGTGCATAGTAGGTAACAGATAAAAGTTTCTGTGCCACAAGCATGTCTGTCTTTCTAGTGCAAACATGAGCAACAAAAAGAAGCGATATTTCAAATGGCATAAACAAATAGAAAACAAGTTTATAGAGAGGACTCAAGATCAAATAGTATAGGGAGCAACTGAGGTGACAAGTGTGTATGATGTCTGTAGATGTTTAATTCAAACTTTCTCAGTACTGTACAGACTTCCCCCCAGTACAGCCCCCCCAGCCTAACCCCTCCATATAGACGCCCCCTTCTCCCAATACAGACCTCCCCAATACAGACGCCCCTCCTAGCCTAACCTTCCAGTACAGACCCCCCTCCCAGCTTTTTCCATCAGTACAAGCCCCTTTAGTAGAGACACCCCCTAATACAGATCCCAGTACAGAAACCCCCCCATTACACATCAACACAGTACAGGCAGCCCCATTACAGAAAATACCCCCCAGTATGGACCTCCCTGCAGAACAGACCTCCTTCCTCTATCAGACAAGAACGCAGTGCAGTGCCGTGCATGGTGCAACACAATGAAAAGATGTCAGACGGCTATCTAGCACCCCCAGAGTCCCAGTACCTGGTGCAGGCCGCATTGTCCTAAGTGCGTCACTGGTTATTTGACAATTGCTTGGAGTACAGCTTTAAAGTGGGAGTAAACTCTCATACATGTATGTAACCTATATGTAAACCTATAATAAGGCTTACCCATAGGTACTGTAAATATATCCTAAACATGCACCATTTAGGAGAAATGTATTGTACATGCAGCCGGAGACATCATCGGCACATGCGCTCTGAAGGATTGTGGCTCCGGCCACTCACACAGCCAGACTCGGCAAACCCAGAAGGAAGACGGGTAAAAATGGAAGCCCTGGAAGGGCTTTGTTCTAAGGTAAGTTTCACATAATGTGCTAGTATGCGATGCATACTAGCACATTATAACTTTGCCTTGCAGGTTAAAAAAAAAATCGCCGGTGGGTTAATACCGCTTTAAGAAATTCTGGTTGCTGCTGATGAGTACAGTGAAGTACTCTTTCTGTTCTAACAATGGTGTATTGTAGGTAATAGGTAAAAGTTTCTGTGTCACAAGCATATGTCTTTCTAGAGAAACAGAAAGAATCAATGCTGGCAGATGGCCAAGCTATAAAACAAGTTTATAGAGAGAACTCAAGATTAAATAGTATAGGGAGCAACTGCGGTGACAGCTGTGTACAATGCTATCAGTATAAGTTTAAACTTACATGCTTTAGTTTTAAAGTGGAATTCCATTTTTTTTTTTCAAAGTAATGTAAAATGAAGAATAATTAACAGATTACATGTATTGTACAATGTGATTAGCGGTTTACTTGTACCTCGAGCAAAGGTAAATTTCTCCATGGTTTTAACTAGCTCCGGACCAGCCACTATATATACACTGCGGCAGGGCAGCACGGCTGCGCAAAATCACGTACATGTACGTGATTTCATGCATGCGTGTGCTGCCGGAGTAACGCTCCCGCTGTCATTGGACACAGAGGAAGCCAATCAGCGGGTCCGGCCCGCCGATCGTTCACAGGAGAGGCATATCAGCCGTCTGCCTGTGTAAACAAGGCAAACGGCAGATCTGTCAGGAAGGGAAAGAGAGATCTTGTGATTCAGCAAAGCTGAATCACGGATCTCTCTTTTCCTTCAGTGTGATGCTGCCCCACACAGTTAGTAAGCACCTCTCTAGGGAACATTTACCCTTTGATCGCCCTTGGTGTTAACCCCTTCCCTGCCAGCGTCATTTATACAGTATATTTTTATAGCACTGACGCACAATTGTCAGTTAAAGCAACGCAGTGCCGTATCGCAAAAAAAATGGCCTGGTCAGGAAGTGGGTAAAACCTTCCGGAGCATTAAAGAAAAAAAATATTTAAGTATGTATTCTTAACTGAAAAAAGTACCTTCTAATGCTCTCTGAATCTCCATTTTCTTCTTCTTTTTTTTATGCTGCTGTGATTTGACTTCTCGTTGGAGGGTTCCATGGTCCAAAAAAATTGTGAATGTGGATGGATTCCCATGACTCATAGCAAGACTCTGACAGCCACAAGCATGACACCCAGAGGCAGAGGCATGATGGGACTTGTAGTTTTTTACAACAGCTGGAGGTCCGCAAATTGCATATCACTGATATAGCATATACAGTGGTGTGAAAAAGTGTTTGCCCCCTTCCTCATTTCCTGTTCCTTTGCATGTTTGTCACACTTAAGTGTTTCGGAACATCAAACCAATTTAAACAATAGTCAAGGACAACACAAGTAAACACAAAATGCAATTTGTAAATGAAGGTGTTTATTATTAAAGGTGAAAAAAAATCCAAACCATCATGGCCCTGTGTGAAAAAGTGATTGCCCCCTAAACCTAATAACTGGTTGGGCCACCCTTAGCAGCAACAACTGCAACCAAGCGTTTGCGATAACGTGCAATGAGGCTTTTACAGCGTCCTGGAGGAATTTTGGCCCACTCATCTTTGCAGAATTGTCCTAATTCAGTTACATTAGAGGGTTTTTCGAGCATGAACGGCCTTTTTAAGGTCATACCACAACATCTCAATAGGATTCAGGTCTGGACTTTGGCTAGGCCACTCCAAAGTCTTCATTTTGTTTTTCTTCAGCCATTCGGTGGTGGACTTGCTGGTGTGTTTAGGATCATTGTCCTGCTGCAGAACCCAAGTTCGTTTCAGCTTGAGTACACGAACAGATGGTCGGACATTCTCCTTCAGGATCTCTTGGTAGACAGCAGAATTCATAGTTCCTTTTATCACGGCAAGTCTTCCAGGTCCTGAAGCAGCAAAACAGCCCCAGACCATCACACTACCACCACCATATTTTACTGTTGGTATAATGTTCTTTTTCTGAAATGCAGTGTTCCTTCTACGCCAGATATACTTGGACACACACCTTCCAAAGAGTTCCACTTTTGTCTCATCGGTCCACAGAATGTTGTCCCAAAAGTCTTGGGGATCATCAAGATGTGTTGTGGAGAAATTGAGACGAGCTTTGATGTTGTTTTTGCTCAGCAGTGGTTTTCTCCTTGGAACTCTGCCATGCAGGCCATTTTTGCCCAGTCTTTTCCTGATGGTGGAGGCATGAACGCTGACCTTAACTGAGGCAAGTGAGGCCTGCAGTTCCTTGGACGTTGTTGTGGGGTCTTTTGTGACCTCTTGGATGAGTCGTCGCTGCGCTCTTGGGGTAATTTTGGGTGGCCGGCCACTCCTGGGAAGGTTCACCACTGTTCCATGTCTTCGCCATTTGTGGATAATGGCTCTCACTGTGGTTAGCTGAATTCCCAAAGCTTTGGAAATGGCTTTATAACCCTTTCCAGACTGATAGATCTCAATTACTTTCTTTCTAAATTGTTCCTGAATTTCTTGTGGGTCTCGGCATGATGTGTAGCTTTTAAGGATCTTCTGGTGGACCTTACTGTGTCAAGCAGCTCCTATTTAAGTGATGCCTTGATTGTGAACAGGTGTGGCAATAATCAGGCCTGGGTGTGGCTAGAGAAATTGAACTCAGGTGTGGACAACCACAGTTATAGTATGTTTTAACAAGGGGGGCAATCACTTTTTCACACAGGGCCATGATGGTTTGGATTTTTTTTCAACTTTAATAATAAACACCTCCATTTACAAATTGCATTTTGTGTTTACTTGTGTTGTTCTTGACTATTGTTTAAATTGGTTTGATGTTCCGAAACACTTAAGTGTGACAAACATGCAAAGGAACAGGAAATGAGGAAGGGGGCAAACACTTTTTCACACCACTGTACAATTGCGACTCAAGTCATATTGTAATTGAATGTTATAAAAAATTACCTTTCCTTTTCAATCTGCACATATGGCTACCTGGAGATGTTCTATACACAGAATGTGTACAGAACGCCCCACCGAAATATAATTTCCTGATTGTGTGATTTGCTCACTGATTTTCCCAGAAGTCTGCTGCAGCATTCACCGTGCTAGTATGTTAGATAGACTAACAGAATGCTTCACGCCCGCAACACCCCCCCCCCCAAAATATTTTACATAATCACCATTTTTTCACAGTGCTTTTGTTGAAGGGGGTGGGTGGTATGTGGCATTGGACGGTGTGAGTAGTTTTTTTATTTTTAATAATTCATTTTTTTTACAATTTAATTTGTTTCTTAATTTTTTTTTTCACAATGCTTTTTGGGGGAGGGAGTTGGGGCAGTGGACAGTGTTGGTAGGGCAGGGGAGAGTGGTGTCAGTAGTTTTTTTATTTAATTTTTTTTCCACTTTTTAATTTTTTTTTACAATGTTTTTTATATTTTTTTGGGGGGCTTTGGTGAGATGTCAGCATATACACTTGTTATTTTTTTTACTTCAAAGCAGATATATATATATATATATATATATATATATATATATATATATATCTGCTCTGAAAAAAGTTAAAAACATAACAAATAAACAAACAGTGTGTATGTGTGTGTGTGCATATATATATATATATATATATATATATATATATATATATATATATATATATATATATATTTTTTTTGTCCTATGCTGTAAGGAGGTGTTTTTCTTAGGAAAACGGAGACTCAACACAAGAAGAATGTTTGTTCTCTAGTGTTTGAGAATTCTCCCATTAAATCAATGCAATTTGGTCCATGACAAAATGGCTACCAGCCAGAGCCCTAATTACAAGGACAGATTGTTTAGTGTTGATGGGGATGCTAGGAGCGGAAGCTGTTTGCAGAGACGTCTCCGGGGACAGAGTCGGTCTTCACGGTCTTTTTATTACAGAAAAATATAAAACAAATAGATCTCCACACACCTATGAGTTGAACTACAATAATTGTATTGCCTATAAAAAGCGATATACATAGAAAAAAATCACCAATACCCATATCCCTTATATATTAGGCCAGAGGGGACGGACCCCAAAGGTAAGAGGTGGTCTAACCTAACCCAAAAGCTAAAACACAAACTGTGTAAAAATTTTTTAGAAAAAACCCCTCACAAATGGGAGGGGACAAACAGATCACACAGTCTGCCGACCTATTCCCTCCCCAACTATAAAACACCCCCTAAATATACCTGATAAAACTCATAGATCACCCAAAGGGCCAAGGTCATGCAAACAATTCCTAGTGTGGGGCAGTGTATTCCTGAAAAACAGGTTTTGTCTCACTGTCCCACAATGGAATGGGGGCACAGCCTAAAATGCACTAGATTATTCCCGCCCGAAGGGCTCCCAATCGTCAGTCAGTCAGTCAGTCAGAAAAAAATATTTTTCTTTCATTATACATCCTACTAGTAGTCTTATCCTGATGAATAGTATATAACTTGAGAAAGGAAGGAGTTTTCAGATATTCGAAGGGCTGTTTAAATCACTCTATTATACAAAACATAACACTAATTAATTCCTTATTTATATTGATATGAAATATTTCCCACAGCCTGCAGGTAATTCTCATGATTCCTCATTAGTCACACATATAGCTGTATAGTTGCTTCACAGTCGCTGATTTATACAAAGTTTTCCACAAAGTGTCCAATCAACATAAATGGCCAGCCGAGTCATAATTATCCTTGGTGTTTCAATATATATCTGTTTGTATGATATAGGCTCCCGCACTCCTCACGTTCAAAGCGAACTTGGCAAAAAACACTGTGCAACCATCAGGCTATTCTGAGGTAATACTAGATGTGGAACAATATTCACAGATATTTGAACCCCTTCCCGCCGAGCGTACGCAGATGTGCGTACTCAGCTTTTACCGGGATGATGCCCGCAGCTGCACGCATCATCCTAGTACCGTTGTCTAGCGCGGGCGATCAGCTTTCCGGGGATAACAACCAAAGCGGCTAAAAGCCGCTCGGTTGTTATCCCGGAGGAGCGGGAGGGGATGTCCCCCCTCCCACCGCCTCCCGCCACTCTTACCGGGCCTCCCCTGCCACCGGAAGGCCCGGTCGATGATCCGCCACTTCCGGTGGCTAGTGACAGACTTGAATGAAGCCGGAAACGGCTTCGTTACAGTCTACTGGATGTAAACACGGAAGCAACGCCACAACGTCACTTCCTGTTTACTCGGCAGCCAATGGCGCTGGATTTTAAAAAATATACAGTAGTCAGATGCACCGTTTTCGGTGATCTGAATACTTTGAAGTGCAAAGGAGGGATTTGGGGTCTTTTAGACCCCCGATCTCTCCATAAAGAGTACCTGTCACCACCTAGGGATGTTTACATTCCTTGTGACAGCAATAAAAGTGATCAAATTTATTTATTTTTTTAAAAACACAATTTAATAATATAAAAAATAAAAAAAATAAGAAAAAGAAAAAAAATATGTCAAAGCTCCCCCGTCACCGCGAGCTCGCGCAGCAAAGAAATGTGTATGTGCATATGTAAACAGTGTTCAAATAACACATGTGAGGTATCGCCGCGATCGTCAGAGTGAGAGCAATAATTCTAGCATTAGACCTCCTCTGTAGCTCTAATCTGGTAACCGTAAAAAAAAAACGCACTCTGTGACAATTGAACAATTTATTACTGCATATTAAATATAGAGTGATTTAAACAGCCCTTCGAATATCTGAAAACTCCTTCCTTTCTCAAGTTATATACTATTTATCAGGATAAGACTACTAGTAGGATGTATAATGAAAGAAACATTTTTTTTTTCTGACAATTGGGAGCCCTTGGGGTGGGAATAATCTAGTGCATTTTAGGCTGTGCCCCCATTGCATTGTGGGTGGGACAGTGAGACAAAACCTGTTTTTCAGGAATACACTGCCCCACACTAGGAATTGTTTGCATGACCTTGGCCCTTTGGGTGATATATGTGTTTTATCAGGTGTATTATACTTGGGGAGGGAATAGGTCGGCAGACTGTGTGATCTGTTCGTCCCCTCCCATTTGTGAGGTTTTTTTTTCTAAACATCTTTTACACAGTTTGTGTTTTAGCTTTTGGGTTAGGTTAGACCACTGGGAGACCCCCTTTTACCTTTGGGGTCCGTCCCCTCTGGCCTAATATATAGGGGGATATGGGTATTGGTGCTTTTTTCTATGTATATCGCTTTTTATAGGCAATGTGCCCCCACCCACAATGGAATGGGGGCACAGCCTAAAATGCACTAGATTATTCCCGCCCGAAGGGCTCCCAATCGTCAGTCAGTCAGAAAAAAATATTTTTCTTTCATTATACATCCTACTAGTAGTCTTATCCTGGTGAATAGTATATAACTTGAGAAAGGAAGGAGTTTTCAGATATTCAAAGGGCTGTTTAAATCACTCTATTATACAAAACATAACACTAATTAATTCCCTATTTATATTGATATGAAATATTTCCCACAGCCTGCAGGTAATTCTCATGATTTCTCATTAGTCACACATATAGCTGTATAGTTGCTTCACAGTCGCTGATTTATGCAAAGTTTTCCACAAAGTGTCCAATCAACATAAATGGCCAGCCGAGACATAATTATCCTTGGTGTTTCAATATATATCTGTTTGTATGATATAGGCTCCTACACAGTTTGTGTTTTAGCTTTTGGGTTAGGTTAGACCACTGGGAGACCCCCTCTTACCTTTGGGGTCCGTCCCCTCTGGCCTAATATATTGGGGGATATGGGTATTGGTGCTTTTTTCTATGTATATCGCTTTTTATAGGCAATGAAATTATTGTAGTTTAACTCATGTAGGTGTGTGGAGATCTATTTGTTTTTTATTTTTCTGTGTTTCATAGTTAGTAAGGTTGAATAAAGACATCAGTCCATCCAGTTCAACCTGAGTGTCTACAATTGTCCCTATCCCTGTACATTGCACACTCACATCAGTCCCTACCCTCAAGTAGCCCACAATCCAAGGTCCCCATTCATATACTAGGGCCAATTTTTGGACAGAAGCCAATTAACCTACCTGCATGTCTTTGGATTGTGGGAGGAAACCAGAGGAAACCCACGCAGGCACAAGGAGAACATGCAAACTCCAGGCAGGTAGTGTCGTGGTTGGGATTCGAACCAGCGACTCTTCTTACTGCTAGGTGAGAGTGCTAACCACTACACCACTGTGCCACTGTGTTGATTTAGTCAAATTTTTGATCACACCCTCCGAAATCCATTCGGTGAGTGCTACTATTTCAAATAGGCGGGATTCCCATTTTGTTCTCTCTGTATGTAAATCTACTGAGCTGGCCAGAACCACCTCTGGAGGGAGTCTATTCCACATTTTCACAGCTCTTATGCCACGTACACACGATCGGAATTCTGTCAGAAAAAACATCCAAGTTCACTATATGGACCCCTTATATATTTGTACATGTTGATCATATGCCCCCTTAATCTCCTCTTCTCAAGAGAGAATCAATCCAGTTCCTCTAATCTTTCCTCATAGCTGAGCTCCTCCATACCTCTTATTAGTTTGGTTGCCCTTCTCTGCACTTTCTCCAGTTCCCCGATATCCTTTTTGAGAACTGGTGCCCAAAACTGAACTGCATATGACATAGATCACCCAGAGGGGAATGTTTTATTCTCAACAAAAGTGGAGTTACTCTTTAAAGGAGTTGTATATGCAGAAGTTTTTTTTTTTTATCTTAATGCATTCCATGCATTAAGATAAAAAACCTTCTGTGTGTAGCAGCCTCCCCCAGCCCCCCTTATTACCTACCTGAGCCCCATCTCTCTCCAGCAATTTTCACAATCCCCTCAGCCATCCAGGACACTCATCCTAAATGGCTGAGACAGAGCAGCGGCGTCATTGGCTCTCACTGTCAATCAAGGTCAGTCAGCCAATCAGGGGAGAGAGGGGGTGGGGCCAGGTCGGGGCTCCGTGTCTGAATGGATACAGGGAGCTCTGACACGGCTTGGGTGCCCCCTGTAGCAATCTGCTGGCTGAGGGGCACTTAAAGGAGGAAGGGGCTAGGAGCAACAAAGAAGGAGGGAGGGTCTTGGCTGCTCTGTGCAAAACCAACTGCACAGAGAAGGTAAGTATAACATGTTTGTTATTTAAAAAATAAAAATTGCCTTTACAATCACTTTAAGCCTATAACAGAAAATAAAGCCTTGAATTTTACTAAACAGGTGCAGATGTAGAATAGAATTAATAATGTAAACAGGATCAAAATGACAAAAGGGTGTGTATAGATTACAGAACAATGCTAAACACATTTTCAATCTGTACAAACGGGCAAGTAAGAGCAATGTCTCTGTGACTCAATAACACAGTCTATATGAGACTCTGTAATTAAAAGTACTAGAGAACGATTACTAATTCAGTAAACATTTCAGTACATAAACAGCATCTATCACCGTAAAGTCCTGGATAGGTTTTGGTAAATAGGGGAACAGCTGGAGGGATCTCTGGGCACCACAGGCAAGCAGTTGGAGTAGTCTCAGTTCCGGTAACACAGGCAGGCGACATAGGTTTACCCCAGTTGAGTTGCAGCATTCTGGTAGCCATTGGTTCAGTGCTCCCCACAGTGGATGGGTCTTTGGTGAGAGCTGCTTGCTATTGGGTTCCACACCAGGACTAGGTTTGCCACCTTTTCTTCAAGCCAAACTCAAACACTTTAGTGGCCTGGGACATGACATTCTTCTGGTCTTCCCCCTTCTCATGCTTTCTTCCTACCTTCTCTTTTCTATGTCTCTATGGCCCACAGGCTAGGTCCTGCTGGGATTGGACACATGGTGAGAAAACGTTTACGGGTATATACTGCCTTTCTTTAAGCACCCTCAATAATTTCTTTATTTACATTTTTTTTTCTTTTTTTATCACCATCCGTTCTCCTTTTTAAATGCTATGTTTTAAATTATCTCTCGATTCCTCTGTTAAAAATTTTTTTATCTCTCGACACTTGTGCCATATTAGGCACTGCAAAATCACCTATACACAAGGGCAATTTAGCATGTTACCACACCATCAGGATTTGCGGACCTCATATGATCACCACTGAACTCTCAGGAACTGGTGCAAACTCTTGTGTCCCGGACTAATATTTTTGACACCTGAAGTTTATGTGAATATGTATACAGGATGTGTCCAACACTGTCCCTTTTGTTTTCCATTTTTTTGTGTGTTATTTTTTGTATTATTCTGTTGATATCTATGTTCAATAAAATCCTTCGTACAAGAAAAGTATGTCTATGTGCAGTATAGTATAGTATGCACCATAGCTCCCAACCGTCCCTGATTTTGAGGGACTGTCCCTGATTTGGAACAATGTCCCTCTGTCCCTCATTCCTCCTCATTTGTCCCTCATTTTGGTCTAATCTATATAGTTGTATATAAAATGCTCTTTTTATCTATCAAAAAGTGTTTCCCAGCGCTAAACATTTCATCTATTTCTAAATTACTGCATTTGTAAATTCCAAAAGCCAATATAAAGGAATAGTAGTGGTAAAAAAAATCACTTGTGGGTTTAACAAATCTTGTTTTTTTTGTACAATTCTCCTTTAAGGGGGTGTGGCCAGGGGTGTGTCCTATGCCTGCATACTTTTTCTGATAGGTGTCCCTCATCCCCATCTCAAAAAGTTGGGATGTATGTATGCACTCAATACTTGGTCGGTTATCCTTTTGCATGAATTACTGCATTAATGCAGCGTGGCATGGAGGTGGTCAGCCTGTGGTACTGCTGAGGTAGTATGGAAGCCCAGGTTGCTTTGATAGTGGCCTTCAGCTCATCTACATTGTTGGGTCTGGTGTCTCTCATCTTCCTCTTGACAATACCCCACAGATTCTCTATGCAGTTTAGGTCAGGCAAGTTTGCTGGCCAATCAAGCACAGTAATACATGATCATTAAACCAGGTATTGGTACTTTTGGCAGTGTGGGTAGGTGCCAAGTAAGTCCTGCTGGAAAATGAAATTGTCATCTCCATAAAGCTGGTCAGCAGAGGGAAGCATGAAGTGCTCTAGAATTTCCTGGTAGAGGGCTGCGCTGACTCTGGACTTGATAAAACACAGCGGACCAACACCAGCAGATGGCATGGCTCCCCAAATCATCACTGACTTTGAAAACACATAACTCTGCATTATTTTTTTTGAATACAGCCTCAGGTGTCTGTGGTGAGCTGAGATTAAGCTGTGCCACATTTTAAACCTAGATCTATGGAAGCACTAGCAGAGAAAATTTCATGCCGACAGAAGTTTGCCCTGGTTTCATAATTTTCTCTCCATTCCACATAAACCTGCAATGGAAAATGTATTTGCATTTAATTATGTGTATTATATACATTTTTGCAGGGGTCAAGTCCTGGGGAAAAAAGTGTGGGAACTCCCACCCAAGATCCACTCCCCCACCAAAAAAAAAAAATGATACACTCATATGCACTAACGCTTCAAAAGTGGTATTTTCTGTGGCCAGTGGGGAGGAGCGCATCACGAGAGGTCTGACTAAATACAATCTCTTAGCAGCAGGGACCTGATCTACCTGTCAGATAGCTGTGATTGATAGGTAGATCGAAGCGGAAGCTGTCATGGGGCCCCCTACTGGCAATGCCTGAATGGTCAGGTGTGCGGCACTTACTATTGCGAGCTGTGTCGGCAGCTGCTGGTGTAGCACCTGCCACACGGCTCGCATACTTCAAAGTCTTGCAGGACACGGCTGCTAACGGGAACTGAGTTCCTGTTGTGGAAAAAGTACAGGAACTCCGTTCCCATGCGTTCCCGCAGGACTTGAGCCCTGCATTTTTGTGTTTTGTGTAATGTGTTTTATGAAACTGCTTGTACATTTGTTTGCAAAATGGAAGAAAAATCTAATATTTTTAACATATTCTCTCTAGGTTGAATCATGTTATTAATTCAATAGAGCGAATCAGGAAAATGCTGTATTATGGCCACTAGATGGAGCTGATAAATATGATGACATAAATACATACACTGTACTATGATCGCCCACTCCATCTAGTGGCCATAGTGCATTATTTTCTTGATTAACTCTTCTTTATGAATGAATAACATTCAACCTAGAGAGAAACCAGCCTGATAACATTTGATTTTGCCCCCATTCAAACAGAACAAATGTACATGCACTTCCATAGAACACATAGGGGGTTATTTACGAAAGGTAAATCCACTTTGCACTACAAGTGCACTGCAAGTGTACTTGGAAGTGCAGTCGCTGTAAATCTGAGGGGTAGATCTGAAATGAGGGAAGCTCTGTTGATTTTATCATCCAATCATGTGCAAGCTAAAATGCTGTCTTTTAATTTCCTTGCATGTCCCCCTCAGATTTACAGCTACTGCACTTCTTGCAGTGCACTTGTAGTGCAAAAAGGATTTGCCTTTTGTAAATAACCCCCATAGCTCTGCTCCCTCACACTTAGAGCAGTGTGAGGAATGGCCACTTGCTGTTGTCCCTTAGTCTTGTGATTGGGAATGCACATGAATGACACGTGGAGATAGTTCCTAATGCACATGGACAGGTATATCACCATGGCCATCATTACACTACAGCCCCATTATTGGAGTGAAGGTATGTTTCCGATAAAATGTTACTAAGCAGGAATTAAGGGAAGCTTGAAATAAAATATAGGAAATGTTCTAACTGCCAAAAGACTTGTAGTTCTGTGAATCTAGTTTAGTCATCCTATATAGGTTGGTGACAAGACCGTGGCATTAATAACATTTTAGGTGACTCATGTGTTGATAGGTGTCTAAGATGGATATGCATGCTGCCAACCATAGTAAGGCCCCTTTCACACTGGGGCGTTTTTCATGCGGTGCAGCGCTAAAAATAGCGCCTGTTCACCGCATGAAAAAATCCTGCCCCTTTAACTCCAGTGTGAAAGCCGGCGGGCTTTCACACTGGAGCGGTGCGCTAGCAGGATGAAAAAAAAAGTCCTGCTAGCAGCATCTTTGGAGCGGGATAGGAGCGGTGTGTTCACCGCTCCTATACCGCTCCTTCCCATTGAAAAGAATGGGAGACCGCGGTAAAACCGCGGTAATACCGCCGCAAAGCGCCGCTACGGCGGCGCTCTGCGGGGGGTGTTTAACCCCTTTTCGGCCGCTCGCGGGGGGTAAAACGCACCGCGAGCGGCCGAAAACCGCGGTAAAAACGACGGTAAAGCAGCGCTAAATATAGCGCTGCTTTACCGTCACCGCGGCTCACCGCCCCAGTGTGAAAGGGGCCTAAGGTTGGAACCTTGGGTGTGAGAAATTCACTTTGTATTCAGAGCAACAAAAGGAAATCAAACACACATTTTAAGGCTATGTTTCCACTATTGCGTCCCCAAAGTCGCGCAATTTTTTGCCATGACTTGAAGCAATGCCTGTATCTATGGACCTCAAGTATCAATGCATCAAAGTGGGACCAAAGTAGTGCAGGGACTATTTTGAAGTCTCTGCGACTTGAAGTCGCATAGATATGAATGGTACTCAATGGAAATCATGGGGTACGACTTTTCAGTCCCAAGTCGCATGAAAAGTCTCACTAGTGGAAACATAGCCTGAGGCTGGATTCACACCTATGCATTTTTAGTGCTTTTTGCATTTTGCAGATTTGCACTACAGTCCATTTACCATGGTTTCCTATGGAACATGTTCTGTAGCGCAAATCTGCAAAATGCAAAAAGCAATAAAAATGCATAGGTGTAAATCAGGCCTAAATGTAAAAGTTCACTTTATTGTATACAAGAATTCGATTTTTAGTTTTGCCATTTTGTCATTCCTGCCAGACAGAGCAGACAGATCCTTGACCTCCCAATGGCAGCAAAGCTTGATAAAGAACATTGCCTACCAACTGGACAATAGAGTCCTCACTCCCAGATAGCAAGTAATTGTGCTGCAAGTTTGAAAATGAATTGCTAAACTATTGCTAGACTTGCCAGGCTTTACAACTTTGTTGCACAATTGCAGCACGTCCGCATTGCATGACTCCAGATCAACTTTCTTTGCAAACATTCGGCAGGTCTGCACGTGGCCTGTGAGTACCTGTGTATTGTTGAGTACCTGTGCATACCTCCTAACTTTTTGAGATGGGAATGAGGAACACCTATCAGCAAAAGTATGCAGGCATAGGAAATCAGATGAAAGGTTTAGCGCTGGACAAATGAGGAGGGACTGAGGCACATTGCTCCAAATCAGGGACAGTCCCTTGAAATCAGGGACAGTTGGGAGCTATGCCTGGTGTATTGTATTGTTAAATACTTGTGTATTGAGTATTAGTTGTTAGTTAATTTGGACAGGGTATAATCCTCAATGGCCATTAAATTAGTAAGTATGATGCCCGGCAGGTGTGGAGATGCGACTCAGTGTACATCTTGCAGCATGTATGCGTTCCTTGATCATCTGATCGAGGGCAAATACTGCTGTGCAAAATGTAAGCACATTGTTTCCCTGGAAGCCCAGGTTCTGAATCTAGGGAAGCAACTGTTAGCACTGAGAAGACCCTCCACACTAAAGGAGAGATGGGATTGTACCTGGCAGGGGCCAGCACAGAGGCGGGGAGAGAAAGAGGGGCAGGCACCAGATCAGAGTAGATGGGTGACAGTTAGGAAGGGGAAAGTGCCAGGGAGGCCGGTCCTGGGCTGGAACATCCCAATAAGTATGCCCCGTTGAGTGACATTGGTGAAACCAGTCAGGGACCAGCACTGCTGGAGCAGAGTGACTCCCCCAGCTGCCAGGGGAATACCTCCTCCAGTAAGGTAGGGAGTAAAGCCAAGGGAAGGGAAAGACAGATAATGGTGGTAGGGGACTCAATTCTTAGAAGGACAGAAAGGGCAGTCTGTCACAAAGACCTGAAGCGCCAAACTGTATATTGTCTATCAGGTGCTCTGGTTTCCGGCACATCACGGATCTGGTGGACAGATTACTGGGAGGGGCTGGGGAAGACCCAGCTGTCATGGTGCACGTTGGCACCAATGACAAAGTCAGAGGAACGATTTTAGGGACTTAGGAGCTAAATTTAGGAAAAGGACCTCCAAGGTAGTATTCTCAGAAATACTACCGGTACTTCGAGCCACACCAGAAAGGCAGAGGGAGATTAGGGAAGTAAACAAGTGGCTGAGGAGCTGGTGTAGTAAAGAGGGGTTTGTGTTTCTGGAGAACTGGGCCGACTTCTCAGTCAGTTACCAGCTCTGTAGAGGGGACAGACTGCACCTAAATGAGGAGGGTGTGAAGATGGCTGAAAGGTTAGAGGGGCTTTTAAACTAGGCGACGGGGGGGGGGGTCCAGAGGTAGAGATAGTCAGCGTGGAACATATTCCAGAGGGTAGTATTGGGGTATTAGTGGTAGGTTGACTAAAGCACCTAAACCCGAGGTAAGTATAGTAACAAGTCCTATTTGCAACCTCAGAACACCCAATAAGGAGAAAGTATGCGACCGGTCTAAACTACGTGGCATGTTCACCAATGCCAGGAGTCTGGCAGACAAGATGGGAGAACTAGAGCTACTGTTGTTCGAGGAGGATTTAGATTTTGTAGGAATTTCAGAGACTTGGTTCAACAGCTCTCATGATTGGCTGGCAACCATTCAAGGATATTCCCTATATTGCAGGGATAGAGAGGGTAAACAAGGGGGAGGGGTGTGCCTGTATATCAAAAATGATTTACAAGTTAATGTGAGTTGAGTTGCATTGCATCTTGATATAGCACAGTCCTTTACCCCGTAGGGTCCCGACACGCTTACAAACACATTCACACATACACATACTAGGCCAATTTATAGACAGGATCTGGTTAACCTACCAGCATGTCTTTGGAGTGTGGGAGGAAACCCACGCAGGCACAGGTGGAATCCTTATGGGTAGAGCTAGGTGAGTGTGCTAACCACAACACCACTGTGATAACATGTGAGAGATGACATCACTAAGGAAGCAAGCGAGGAGGTGGAATCCTTATGGGTAGAGCTGCAAAGGGATGAAACTAAGGGGGAAGTAATAGTGGGAGTATGCTATAGGCCCCCTAACCAGAGGGAGGAGGCCAACCTCCTATCACAATTTGGATTAGCGGCAAGGATGGGAAGTGTCATCATAATGGGGGATTGTAATTATCCAGACATAGACTAGGTGGAAGTAACCATGCATTCATTTAAGGCTCGCCAGTTCCAAAATGTCTTTTAGGACAATTGCATGGGTCAGATGGTAAACGCACCAACTAGAAACAAAGCGTTACTAGTCCTACTGATTACTAAAATTACAGACTTGATCTAGGATGTAGAAATAGGGGGTAATTTATAAAGCAGCGATCACAGGTCAATTAGTTTCAGTATAAATCACACTAATAGGAAACATAAGGGGAATACAAAGACACTGAATTTCAAAAGAGCCAACTTCCCTAAACTACGAGCCTTGCTAGAAGATACAAATTGGAATTAAATCTTAGGAACAAAAAACACGAAGGAGAAATGGGTATGCTTTAAGAGCATATTAAATAAGGGCATTAGAAAGTGCATCCCAATGGGAAATGAAAATTTAAAAGAGCTAATAAAAGTCCTGCGTGACTTAACTCCAACGTAAAAATGCATATAAAAAAAGCAAAGGAGAAGGCCTTCAAAAAATACAAGGCTGAGGGATCATCATCAGCATTCCAACTTTACAAAGAATGCAACAAGAAATGTAAGGGTGCAATCAGGGCAGCTAAGATAGAACACGAAAGGCACATAGCGGAGGAGAGTAAGAAAAACAAATATTAAGTACATAAATAGTAAGAAAGGGAGGTCAGATCATATTGGTCCCATAAAGAATGATGAAGGGAATCTGTTTACTAAGGATGGAGAGATGGCGAAGGTATTGAATTTATTCTTCTCCTAAGTCTTCACAAGGAAATGGGGGGGCTTCAGTAACCAAAACTGCAATGTTTATCCTTATGACACGTCACAGGAAGCACCCTCATGGCTAACAGAGGACAGAATAAGAAATAGACTTAACAAACGTAACATTAATAAGTCATCAGGACCAGATGGCTTGCACCTGAGGGCCCTTAAGGAACTCAGTCAAGTAATTGCCAGACCATTGTTCCTAATTTTTCTAACAGTCTACTGACTGGAATAGTACCAGCTGATTGGAGAATAGCCAATGTAGCAACAATATTTAAAAAAGGGCCAAGATTAGGGTTGAGCGAACCCGAACTGTAAAGTTCGGGGTCCGTACCGGACTTTTGGGTGTCCGGATCCCGGACCCGAACCCGAACAATTGACTGTGTGTTTGGGTTCGGGTTCGGGTCCGGTGTTCGGCGATGTATTGGTGCCTTTTTAAAAGTTGCAGGGCAGCCAATCTACGTTAGTTTCACTAGTGTGCCCTTAGAAGCCATCACAGCCATGCCTACTAATGGCATGGCTGTGATTGGCCAGTGCAGCATGTGACCCAGCCTCTATATAAGCTAGAGGCACACAGCACAGCACGTCACTCTGCTTTACACAGTGTAGGGAAAGGTTCTTGGCTGCTGTGAGGGAGAGAATTACATGCTAGGAGTCAGTCCACATTCCTGAAATATCTTCTAATTAGTCAGCAATCTAAATAGATAGAGAGTGTAGGTCAAGGTTCCTGTGTCTGTTTTGAGGGAGAGAGAATTATCCAGATTCAGAAATCAATTCTAAGACCTGGTTGGGTTGCAGTGCACAGTGTTTTACACTGCCATGAGCCCAGTGCCAGACAAAATATAACTTTTATCTGCAAGCTCAGTGCACTAGCACTGCATATGTTCCTAAGAGATACACCCTGTACATACTCTGGGTGTATTCTGCAGTGTTTGCTGCATGTTTGCAGGAGTGTGACACATTCAATCAATCTATTTTTCTTCTATTGTGCTATTACAAAAAAAAAATTTGAGGGAAATTCTTTTTTTTCATAGCATTTTCTGCAGTTTTTCAGTTTTTGAGATACATGCTGCACATACTGTGGGTGTATTCTGCTATTGCAAAAACACCCATTTAGGGCAAGATCATACATTTTGAAAATATGAGGAGATCGTCAAAAAAGGGACGTGGCCACGGTCGTGGTGCTGCTGATGGAGCTCCTGTTGCAGGGAGAGGACATGGTCGATCTGTGCCAGCTACACGCACAAGTGAAACACCTTCCTCAGGTGCGAGTAGGCGACAGAGCCTGCAGCGGTATTTCGGTGCGCCTAATGAGGCTGTACGAATGTTGAGGCCTGGACAAGTACAGGCGATAGTAGATTGGGTTGCTGACAGTGCCTCGGGTTCCTTCACATTGTCTCCCACCCAGTCTCCTGATGAAAGTTCAGAGTTGGCACCTGCAGCCGATGTCCATCAGTCTTTCACCTCACCCCCTTGCAAATCAGACAAGCAGTCTGAGCCCCAAATCATGCAGCAGTCTCTTCTGCTTTTTTATGACTCTGTTAGCAGGGTTTCCCAGGGCCATCCACCTAGCCCTGCCCCAGAAGTGAAAGAGATTGTGTGCACCGATGCCCAACCACTTATGTTTCATGGGAGGACCATCGCAGAACATTTTGGATGATGACGAAGCACAGGTGCCAACTGCTGCTGCTTTCGCCATTGTGCAGACCGACAAGGAGGGCAGGGGTGAAGACTGGGTGGAAGATGATGTGGAGGACGATGAGGTCCTTGACCCCACATGGAATCAACGTCATGCAGGTGACCAGTGTAGTTCGGAGGAAGGGGCGGTGGTCGCACAGAGCCTCCAGCACAGAGGAAGAGGGAGCAGTGTGCAAAAGCGGAGCGTCCGTCCTCTAAACAGTACGTCTGCTACTGCCCAACGCAGCAAGGGACAGAGCACACCAAAGCCAGGTCCAAGGTGTTCCCTAGCGTGGCAGTTCTCCAGACAATGTGCTGATGACAAGACACAAGTGGTTTGCACGCTGTGCAATCAGAGCCTAAAGCGAGGCATAAACGTTCTCAACCTGAGCACAACCTGCATGACCAGGCATCTAAGTGCAAAGCACGAGATGCAGTGGAGTAGACACCTCAAAAACCAAGAAAGGTCTCTGGCTCCTCCTGCTTCCTCTTCTGCTGCAGTCTCGGCCTCTTCATCCACCCTCTGTAGTGACAGTGGCACCTGCCAGCCCGCAAACAGAGGATCTGCCAGCAACATTACCACCTGGGTCACCAACCATCTCCACAATGTCCCATGGAAACGTTCAGCTCTCTATCTTCCAAACACTGAAGCGGAAGAGGAAGTACCCCCCTAGCCGCCCGCGATCCCTGGCCCTGAATGCCAGCATTTCAAAGTTCCTTGCCTTTAAAATGCTGTCATTCCATCTGGTGGAGACGCAGAGTTTTAAAAGGCTGATGGCATTGGGTGTCCCACAGTACATCGTGCCCAGCCGCCACTACTTTTCCAGGCGAGCTATCCCTTCCCTGCACAACCAAGTGGGTGACAAAACCAGGTGTGCACTGCACAACGCCATCTGTGGCAAGGTCCACCTAACTACGGATGCGTGGATCAGTAAGCACGGTCAGGGACGTTATATCTCCCTAACAGCACACTGGGTAAATGTAGTGGCGGCATGTCCTTCCACCATCGAGGATTGCAGGGCGCTTCAGTTTGCCTCCTGTTGCTAACTCCTCCTACTCCGCCTCCTCATCCTCTACCGCCTCCTCATCTGGTCAGCGTAACACCTTCACCACCAACTTCAGCACAGCCAGGGGTAAACGACAGCAGGCAGTTTTAAAACTTTCCTGTTTGGGGGAAAAACCCCACACCGCGCAGGAGTTTTGGAGGGACATGGAACAACAGACCGATGAGTGGTTGGTGGCAGTGAGCCTCAAGCCCGGCCTGGTGGTGTGCGATAATGGGCGAAATCTCGTAGCAGCTCTGGGCCTAGCCGGTTTGACGCACATCCCTTGCCTGGCGCAGGTGCTGAACTTGGTGGTCCAGAGGTTCCTTAAAAATTAGCCCGATATGCCAGAGCTGCTGCAGAAGGTGTGGGCTGTCTGTGCACACTTTCGGCATTCTCACACTGCTGCTAGCCTGTCAGCGTTGTAGCGTAACTTCGGCCTTCCCGCTCACCGTCTCATATGTGACGTGCCCACAAGGTGGCACTCCACCTTGCACATGCTGGCCAGACTGTGCGAGCAGCAGCAGGCGATAGTGGAGTTTCAGCTGCAGCATGCACGTGTGAGTCGCTCTGCGGAACAGCACCACTTCACAACCAATAAATTGGGCCTCCATGCGAGACCTGTGTGCCTCGTTGCGCTGTTTCGAGTACTCCACCAACATGGCCAGTGCCGATGACGCCGTTCTCAGCGTTACTATCCCAGTTCTATGCCTCCTTGAAAAAACGCTTCAGGCGATGATGGAAGAGGATGTGGCACAGGAGGAGGAGGAGGAGGAGGAAGAGGAAGAGGGATCATTTCCAAGGCTTTCAGGGCATTCATTCACAAGTGGCTACGAGGGTGGGTTCCTGCACCAACAAGCGCCAGGTACACAATTGTCCGGCAGCAAGGGCAAAGTTCTGGAGGATGACGAGGTGGAGGATGAGGAGGAGATGGAGGAGGAGGAACCATGTTCACAGCAGGGTGGCACCCAGACCAGCTCATGTCCATCACTGGTGCATGGCTGGGGGGATACAGAGGACACAGACGATACACCTCCCACAGAGGACAGCTTTTCGTTGCCTCTGGACAGCCTGGCACACATGAGCGATTACATGCTGCAGTGTCTCCGCAATGACCGCCGAGTTTCCCACATTTTAACTGGTGCTGATTACTGGGTGGCCACCCTGCTGGATCCCCGTTACAAGGACAACGTGCCGTCCTTAATTCCCTCACTGGAGCGTGATCGTAAGATGCGTGAGTACAAGCGCACGCTGGTAGACACGCTGCTGGTGGCATTCCCACCTGACAGCGGGGGTACGGTGGAAGCACACGGCGAAGGCAGAGGAGGAGGAAGAGGTCGCCAACGCACCGCCAGCACCTCAGAAGGCAGGGTTAGCATGGCCGAAATGTGGAAAAGCTTTGTCAGCACGCCACAACAACCAGCACCACCAGCTGAGATGGAACGTCTTAGCAGGAGGCAGCATTTCACCAACATGGTGGAGCAGTATGTGTGCACACGCCTACACGTACTGAATGACGGGTCTGCCCCCTTCAACTTCTGGGTCTCCAAATTGGGCACATGGCCTGAGCTTGCCCTTTACGCCTTGGAGGTGCTAGCCTGCCCTGCAGCCAGTGTATTATCTGAATGTGTATTTAGCACGGCAGGGGGTGTTATCACAGACAAGCGCAGCCGCCTGTCCAGAGCCAACGTGGACAAGCTCACGTTCATTAAAATGAACCAGGCATGGATCCCACAGGACTTGGCCGTACCTTGTGCAGAATAGACATGTATACCGGTGTTCTGACAAAAACTGTCTGGCCATCGGATAGTGTCCGGCCACTTACTGCGCAGTGGCCGGATGAACGGCACCCGCGCAGTGAGTGCAGGTTCAAGACCCACCATCCAAGTGGACATACGGTAGCACATAGTAATAGGGCCCCTCACGGGCTCGCTTCACTCGCCACGTTTCGGGCACGGCCTCGCTTGGCTCGGCTTCAACCTCGGATGATGTGGCTTGAACTTGCCATGCTCTTAACAACATTTTGTTGTCATTTGCAGCCCTCTAGCCCTTTCCATTACTTTTTTACAGCCATTTTAGTCTTCAAAAGTTTGGGTCCCCATTGAATTCAATGGGGTTTGGAGTTTGGGGTCAAGTTCAGGTCACGAATCAGCATGGATTCATGAAGAATCATTCTTGCCAAACCAATCTATTAACCTTCTATGAGGAGGTGAGTTGCCAGCTAGATAAAGGAAGGCCCGTAGATATGGTATATCTGGATTTTGCAAAAGCATTTGATACAGTTCCCCATAAACATTTACTGTACAAAGTAAGGTCCGTTGGCATGGACCATAGGGTAAGTACATGGATTGAAAACTGGCAACAGGGGCGAGTTCAGAGGGTGGTGATAAATGGGGAGTACTCAGAATGGGCAGGGGTGAAAAGTGGGGTCCCCCAGGGTTCTGTCCTGTGACCAATCCTATTTAATTTATAAATAAACGACCTGGAGGATGGGATAAACAGTTCAATCTCTGTATTTGCGGATGATACTAAACTAAACAGGGTAATAACTTCTCCGCAGGATGTGGAAACCTTGCAAGAAGATCTGAACAAATTAATGGGGTGGGCAACTACAATGCAAATGAGGTTTAATGTAGAAAAATGTAAAATAATGCATTTGGGTGGCTAAAATATGAATGCAATCTACTCCCTAGGGGGAGTCTAGGATGGAAAAGGACCTGGGGGTCCTAGTAGATGACAGACTCAGCAATGCCATGCAATGCCAAGCAGCTGCAAGCAAAGCAAACAGAATATTGGCATGCATTAAAAAAAGGGATTAACTCCAGAGATAAAATGATAATTCTCCCACTCTACAAGACTGATGTACAAATACCGTACTGGTGACCCTACAATAGGGATAAAACTTTTCTGCGTAAGGGCATTTAAAAAAGACACGCGGCCATTCACTAAAATTAGAAGAAAAGCGGTTTAACCTTAAAATGCGTAGAGGGTTCTGTAAGGTTACTGTAAGAGTGGTTAGGAGGTGGAATTCCCTTCCACAGGCAGTGGTTTCAGCATTGAGCATCGATAATTTCAAAAAACTATTCGATAAGCACATGAACGTCCACAACATACAGGGATTTTCAATGTAATACTGACATAAAATCACACACATAGGTTGGACTTGATGGACTTGTGTCTTTTTTCAACCTCGCCTACTATGTAACTATGTAATAAGTTCTGGTTCAGTTATGTTGTACAATAGTCATCCCACCACATGGGGTCACTGTGGCTGAATTTTCATGCTGTAGCATTGCAGAGCTCTTGCTGTAGACTCACCACTGCAACTTTGCTCTTGCTAGAGACTTGCCACGCAAATTTTCTACAAATTGGAAAAGTGCCAACTAGAACTTCAAGTGCTCTGCTAGTGTACAACTTGTCAGTGAAAATGTGCAGCAAGTTGACACTTACAATTCAACACTGCCACAAATTTGTCGCAAGTTATCCTTGCTACCTGGGCTCTGGGGTTGAATTATTAAGTGCAGTTGCTCCAGAGCTTAGTAAAGAAGCAGAAGCTCTGCTGACTTCCATCATCCAATCATGTGCAAGCAAAAATGCAGTTTTTTTTCTCCTTGCATTTGATTGGGTATTCTTTGCAAAGTGAGCTTTACCCCATTTACTAAGCTCTGGAGCATTTGCAAAGTGCACAGTCTATTTGCCTTTAGTAAATCATCCCCAATTTTCTCTCCTCCAACCACCATACTCCTTCTCAGTGCATGTACCTTCCAGCAAAATCGAATTGGCTAAAATTGCTGTCCCTTCTGATAATAACACAAATTCAAGTATTTACATTAATCGCATTAAAAACATACAAACAAATACATAACTGTTTTAATGTATTTTATACTTGCCTAATGCATCAAATTTTATTTTACTGACATGTACATAACAGCCATATGATCAGTCCAATATTAGTTTTGATTGGCTAAAGCATTTTGAACAATAATTAAAACCATTAAAACTAAGGGAGCATATTATTCACATACAGTGTATAGAAATGGAGGAGAATAAACATAGACTAAATTATTAACCCAAATGCAAATCCAGTTCCCACCTGAGGTTTAACCCCAGGGGTAACCTGGTCTGGAAACGGTGTATCCACCTTGCTTCCCTTTGTAATAGTCTGCAATGTCTGTCGCCTCCTCTTTGCAATCCATACACTTTCTCAATACCACAAAATAAAAAAAAAGTAGTATCCCCTCCATTTACCTCCCTAAAATTTTGTGAGAAGCTAGATTTTTGTTTTCTCTTGTAAATTGAGAGTCGCAGAAGTGTTCTCCAATGCAGATTTTAAGGCTTGGTTCTCACCTAAGCAGTTTGCTTTTCAGCCATTTCTGCAGTGCCTTTTGCGTTTTTGCACACACATTTTATTGATGCATTTTTTGCAAATCTTTTGATGTGTTTTGCATTATTTATGCCTTTTTTTTTTTTTTTGGGTGGATTAAAAAAAGGAAATTGTGGTAAAAACACACTACAGTACATGTTTTTCTGCAGCTTCTCCATTGAAGTCTATTAAACCAAAAATGCACTGTTTCGCTTAAAAAAAAAAGTCCCTAACATTTTCCAAAAAGCAGTGGCTGTAAAAAGCATAGATATGAACATGTCCCATAGGAAACCATGTTAAATGGACTGTAGTGGTTCTGCAAAAAGCATTAACACCGACAGCGTATGGTACAGCCTATATACTGCAAACAACATGCTGTACAACATACAAGATATACTACATAAATTTACCCCAATTGCACATGATTTGTGGAAAGTCGTAGAAGAAATAGATCCTGTGTCTAAATTGCTGGGGCATAGGCATAAAAGGTCGTAAACCTTGAAAAAAAAATACTAGCTCATTATCAAATACTTATCTTAGGACGATGCCCTGGATTGGCATTGGCCCTCCAAGTACAGCCCGGACATCTTCAACTGGATTTACTTTTGGGTTTGCGGCTCTGGCACTGTGATTTGCCGGAGCCGCGATGACGTCACTCCCACAAATGCGCGTGGCAGCCGCCGGTCACTGCACGAGTCCTGAAGAAACGGCACCAGTGGCCGATTTATTTCATTGCGCATGCGCTGATGACATCGGCAGCAGCGCATATACTGAATATCACGTAAACTGTGCAAGTTTAGGAGATATTCAAGGTATCTACAGATAAGCCTTGTTAAATGCTTACCTGTAGGTAAAAGTGGTGTATAATAGAGTTTACAAGCACTTTAAGAGAGCATGAATGTACACAGGAATTATTTTGGGTGTGTCTCGTAGTAACGCTTGGTCTGGAAGCAATTGTGTCTTTGTATACACACAGGGTTGCCCTTTACATACACAGCATATTAAACCTTGTGTAAACCTAGGAGATAAAGAAAATGTATGCTTTCCAGTAAGGTAACTTTTAATCATTTGTTGTTTTATCTATAAAGAAAAAAGGTCAAATTTTTGACATACAGCACCTGCATGCATACATACATATCTGCATAAATATAAAAATGATAATACATATAGCAAAATACTAATACAAAGGGCCCCATAATAGGTACGAAATTGAGTTCTGGAACATTTTACCCTCTTCATGAAAATTTTGAAAAAAAACTATATTTTTTACTTTTTGACATTAAACATATACAATAAATAACATTTCCTCAAAAAATTTTGGACAAAAATGTATTCTGCTATGTTTTTTGATAAAAAAAAATCCCAATTTATTGATTGGTTGCATGAAAGTTATAGTGCCTACAAACTATGGTATATATACTGAATTTTTTTTTTTTTTAATCTACTATCCGTCATCACCGGGGACATTATTACAGTGATCAGTGATAATACTATACACTGTCACTGTACTAATGCCACTAACTGGCAATAGGTTAACATCTAGGTTAACAACTCAAATGGGAAGACACTCTTCTATTATGTTCACATGAAATGATGAGATTGCTCATTGGTGAATATAAAAAAAACATTGCTAACCATCGATAAAGATATACACAAGTTATTTGTACAACACCCCAATTAGCAATCAACCATTGTTTAAGGAAAAGGATATTGAACTTACTCAGCATCTGGATTGGTTCAATATGGACATTATTGGCAAAAAGGACTAGAAATTATTTTTGGACAAGCAAGCCTTTTGTCAGAGCATAGCCTATCGTTGGCAATCCATGCCACCTAGACAGTACCCTCGTAGGGACTAACCCAGAGGGGATATATCGGACAGTGATGCTGCATCAGATACGGCATCTGTCAACTCTACCTCTAGAAATGCTGACACCTCATATAGGAGACAAGGATAAACGTCCCAATATGGAGGAAAACGTAGGCAGGAAGGATGACTCAAAAATATGCCCTGGCCCAAGCACGGACCAGGGTGCTGGAGGACAGCCACCCATTACTAATTTTAGAGTTAATAGACTAACCAACAGAGGTGTGACGGATAATATTTCAAGTTGCAGCTCTACTGGTTCCAAAATGACTCCAGCAGCAACGGACCCCAACAATGTTTTAATCAGCAAAGACAATGTTGACCCCAACCCAATTAAAGCAATAGGGGTACTGGACCAGTATGCATACAGGCCCAGTGTGAATTAGATACCATCTTAGACGCCAAAGAGAATATGGATATGGAAATCATTAATCTTTCATCATATAACCTTACTTTGGATGAACAACTTCTATCCAAAGGTCTGAGTTTCTGCCCTCATACTGACATTGATTACTTTGAAGCTATCAAAGACACCAACTTGTTTGTATGCAATGTCCTCTTGAAAGTTATGTATTAGATCCAATACCACTTCTGATACCATTTCAATAATTGATAAATATAGCAAAAACGATTTCCATATGCTGAAGATACTTAATGAATTACTGGCTGAGAGTGGCCCACTCGACCTTATCAATACTATTGATCTCGAGGAGATAGTGGATACGGTCAATAGGGAAACCTTTAATCCAAAAACGAATTTGAAAAGAAGATCTCAAATGTCTCCTTCCACTCAAAATTACCCAAACTTAACTGTTTTCTTCAAACAAGTGATGTCGGAAATTGAAAAAATTAAAATTTCGGAGCGAACACACAATCCAATCTATCAAATGGCCAACAAAAAGCACTTAGGAATTTAACTGATAACAACAATTTCGTCATAAAACCCTCCAATAAAGGGGGAAACATTCTGTTAATGGATATAGAACACTATAAAAACATGTGTATGAAATTACTGTCAAATAAGAAATGGTACAGACCCATAAGTGGGGATAGGATTCCAGAGATCAACAATAATTTCTATTAATTAATTGACACTGCATATCATCAAGGTATTATTTCTCAACAGATTTGGGAATATGTCCGTACACCATTACCATGGGAGGCATGTTTCTATGCCTTGCCTAAGACGCACAAGAATGTGAAGGACCTATCCCCCCCCGGCCATCCAATTGTGTCCGGAAACGGATGCATAACTGAAAATGCAAGTCGATATATCAACTCTATTCCACGTCCTTTTGTGCTGACGCGATACTTTGCATTTTTTGCAAATAACTCGATGACATGCAATTCCCAGCCTCTGCATTTTTGGTCACCATTGATGTCGAGGTACTATATAGTATCCCACATAACCAGGGCATTGATGTAGTAATTTCTTTCCTCATTCAGAAGGATTGACGAGAGGGCCAATTTCATCATTTTGTAGCAGATTTACTGCTTTTCATTTTGTTCAATAATGCCTTTTGCTTTGCAGGCTCCCACTACTTCCAGGTGCAGGGTGTCGCTATGGGCACATGTTGTGCCCTGGCGTACGCCAATCTGTACCTGGGAGGTGGGAGAGATACATCTTCTCGAACGATGGTCTTGCGATGTACCTGTGCTATCTCCTTTCATGGCACAGGTAGATCAACAAAATGTTTATTGTCTGGGACAGCAGCCTGGAATTATTGTTTACATTTCTCACAAAGCTAAATTCCAACAATTGGAACTTACTATTTACTATGACCTACGACTGTAACAAAATTCCCTTTCTTGATGTAATGGTTCACAAAAATTAGAGTGGATATTTATCCAGCGTGTTATACCACAAGCCTACATCAGGCAACACCATTTTGCACGCTACTGGTGTTCACCCTTCATCCCCTATGGACAGTACCTTCGGCTGAAATGTAACTGTAGCACCACTGAAGCCATTGAGATTGAGGCAGGTCTGTTGAGAGATCGACTCAGAGTGAGAGGAAACAGTAAAAAATGTTTAGCTAAAGCATATAACTGAGTGAGAGGCAAGACTAGAGAGTTTTGTCACCCGCTATAGTTCTCAATATGAGGACTTTAGAGCCATATTGCAAAAACACTGGTATTTACTGACAAGTGATCCGGTCATCTCTGGGTTTGTCCCTCCACAACCGTTGGTAGTTAACCGACAGGCCTCGTCTCTCAAGGATACTTTGGTGCATAGCCCTCTGGCTGGACCAAGTTCCAAAACTCATTCACTCAAGGGCACTTTCCAATGTGGTGGATGCCCGTACTGCAAGTACATCAACACGGGCCAAAACTTGATCTTACCGATTTGGGAATAGATTTTTCCCCAAAAAATGTGTAAATTGTCCAACTAAGGGACTTGTTTACCTTATGACCTGCAAATGCGGAGCATTCTATGTAGGGAAGACCTTTAGGGAATTTTGGAAACGTATCTAGGACTTTACGTATGCTATCGAAATAGGTGATCTATACTCACCTATAGGTAGGCATGCATATGGTTCTCCCAAAGTCCTATTTTTATGCCTTGAACACATTCCACAGGATCCACGTGGGGGAAACTGGGATAGGGTTATTCTCCAGAGAGAAATGAGGTGGATATTCTCACTAGGAGCCACTAAGGCCCCCGGTTTGAATGAAGCCACCTCATTCAAGTCCTTTCTGCCCATTTAGGGTGTGGTAATTAGGTATTACTTTGTATGTTTACTAACTGCTGTATCCATTTAGGAACCTGTGTTATGTGCCATGTATGATGCTGTTTTCTATTCTGGGCACATGATAGTGTTTGGAGATCAGTGCTTAGATTTATATTTATATTTGAAATTTCCCTTGTTTTTTTTTTTGTCATTAGATGCTTTGACTCCCTTTCCCCCATTTTCTTTTTCCCGGGAGCTGCAATCCCTCCTGGTTTTCCAGGCCTCCTCGTACACCTCGCGTATATATGCCCATGGTGAGAATCTCTCTCTTTTGAGCGACGTGGAGGAACTTGGATACCACCATATATGTATATATATATATATTTTTTTTTTTTATTTGTGGAGGAACTTGGATACCACAAGTCACTTTCCGCTTCGACATTTGGAGACCGGTGAGATTGGCGTCCTCATCCTTCCTTTTACACCAGTGCCGTATTTTTCATTCGGCGGACATGACGTCACCACGCCGGGGCTGCTGCATCAGTGGCAGTGCCCACACTTTAGTGTGACATCGGCACGTTGGCGTCGCATGTGCCATTGTGTGTGTGCTGCGACCAGCGGTGTCACCTGGCTCACGGGCTTGATGCCAGTGCGATGACGTTGTGGCGCATGTGCCATCGTGTTTTTGCCACAATCAGCCGCATCACTCAGTTCATGGAAGTGACGCCGGTGCAGCTGCGCATGCGCACTGGACTGTGGTGCCATGACTGGTGGCGTCTACACTGGTGACACAGCTGATCCAGTTGTATCACCATCAGGGGATATAAGGTACCAGCTGGCAGCATTGAATGGGGATGAGCAATCACGCCCCCCCCCCGTGTCTATGCAAGCCTATTGGTGGATTCCCACCATGAGGACGCTGTGTGGGTGTGGCTAACCCAATGGTCTGAACTATTTAGTTCAGACCATTGTCTGGCTGCAGTACAGTCTGCCAAGGCACCGGCCACCAGGTGTTCTGTCTGTCTTCCTCTTAGGGTAAGTGATTTTGTGTTTGAAAGTGGCACATGGCAGCTTCATCCATCTTCATGGGGATTCAGCTGGTCCTCCGATGGTGTGGGTTCTTTTTCTATTTTTGGTAGATCAATCTATTTGTTCATTAGGATGGACATCTATAATGATATACTTTCTCTCCCTTTGATTCACTTTCTTACACTCACAGTAACTGACACACATAATCAAGTACCATCTTATACCATCAATATTGACACTAGGAGCGATGGTTATCTCTGTTTATATATACACTGGATCATAGGTCACTTACATTTGCACTGTTTATTGTTGGTACAAGTTAAATCTACTACCATCTATATTATACAATTACCGTATCTCATCATCTTAGTATATGTGCACTTTTATTTCATACATTTTCTTATATTATCTCATCTTAAACAATAATACTTTGTATATTGTATCTCTTATTTTGTCAACACGCTTAATTAAAGTACATAATTATTCGTATTTTTATCACCTTAGCACATAGGCACCTTCATCACACATTCACTTTCACTATCTTATCTCAGTCGACATTATTTCAATTAGTCACACCATTTGGATTTATATTCACTGTTTGGTTAGGTTTTTATTTGGTCTATCTTATCGATTGTATAGGTGTGGGTACTTCCCTTGGTGGGATTGACATCCTTCGTCCAGGTTCCGGCTCCTGTTTGCTTCTCACTGGTTTCCTTCTCCCCGCCCTCACACAGCTCCTGCGGGAAGTTTGGTGGCATGGTTGGCATTTTATGCATTTATGCATCTACTTTTATGGACATTTTGTTTTGAAGTTTCTCCTTTTTTTTTTTTTTTTAGATTTAGGGTAGTATACCCACCAGAATACATCAATCTCTCGACCCCTCTATAACTAGTCACCCATACGACGCCAGAAGGCCAGGATTTTTTTCATCAATTGTAAGTGGAATATGTTGGATTTTACATGTAAATGTTTGGTACTCCCCTCTTTTTTTTTGTTTTTTTGTACTGGTCTATTTATTCATTTGTGCTTTTGATCTTCAGACATCGTTCGATGGACACAGATTACTATTGTCAGCTTTAATGTCGAATCTCCTATCTATATCGAACTGTTGTCACAACGAAAATGAAAATAAAGCATTTGTTTATGTCGGATCTTTCAGTTTTCGGATTCTGCACGTTCGTTATCGTTCGTTAAAATGATAACGAAAATACCCGAAATTCGGATGAAAACTAATGCACATGTCTACTAAGCAGACCCCAGATGACAAAGTTCACACTTGCAAATAATTCGAACACTAACATGAACCATCATACCTATGGCATTAATGTGTTTAAAGCACGTTAAAAACGCACCCCAGACGCCCTCCAAGTGATTTTTTTTTATTGTAGTATAAACATTTTAAGCAACATTTTTAGTTTTTGATAGAATGGAGAGGGATTAGAATCGCTGTCAGGTTTTTATTGCTGTCTGTGCCTCCATTAGGGAGATTCACCCTCCCTGTTTGTCTAGTTTAACCTTAAGACTGTTGGATTGTCACCAGAACAGGAATAAAGGGGACATTTTTCAATGGAGACACAAGTTCTGGTGACAACTCTAGAGAGATTTCCTTTCATTTCCAATTTTGGCAAAGCAGGGACACAGATCCATGCCTTCCCCTAGTAAAAGCACCTCCCACAGTTCACAAAAGCACTGGCTAGGCACACAGTTAACTCTTTTATCGCCCCTGATGTTAACCCCTTCCAAGCCAATGTCATTAGTACTAAAAAATATCAGTGCTATCAGCACTGATCACTATATTAGTGTCACTGGTCCCCAAAAAGTATCAAAATTGTCAGCAATATCACAGTCCCACTATAAGTTGCTGATCGCCACCAGCGAAAAAATAAAAAAATAATTCCATAGTTTGTAGACGCTATAACTTTTGCACATATAACATTGCAATATACGCTTTTTGGAATTATTTTTTACCAAAAATACGTAGCAGAATACATATTGGCCTAAATTGATGAAGAAATTTCTTAATTTTTTTATTTTTTATTATTCGATGTGTTTTATAGCAGAAAGTAAAAAATATTAATTTTTTCCCAAATTGTTAGTCTTTTTTTTGTTTATAGCGCAAAAAAAAAAAAAAAAACCCGCAGAGGTGATCAAATACCACCAAAAGAAAGGTCTATTTGTGGGAAAAAAAGGATGTACGTTTTATTTCGGTACAACGCCACACAACTGTTCAATTGTCAGTTAAAATGACGCAGTGCCGTATCACAAAAAAATGGTTTAGTCATGAGGGGGGCGGGGGGTAAATCGGGGTAAATCTTCTGGAGGGAAAGTGGTTAAATACCTGGACCAGTATTTAATTACCACATGCATGTAATTATTAATCTGAGTTTAATTTATCTGAGTTTAATGTGTTTTGAGCGTTTTGACATAAATACCACAAATCTGTATAGTGAATTGACAGTTTCAGAATCGCATTTGATATTTAGGCAAAATGTGTCCGGACACCTACATACCGCATGCAAGATTATCGAGTTGCTTTTGTGAATGGAGCCCATTGTCTCTTGTCGAGGATTTTATTACAGAAAGGTACTTGTAGGAAAGTGTGCAAAGTACCTGAAGTTATATTGTTAGTGTTTCCCTGAGGAGATTCAAATTGCACCAGAAACTTCAAACACTTTTCAAATGCTTTTGTAAGAGACTCTGTGCGGGAGCTCCATCACTTCTTCAAGCCCAATATGTTTTTTTGTAGAGCAGAATAGTGTTCTCTTGTAAACTTGTCTCCTTAAACATGGGTTAATGGGAATTAACCGCTTCCCGACCGCCTCACGCAGATATACTGCGGCAGAAGGGCACGTACAGGCATATTAACGTACCTGTACGTTGCCCTTCAAGAGGTGGCTTGCCAGCGCTCGTTCGCCCGCCGGGAGCTCTGTAGGCAGGATCACGGGTCCCGCGGGGATACCCGCGATCGTCTCACGGTGAGGAAGAACGGGGAGATGCTAATGTAAACAAGCATCTCCCCGTTCTGCCTAATGACACTCTCACTGATCACAGCTCCCTGTGATCGGGAGCGTTGATCAGTGATGTGTCACATACAGCCCCCCCCCCCCACAGTTATGCCGCGTACACACGGTCGGAATTTTCGATGGAAACAGTCCAATGGGAGCCTTTTATCGGATTTTCCGACCGTGTGTATGCCCATCTGTCTTTTTCTGTCGGAATTTCCGATGGACTTTGGATTGAGAACCTGTTCTTAATTTTTCCGACGGAAAACCTTTCTATCGGATTTTCCGATCGTGTGTATGCAATTCCGACACGCAAAATTCCGACGCATGCTCGAAAACAATTTGACGCATTCTCAGAAGCATTAAACTTCCCTTTTATAGTGCAGTCGAACGTTTTTTAAGGCGTGGTGTTATAGACCCTCGGAATTTGGTGTGACCGTGTGTAGGCAAGACAGTTTGAGCGAAATTCCGTCGGAATTCCGACGGCAAAATCATCAGAGCTTTTTCCGACGAGAATTCCGACCGTGTGTACGCGGCATTAGAATCACTCCCTAGGACACACTTAACCCCTACAGCAACACCTAGTGGTTAACCCCTTCATTGCCAGTGACATTTTTACAGTAATCAATGCAATTTTTTAGCATTGATCGCTGTATTAATGCCAATGGTCCCAAAAATGTGTCAAAGTTGTTCGACGTGTCCGCCATAATGTCGCAGTCACGATAAAAATCGCAGATCGCCGCCATTACTACCAAAAAAAAAAATATTAATAAAAATGCCATAAAACAATCCCCTATTTTGTGGACGCTATAACTTTTGCGCAATCCAATCAATACACGCTTATTGCGATTTTTTTTTTTTACCAAAAATATGTAGAAGAATACGTATCGGCCTAAACTAAGGAAAAATAATGTTTTTTTATATATTTTTTGGGGATATTTATTATAGCAAAATGTAAAAAATTAGTTTTTTTAAAAATTTACGCAATTTTTTTGTTTATAGCGCAAAAAATAAAAACCGCAGAGGTGATCAAATACCACCAAAAGAAATCTCTATTTGTGTGAAAAAAAGGATGTACATTTTTTTTTGGAAGCTATGTCGCACGACCGCGCAGTTAAAGCGACGCAGTGCCGAATCGCAAAAAGTGCTCTGGTCTTTGGCCAGCAAAATGGTCCGGAGCTTAAGTGGTTAAATAAAAATAAGTAAAAGAAAAAATGTTCTGGCACACTTGAAGGGTAACTGCGCTTTGACCTGGCATTGGAGAGACAATGTAGTCTATTTTCATAGTGAGAGAGCATAGAGATTAGCTAATCACTTTATTGATGTTAATAGTCCATTTACATTGGTGCAGTGTTTAAACCAGCATAGGACCCAGCTGTGTTATCCGGCAGGTGTGCTTAAACCACAGGTAGGGCTGTAGTTCTACTTCTAATTCCCCCCTAGGCCAACTGTCTTGTCCAGCCATCACCTACCCCAATCAATTGACTTGTTTCCAGTACCAAACTATCAAGGTCTGAAATCAGAGCCACACAACACAAAACACACCAAGGTTGCAGACAGAGAGTCTGAAAGAGAGGTCTGGTTCATTATTACCACCTGGTGCACTCTCAGTGGTCTAATGAGGAAAGGGAGAATCTCACCAAAAATGTAATTCCTGTTGCAGGAGGTGCATAATTATTTTCTTGAATCTTCGTGCAAATGCAACTGAGAAAATCAGTGAGCCAATCAGACAAGCAGTACATTTTTGAGGGTATTCTGTTTACCATTGGTGTACAGAAAACCTCCAGGTTGCCATTTTGCATTGAATTTTTTGACAGTGTTTGAAAATGACAGTGGCTTCAGACTGAAATGGAAAGGTAATATTGAACCACAAAATGAAAGCGAAATTCCCCTTTATGCGTGTACAGTTTGCCTGGAGCTTCAACAATACAAACTTTTTCTTGTAATATTTTCCCCTAAATATTTTTCTAGAGGTATTTTCAGGTCAAAAAGTATGAAGACTCAATAGGGAATTTTTTTTGTGATTTGCTAGAAAAAAAATCACATTTTTATAAGACCAAAATGTGAATCTATGTGGATATTTGCCACCACAAATTAAATAACTGGGCACATTGAATTTAAAAGGTGCATTGAATTTAAAAAGGGCAGTCCTTACTGGTACTTTCCCATATCTATTCATTCATTCTTACTAAGTTGTATGGAGATTAATTATTTTCTGCTGCAGAACATTGAGCCATTCACATCAGTCTCTGCTTCTGAAGGAGCTTACAATCTAAAGTCCGTTCCACAGCTTTTATTATTAAAGTTATTGGCATATCCCAGACAAAGAACATTATCAGGCACTCCAGTTCCCTAAAACTTCTGAGCAGCTGCCTGCAAATATACAGTATCTCACAAAAGAGTACACCCCTCCCATTTTTGTAAATATTTTATTCTATCTTTTCATGTGACACCGAAGAAATGACACTTTGCTACAATTTCAATGCGACAATTAGTGAGTGTACAGCTTGTATAACAGTGTAAATTTGCTGTACCCTCAAAATAACTCATCACACAGCCATCAATGTCTGGCAAAAAAAGTGAGTACACCCCTAAGTGAAAATGTCCAAATTTGGACCCAAAGTGTCAATATTTTGTGTGGCCACCATTATTTTCCAGCACTGCCTTAAACCCTCTTGGGCATGGAGTTCACCAGAGCTTCACAGGTTGCCACTGGAGTCCTCTTCCACTACTCCATGACGACATCACAGAGCTGGATGTTAGCGACCTTGCACTCCTCCACCTTCCGTTTGAGGATGCCCCACAGATGCTCAATGGGGTTTAGGTCTGTAACGATGGCCAGGTGAGCCCATGGGTACGCTAGCAAGACCACAACGGATACTACCCATTCTATATAGTATTTTATTGATGTTAAACTATCACCTGTAATCTGTGAGTTCTAACAGATTTCCTCTTGTGGGGCTTGTTCTAATGGCATGGATGGAACTAATTGCCACTGTATTACAGTAAGGTATTTATGGGGGGGGGGGGGGCACAGCCATTGCACCGACTGGCAGATCATATTGAGCTCTGGCAGATACACTTATGGCTCTGGCAGACAAACAACCACCTCTTGTCACCAGATACCGAAAGTGACGCTGCAGGCATAGGAAGTAGTGGGCAGACCATTGATCCACCCGCACCTCCAGGTCGCATGAGGGAGTTGTGTCTCCCACACACGCCAGTGTCTGTATGGGATACTGTGGTCCTCCTAAAGCCGCCACACCAGAAGTGATGCAGCGGCAACCGGAAGTGGTGGGTGGAACGCAGACCCACCCACACTTCTGGATTGCAGTTTTTACCTATATTAAAATTATTTATGGTAATGCACTAGGTCGTGTGTCCTCTTTTTTTCTCATAGCATGCAAGGTTACACATACTATTCATTCAACCACCTTGCCTTTCATTATGCCACAATATGTATATATTGTTACTAACCATTAAGCCACTACTGTGTTGCCCATTACCACACATGTAAGAAGGCATGTCCAATGACCATAAATGTAAATTTGCATTTTTCCACTAACAACATAAGGGAGAACATCTTCATTTACCACCAACGTAATGGAGTACGTCTCCACCACCAATGTAAGGACCACCAATGTATCCACTGACCTACAATCTAAGGGGGCCTTTCTCCACTAACCATCGATATAAGGGGGCGCCCTTCTCCACTGACCATCAATGTAAGTGTCTTTTTCCATTGACCACCAATGTATGGGAGCACTTTACTGGCCACCAATGTAAGGAAGCACTTCTTCACTTACCACTAAAATTAGAGGTTTCGTCTCGACTGGCTACTAATTTAAAGGAGTGCTACTCTAGTGATCACATAATGTTAGGGGCATATCTCTATTGACATATCATATCTATTGACATATGGGGGCATATTTCTTAGTAATGTAAGGGCCACTTCCACACTTACCACCAATGTAAATGGACACTACAATTTTCTTTGTCTTTCTTTTTAGAACAATGTTATTTTATGTTTCATTTTATGATTATTATAGAAAATCTTTATGCCATGTAGGGGAAAGTGTGTTCCAAAATGATCCGCTCTGGTTGTCAGATATGTTTGATAATCCACACTCCTTGTTCTTTAATTTATTACATCTACAACATACTGCAAATATAACATGAGCTGTAGATATAGTCATGTTTAAGTATGGGTTCCCTGAGACCTGAAAACTATTTGAAAAAACTGTCCCCTCTGGGTGATCTATACACATTACAAGGATTTTAATAAACTTTGTTGCAGATTCCTACCTTTTGTTATTCCGAAAAAATCACTGTGTGTTTGTGTCAATGTGGAAACTGAATCTAATGGAAGTTGTTTTAAAATTATCAATCAGCTGCTACACCTGCAGGGCTTTAATGAGGAAAAGTGTGGGGTCTGCATCCTTTAGATGTAATTTCCCATTGGGAGTATCTCACCAAAAATGAAATGTTTGCTGCAGGGAATGCCTAAAATCTGACTTTTGTATATTAGTTCAGACTTCTGGGAAAATCAGTGAGCCAATCACACAAGCAGGAAATTATGTTTCTGGTGGGGTGTTCTGTACACATTCTGGTACCTCCATGTATCCATATTGCATTGCATTTTACAGAAAATTACTGCAGATTGAAAAGTTAAGGGAAGATGGTTACAGATGACAAGGAGAAAGCAGCTATACTAAATGCTTTCTTCTCCTCAGCCTTCAAACAGGAAAAGGCGGAGTATACGGACCGCGACAGTATTGTTGGTAACAGGTCACAGGATCTACCCTTGTGGCTAACAGAGGCCAGAGTTAGGAAAAGATTAGAGAAGCTTAACATAGATAAATCACCAGGACCAGATGGCTTACACATGAGAGTCCTTAAAGAACTCAGACACGTTATAGCCAGACCACTATTTCTAATCTTCATGGACAACTTACTGACAGGATTGGTACCAGCTGATTGGCAAAAAGCCAATGTGGTACCAATATTGAAAAAAGTGCAGAGATCTATTCTTGGGATCTATAGGCCTGTAAAGTTTGTAAACTATTTGAGGGGACAATAAAGGACCCTATTCAAAAATTTGCTGATGAAAACAGTATAATTCGCAATAATCAGCACGGGTTTACGAAAGGTCGTTCTTGCCAAACCAACCTGTTAACCTTCTATGAGGAAGTGAGCTGCCATCTGGACAAAGGTAGGCTGGTGGATGCATAGCTCCCAACTGTCCCTGATTTTGAGGGACTGCCCCTGATTTGGACCAATGTCCCTCTGTCCCTCATTTGTCCCTCATTTTGGTCTGATCTATATAGTTCAAAAAGTGTTTCCCAGTCCTAAACTTTCATTCAATTTCTAAAATGCTGCATTTGTACATTTCAAAAGCCAATATAAAGGAAGAGTAGTGGTAAAAAAAAAGCCTTGTGGATTTAATTAACTTTTTTTTTGTTAATTCTCCTTTAAGGGGGTGTGGCAATGGTGCGTGTCCTATGCCTACATACGTTTTCTAGTGGGTGTCTCTCATTCCCATCTCAAAATGTTGGGAGGTATGTGGATGTGGTGTATCTGGATTTTGAAAAAGCATTTGATGCAGTCCCCCACAAATGCTTAATCTACAAGCTGAGGTCTGTAGGCATGGACCATGAGGTTTGTTCTTGTATAGAAAACTGTCTGTGCCAAAGAGTTGTGATAAATAACGTATACGCGGAATGGTCTAGAGTGGTTAGTGGGGAACCCCAAGGCTCTGTCCTGGGACCAATTCTGTTTAACCACTTGCCTACTGTGCACTTAAACACCCTTCCTGCCCAGACCAATTTTCAGCTTTCAGCGCTCGCGCACTTTCAGTGACAATTGCGCGGTCATGCAATGCTGTAACCAAATTAATTTTTTATCATTTTGTTCGCACAAATAGAGCTTTAGTTTGGTGGTATTTATTCGCGACTCCGTTTTTTATTTTTTGCGATATAAGCGAAAACATTTTTGAAAAAAAACAATATTTTCTCCTTTCTTTTTTAAAAGAAATCCATTTTTTGTCATAAATTTAAGCCAAAATGTATTCTGCTACATGTTTTTTGTAAAAAAAATTCCGTTAGTGTATAATAATTGGTTCGCGTGATCACGGACATATGTACGCAGGTGATCAGACATATGTGTGCAGATAATCATTGGCACATGTGATTTTACTGGGACATATGTGAGGGACATGTGTTTTTATTATTTAGGGACATGTGTGTTTTGGGGACATGTGTGTTTTTGGGGACATGTGTGTTTTACTGTGGGGACATGTGTGTCTTACTGTGGGGACATGTGTGTTTACTATGGGGACATGTGTGTTTTACTATGGGGGACCCTAGACTGGTGATCAGTGAGTAAAAAAACATCTCATACTCACTGATCACCAGCTGCAGCGATCCGCTCTCCTCTCCTCACCGACGACTTCCGTGTGAGGAGAGGAGGGCCGATTGCCTAGCAACGGCTGTTTGTTTACATCACATGACAGCCGTGATTCGTCACGGCCGTCATGTGATCAGGAGGGCCGATCACCGTGCCCTCCTGCCGATTCGAGATGCGCCGTGTCCGGGTGACACGGCCGCATCGGGATCGCGCCGCTGCGCGGGCACGATCCCTCTACTTCTGAAGGACGTTCCTGAACGTCCTATCAGAAGTAGACGGCTCCAACCCGGCCGTATATCTACATTGGCCGGGTGGGAAGTGGTTAATTTATTTATAAATGATATAGAGGATAGGATAAATAGCTTGATCTCAGGGTTTGCTGAAGACACAAAAATATGTAGGGCAATAACACAGCTGGATATAGAGACTTTACAAGAGGACCTTAAGCAATTAACCACTTCAATACCAGGCACTTCCCCCCTTCCTGCCCAGGACAATTTTCAGCTTTCAGAGCTATCGCACTTTGAATGACAATTGCTGTACCCAAACTAAATTTTTTAATTTTCTTCCCAAAAATAGAGCTTTCTTTTGGTGGTATTTGATCACCTCTGCCTTTTTTATTTTTTGCGCTATAAACAAAAAAACATTTCGAAAAAAATAAACTGATGGGCACTGATTGGCGGCACTAATGGGTACTGATAGGTGGCACTGATGGGCACAGATAGGTGGCACTGGATAGGCTGCACTGATGAGCAGCTACTGACAGACAGGCATTAATGAGTGGCATTACTGATGGGGCACTGATTGGCACTTTTATGGGCACTGATTGGCACTGTTGTGGGCACTGATTGCCACTTTTATCGGCACTGGCAGGCATTCTTTCTGGGGCACAGGCTGGCAGGTGATGGACACATATTGGCAGCTGATGGGCACATCTGATGGAGGCTGCACTGATAATCAATGTGCTGGTTATCAGCGCAGACCCCCCTCTGACAGGGAGAGACACTGATCGGCTTTCCCTGTAAGCGTGAACCGAGGAAAGCCGTTGCGTGATTCGTCACAGCTGATCACATGGTAAGAAGTCTCTGTCAGATGCTCTATACCACAATTGGAGTTGCGGTGTGTCAGACTCACACACAGCACCTCCGATCTCAGCACTGCGCGCCCCCGCAGGCATGTGCCAGCTTGTTATTCTGATCACATCATATGACGTCCCATCAGGATAACTAAACCCCTTTGCCGCCGTCATATTGCTATATGGCGGGCAGCAAGTGGTTAATGGAGTGGGCTCTTGCATGGCAAATTAAGTTTAGTATTGAAAAATGTAAGGTAATGCACTTGGGGGATAAAAATATAAACGCAAGTTACTCATTAGGGGAGAGCCCCTAGGGGCTTCCAGGATGGAGAAGGATCTAGGGGTCCTAGTAGAAAACAGACTGAGTAATAGCATGCAGTGTCAAGCTGCAGCTACCAAAGCCAGCAGAATATTAGCATGCATTAACCGCTTCCCGACCGCCTAACGCAGATATACTGCGGCAAAATGGCACGGGCAGGCAAAATCACGTGCCTGTACGTGATCCTATAAATGCCTGCCCGTGGGTCGCACGCGCGCCGCCAGCGGCGCGCTCGGGACCCGGTCGGGAGCTCCGTGACCGCCGCGGGACCAGCGGACCAGATCGCGGACCCGATCGCGATCGGGTTACGGAGCTGAAGAACGGGGAGAAGTATGTGTAAACAAACCTCTCCCCGCGCTTCCTACTCTGCCTGTCATTGATTGGCTGTTCCCGGTCATCGGGAAAGCCAATCAATGACGTCAGACGTCAGCCCGGCCCCCTAATGTAAAAAAAAACACACACATCACAGCCCATAACCCCTCCCCCTCCCCCTAGTGGTTAACCCCTTCACTACAACTGTCATTTATACAGGAATCAATGCATTTAAATAGCATTGATTGCTGTATAAATGACAATGGTCCCAAAAATGTGTCAAAAATGTCCGATGTGTCCGCCATAATGTCGCAGTCACAATAAAAATCGCTGATCGCCGCCATTACTAGTAAAAAAAAAATATTAATAAAAATGCTATAAAACTATCCCCTATTTTGTAAACGCTATAACTTTTGCGCAAACCGATCAATAATCGCTAATTGCGATTTTTTTTACCAAAAATATGTAGAAGAATACGTATTGGCCGAAACTGAGGAAAAAAAATGTTTTTTTATATATTTTTTGGGGATATTTATTATAGCAAAAAGCAAAAAATATTGAATTTTTTTCAAAATTGTTGCTCTATTTTTGTTTATAGCGCAAAAAAATAAAAACCGCAGGGGCGATCAAATACCACCAAAAGAAAGCTCTATTTGTGGGAAAAAAAGGACGTCAATTTTGTTTGGGAGCCACGTCGCACGACCGCGCAATTGTCAGTTAAAGCAACGCAGTGCCGAATCGCAAAAAGGGGCCTGGTCCTTTGGCTGCCAATTGGTCCGGGGCTGAAGTGGTTAAAAAGAGAATCTACTCCAGAGATAAAACAACTATTCTGCCACTTTATAAAACTCTGGTTTAGCTGCATCTGGAGTATTCCGTCCAGTTCTGTTAACCAATCCTCAGAAAGGATGTGCTAGAGCTGGAGAGAGTCCAGAGAAGGGCAACTAAATTAATATGGGAACTGGAGGACCTCAATTATGAGGAAAGATTACAATCGCTAAATTTATTCTCCTTGGAGAAGAGACGATTGAGAGGAGATATGATAGCGATATACAAATATCTCAATGGTGATCCCAGCGCAAGTATGAAACTTTTCAGTCCAAGGGAGTGTAAGAGGACACAGGGCCACATGATAAGACTGAAAGAGAACTAAAGGCAAAACTTTTTTTCACTTTGGATAGAGTAAGGGAAGGTTATAGCCACTGAAATTTTTTCTTTTTTTTTGACATCTGTGTCCAATTGGGAAGATTTCCCTTTACTTCCTGTGCCATAACCAAAACAGGAAGTGAGAGTAAATCCCTCCAAAGTGAGGGCATCCCTGGCTGAATCCAGGGTTAAGCTATTCTTTAATACAGGTTGGCTCTGGATTTTTTTTAACTGGAGCTGTACATTAAATTGAAGCTGTATTTTGCTCTTTCAGGGGAAACTAGCAGGTTAACTTTAGCGCACGGAGCACTGCATTGTAGGGAGACAAGTGAGACAGTCACATCCACCTCAGTACTGGGGATTGACACGTTTTCTACAGCTCTAGTGGGTGGTAGGGGAGTGAATGCTCCTTACCTGCTCAGTTCTTAATCAAATCTGGATCTGTGCTAAATGGACAAAGTAACTTTAAACAGAATATAAATTATTGTTGCATATTTTTATTTTTTTTACACTCGGTGGTGCGCTTGCAGGACGTTAGAAAAAGTAATTTGGGGAGGTTTGCGAGCGGTGTATACACCGCTCCTCCACCGCCCCTGCCCATTGGAATGCATGGGCAACGCTGCCAAAGCGCCTGCAAAAAAGAGGGCTAAAAGCATCTTGCTCCCGCCCAAATAGCGGCGCCAAAGCGCCACTATAACATCGGTAAAGTGCCACTAAAGCTAGTTGCCATTTACCGCTAATGCCCCCCACCACCCCAGGGTGAAAGGGCTCTTAACCACTTCAAGACCGGCAATTTTACCCCCTTCCTTACCAGAGCACTTTTTGCGATTCGGCACTGCGTCGCTTTAACTAACAATTGCGCGGTCGTGCGACATTGAACCCGAACAAAATTGACGTCCTTTCTTTCCCACGAATAGAGCTTTCTTTTGGTGGTATTTGATCACCTCTGCGGTTTTTATTTTTTGCGCTATAAACAAAAGAAGAGCGACAATTTTGAAAAAAAAAACACAATATTTTTTACTTTTTGCTATAATAAATATCCCATTTTTTTTTTAAAAAACAATTTTTTTACTCAGTTTAGGCCGATATGTATTCTTCTACATATTTTTGGTAAAAAAAAACGCAATAAGCGTATATAGATCGGTTTGCGCAAAAGTTATAGCGTCTACAAAATAGGGGATAGATTTAGTGCATTTTTTTTTTTTTTACTAGTAATGGCGGCAATCTGCGATTTTTTTTCGTGACTGCGACATTGCAGCGGACACTTCGGACACTTTTGACACATTTTTGGGACCATTCACATTTACACAGCGATCGTTGCTATAAAATTGCAGTGATTACTGTGTAAATGTGACTGGCAGGGAAGGGGTTAACACTAGGGGGCGCTGCAGGGGTTAATATGTTCCCTAAGGTAGTGTTTCTAACTGTGGGGGGAGGGGACTGACAAGGGGAGGAGACCGATCGGTGTTCCTCCGTACTGGGAACACATGATCGGTCTCCTCTCCACTGACAGGACGTGGAGCTGTGTGTTTACACACACAGCTCCACGGTCCCGCACGGTCCCGCTGTTTTCACAGGCAATCGCGGGTGCCCGGCGGACATCGCGGCCGCTGGGCACGCGCACCGGGTCCCTAGGTGGCCGGGAATGGTAGGACGTCATATGACGCCCACCCAGGATGGGAGATCCACCTTGTGGGCGCCATATGACAATACGCGGGTAATGAAGTGGTTAAGACAAAGGCCTCATGTACACTGCTGCTGGTAAAGGGACGTTTAGGAGCAGTTGGGCATTTTTCTTATCGTACATCATGGGACACAGAGCCATAGTAGTTACTATATGGGTTATAGGCCACCTTCAGGTGATAGACACTGGCACGCACTAAGACAAAAATGTGCACTCCCTATATAACCCCTCCCACTACTGGGAGTACCTCCGTTTTTTCCTCCAGTGTCTAAGGTGTTGGTCACGAGTGAAGATGTGCTGTGCTGAGCTCCACTGGAGCAATCCTTGCTGGGGCTAGCCATGCAGCCGGATCCATTCAAAGTGTCTTTTTGGCCGAATTGAATGGTACCCGGGCCTCGTATCCAAAGAAACGAGGTCTTGCCTTTAAAGAAATGGGGGAACTAATGCGCAAAACCAAACTTTGTAGAATAGGATATAAAAGGATGAGAGAAGCTGCCAACATATAAATGTGTTCACTTCTCACACAGATAAAATATATACGAATAAGTGAAGTATGTGGCTCTAACTAAAGTGCAGAAATGAATCAATATGTATATAAATACTAAATAGAACCGCTCACACAACTGACAAGTAAGCGTGTAGAACAGAATAGGCAAGTGAAAATAAAAATAACAAATCTTCTCTAGATCACTGATAGAGTGCACCAATGCCGAAGATTCCAAACAGCAATTAAAATAACATTCAGTGTGTATATAAGGTGCATCAAGTAAAAACATATATGACAATTCTGGTCTAATGATATAATGACATACATAAAAAAAGAAATGTGAAACATAAAAATTTCAGAATAAATCCACTGTTCTCCTGGAATATAAAAGGTGAAATTCAAAAAACAAATGATAAACACTAATATGAATAAGTTCACATATATAAGTTCATGAATTAAATCCGTGTGCAAAAAAAAAAAAATTGTGCAAAAGCAACTTTCGATCGATGTCAAATTCCTCCAATCACATGTATAATATCCGTGGTGCGCCACGCGATTCCCCCAGCCTCTCACCTCCGATGTTCTACGGTTCGAGTCAAGCCTTCAGTATGGAAAACAGCAGATCCCAGCACAACGATTGTCCCGATTTACCCAACAATAGTGGATTTTTGGGGGTGACTCCAGGCTTAACCGATGCGGTGAGGACATTAAATAAAAGAGGGTGGCTTCATCGTGTAGTATTTCCCAAAATTATTTTATTAAAACAAAGAGTAACTTACAGTTTAAAATCAGATAATCCAGCAAACAGCAGAGTACTTCCGGTCTCGGTTCCATAACCGGAAGTGACGACACCTGGCTATTCCCTGACGCGTATCGTCACTGAACACATGACTTTATCAAAGGTCTTGCCTGTAACGCTTCTCTTTTTAGAGAGCTGGACCCCGGGATCCAGTACCTTTTGGTATTGAGGCCATACAATTTTACTGGTGGTGGTGCTAATACAGGTCCAGGATTGTGGGTTTCCCCAAGGATCCCCAGCTCCTGAAGGTTTAACGGAACCCACTGTGAAGGGTGAAGATTGGGTCTGTTGGTTTACCACAGAAAACCCTGCGGCGGGAAAGGTAAGTGGAGTTTTCTAAGAAATTTTCAAAATTTTCTTATGAATGTCTCCTTTAATTTTGTAAATGTTGTCATGTGTCACCACTGGGGGCTGTATAGAGCACTTGCCGTCTCATGCTTCTCAGAGAGCTCACGATGTGTCCAGGAAACAGCTGTTTTTTCTTCCTCCGGCCGGCAGCAGACCTCCGGTAAGTCGGGGGGGGGGGGTTTGCTCCCCACCAGACGCCCCCCTGTGCTGTTTTTTCTTCCCTTCTTCTCGGGGAAGGAGCGCTTCAAAAAAAAAAAAGGGCGCGAAGGGCACGCCACTTGGTGGCTTCCAGGCCCCCCTTTGCCATATCTTCCCCTCTTTCTGTTATCCCATAGAATCTGAGCCTGCGCTCGCGCGGGAAAAGCTTTTTTGAAGGAAAGAGTAAGGGCTGTAAACGATGGGGGCGGGGCTTAGCGCGGCGTTGGTGTCCTCCAATGTCCAGCGTGGGAAGGGGTGTTTTAAAAGACACCATTGTTGCTGTTGCAAGCTGCGGAGGGACACAAGAGCAAAGGTGGCATGTAAGAGGTTTGGTGACACGGGCATTCTTTTTGACACATTTACTACTGCATCAGGCTGAGCATTAATAGCAACAGCAGAGCTGGACTATTGCTCAAGCAGTGGATGCATTCCTTCTGGTAGTACCTCTGCTTTGTGCATCAGGCTATGGTTAAAAGGGGGGTTAAAAAGGGCTTTAGAAAGACTATAGTCACACAGAAGCCTAGAATCATCTCAAAAACTATGGCATCCTCCCCTGAGAGTAATATGGCTGGTCAGAGTGAGCCATCAGGAGGGGCAAGTGTTGCAGCTGCTCTTAACACTGCAGCCCCTGTGTATATTACTAAGGAGGTTTTCTCTTCAACCATTTTAAGTTTGGAGCAAAAAATGTATGCTTTAATCGCATCCCAGAGTGGGACTAAGCATAGCAGGTCCCCGTCCATTTCTCAGGACCCTCATGCTGAAGAACAAGGGGCGATAAATGACGAATTTCTCTCAAGGGACCAGGAAGGGGCTGATGTCTCCTCTTCCGAAGAACCTAATATGGAAGGATCAGGTTCGCAGGAAAGGTTGTTGGTACAGTCTCTCACTGAATTGGTCCGCTCCACATTTTTACTGCCAATAACGCAGTCAGTCGATGAGCCCACTTCTAGTTTGGGTTCACTAAAGCCTCCCCAATCTGTTGCTTTTCCTATACATTCATGGCTAAAAAAAGCTTATGTATTCTGAGCGGGAGCACCCAGATAAACAGTTTTTTCCCCCGAAAAAAGTTTTCAATACTTTATCCTATGGAGGAAGAGTTCTATAAGAAATGGGGAATTCCAGCATTTGACGCTGCTATATCCTCTGTAAACAAAAACCTGACTTGTTCAGTAGACAATGCTCAGATCAAACGTTCCCAGAGATCAAGTGAAAAATAAGTCTCTCTTTCTAGCTTTGGATAGATCAGTCTGTAGCCCACTTAAACCAAAGTTTGGTCACCGCAGTCAGCTACCTGGAATACCTAGGTTGGATTCTCAACCTAGAGAAATCCTCCTTAAAACCATCAAGGAGATTGCAGCACTTGGAGCTGATCATAGATACAGTTCAAGAAGGTGTTTTTGCCCCAGGAAAGGATTGGTTCTATAAAGGAACTGATTCAGTTGGTCAAAACAAAGAAGAATCCTTCTATTCGACTTTGCATGAAGTTATTATGAAAGATGGTGGATTCTTTCAAGGTCGTTCCTTATGCGCAGTTTCGTTCAAGACTGCTGCAAAACAGTATCCTTGTCAACTTGGAACAAGAAAGTCCAAGCTCTGGACTTCCCAATGCATTTATCCCCGAAGTGCATCAGAGCCTCAATTGGTGGTTGATATCCAGGAATCTTCAAAAAGGAAAATCCTTTTTACCAGTCACCTGGAAGGTGGTAACAACAGATTCCAGCCTTATGGGCTGGGGAGCAGTCCTAGAAGAAGTGGCTGTCCAAGGGAAATGGTCCAAATTAGAGAGGACCTTGCCCATCAATATTCTAGAGATTCGGCCAGTACGCTTGGCTCTAGAGGTCTGGACGCCCAGACTGTGAAATTGTCCTGTCAGGGTCCAATGTAGACAATGCCACAGCATTGGCCTATATCAATCCTATATCATTGGCCTATATCAATCACCAAGGGGGCACGAGAAGTCGTGCGGCCCAGAGAGAGGTGAATCATATTCTATCTTGGGCAGAAAACATAGATAGTCAGACAAGCCAAAACGTCAGGGAGCCAGAGAACAGCGTAGTAGAACAGCAAGCAGGATCTGGAGCCAGAAGAAATGTCAGCCAAATGTCAGCCATGTTTGTGTTGCCAGACGGTCCTAAAAGAGGACAGGCAGCGTCAAAATCTACTATTTCTAAATAGATTTGTCAAGTTATTGTTCAAGCTTATGGTTTAAAGATGAAAATTCCTCCTTTTCATATTAAAGCGCACTCAACCAGGGCTGTTAGTGCTTCTTGGGCAGTGCATCACCAAGCCTCCATGGCTCAGATCTGCAAGGGCGCAACTTGGTCTTCAGTCCATATATTTACCAGATTCTTTCAAGTAGATGTAAAAGGTCATGAGGATATCGCCTTTGGGCGCAGTGTACTGCAGGCTGCAGTATACGTCCTCTAGTCTCTTGGTGCCCTACTTTTGTTGTGTCTCCCTCCCTTTAGTTGGCATTGCTATGGGACATCCCACATAGTAACTACTATGGCTCTGTGTCCTGTGATGTACAATAAGAAAATAGGATTTTTATAACAGCTTACCTGTAAAATCCTTTTCTTTGAAGTACATCATGGGACACACAATATATACACGTGTATTGATTTGCTAAAAAACTGAGGTACTCCCAGTAGTGGGGGGGGGGGGGTTTATATAGGGAGTGCACTTTTTGTCTTAGGGCATGCCAGTGTCCATCACCTGAAGGTGGCCTATAACCCACATAGTAACTACTATGGCTCTGTGTCCCGTCATGTACTTTTAAACAAAAGGATTTTACAGGTAAGCTGTTATAAAAATCCTATTTTTTCAACTGCTCCTGAACTCTCCTCTATGTTATCTTATCAGCACATGTACACAGGTTCGTTTAAAATCGGTTTTAGGCAGTTTTGTTTAGAGGCTTTTTTTGGAAACCAAAAAATGTGTTCAGAAGCTGTGTTTAGAGGCATTTAAAAATGTAACTTGAGTTTAGGCACGTTTCGTTTACAGGCATTTTTAATTTTTGCCTATTTTGGGAAAACATTTTTTTTCAAACGCTTCCAGACGCAAACGCGGATAAACACAGCTAAATGCGACTAAACACGGTATATAAACGTGGCTAAACGGCTGTTTTTAGATGCCAGTTTCTAGCTGTCAAGTTAAATCGTTCAAGAGTGGTTGAACAGTGTCCCGTGTACATGAAGCCTTGAATAGCAAGTTTTACATGTTTTTACACACCCTTCTCTTTTTTAACAAAGAGCTGACCCCTTCTTAATCTGCAGGAGAAGTCGAATAACACAGCTAGTGATGGACTTTCTTTTTTGAAAGCCCGGCATGCTGTGCAAACAGTGTGTAGCCAGGTGCTTGGCTAGAGACAGTGAGCGATTTAGCATACTATACTATAGTGCTGTCTGCGCTCCCAATGAACATCAGCTGAATAGCTTAACAACACCTCCCCTCCATCCATCAGGAGCAATATACAGGATGTAGGAACAGGAGAAGTATCTAAGATCACATCATTTTAAATTAGCCCTGAGATGTCATTTAGGTCTTTCTCAGGGGGTTGGCACTGGTTGATGGTTCTGTCAGGGCTGGGCCCAGCCCTTCCTTCTCTGAGCTGGCTGCTCATCTGTTGGCTAATTGCCAACTCCTATCTCTCCACAGTGACTCACCTGTTGATGATCCTGCTTGTCGGTCCTGCCTATTTAAGCCATCCAGTCCAGATGATCTCTGCCTTTTGCCTTGGTCACATCTCTAAAGACGCTCTCCTGTGTTCCTGTTAAAGACTTGCTTGGCTGACATTTCTTCTGGCTCCAGATCCTGCTTGCTGGTCTACTACGCTGTTCTCTGGCTCCCTGACGTTTTGGCTTGTCTGACTATCCGTTCTGGTTCCTGAACTCTGGCTATGTTTTTTGAAACGCGTTGAGCTTTCTGCTGATGGTGTACCATTTCACTACAATTAATGCTGCTTTTTTGGTGTATGGATTTATGCTTATATGCCTCTCAAATTGCGATTTTTTTTTTTAGTGGCTATTCTGTTAGATCACATGGTCCCTGACATCTCAGTGCTAACATTAACAATGATGTTTAATAAAATTATGTGGTTTTAGACACTTCTTCTGTTTCTACATCCTGTCTATTGTGTATACTTATATTCTTGTGGTATTGCAAAGTCCCAAATCCTTGCTCTTCCCCATTTTTTTGTGGGTCCTGTTCTAAGATGTAGGCACTGTTTAGATCAGAATTTTCCACCCGACACATTTGATTTTTTAGTTGAAGTTTGTCAGGCCAGGTGGTACCAAAAAGTTCAAACATGGCTCAAATTTCAGTAAATTTATCAGGATTTAGCTGGAATTCGAGCCATGTATGGCCAGCCTTATATATACAAAAGATTCCATATACTGTACACCTTGTTCTTGCTCAGATGGGCTGTAAAGAAGTCATCCTAAGACCTCCTTTCACACTGAAGAGCTGGCCGTTTTTTCCGTGATTTAGCTGCGTTTTAGAGGCACTTTTCGGGCACTAGCGGGCATTATTTTTAAGGCCACGTGACAACGTGACCTTAAAAGAACTAAAAAAGACCCATTTTGCAGCCCTTTCAAAGCGCTTTGGAAGTGCTGCCCATCCATTTCAATGGGCAGGGGCGTTTTTAAAGCGCTATGCTTCAAAGATGCTGCTTGCAAGACTTTTTCTACTGTCCTGTAAGCACGAAGTGTGAAAGCACCCAAATGAATAGGAGGCGCTATTTTTAGCGCTAAAGCGCCTGAAAACCGCCTCAGTGTGAAAGGGGCCTAAGCCTTGTCCTGTAGACATAACCTACTAGCAAAGTACAGAAAAATACCTGTTGATCTTTCAGACATGCACTCTTAAGCCCTGTTTTGGGCTAACAAAATCCATTTTTCTTGTGGATGAAGTGTGGTATCAGTCCATCTAATGTCTTTGGCTTAACTATTCAAACACTGTCTCTTTCAGATCTCTACAATATAAAAGCTAATAGTTCTCTCCTCCCAAGATAAAAACTAATTATGGCTAATTAGCCTCTTTGAGATAACACAGAAAGTCCGCACAGGACTCAGACAATTCTGAACTAGAGACAAGATCAATAATTTTCACTTATCAGATATAACAAAATGCTTTCTAAAAGTATACCCCTTGAAATTTTCCACATTTTGTCATGTTACAAACAAAAAACGTAAATGTATTTTATTGGGGTTTTATGATATTATATAGACCAACACAAAGTGGCACATAATTGTGAAGTGGAAGGAAAATGATAAATTGTTTTCAATTTCTTTTATAAATGAATATGTATTTGTACAAATGAATGAATATGTAATTTGAAATCGTTGCAATACTTTATGTTACACCGTATTTGCGTTCTTACAGGCGCAATTTTTTTGGAAAAAAATAAGAAAATAGTAAAGTTAGCCCAATTTTTTTGTATAATGTGAAAGATGATGTTAGGCCGAGTAAATTGATATGTAAAGTAAATACTAAAGCGCTGATATGTAAAATATAAAAATAGGTAAAACCTAAGTTTTAAATAGATAAGATAGCTAAATGATGTGCTGCACCATTAAAAGTGTAACCTACACTTGAAAATCATATTAAAGTATACTGTGAGAGTAAAAATAGTGCGCAGATCAACCTTAATCTAGTATGATCTTAAAATAAACAAATCCGTGATGAATAAATAAGTTCCGTGCCACCGTGAATGATTAAAACTAGCAGCAAGCTGTGTGTGATAATTTAATCCACAAACTTATAGACCTCAGACATAATCCAATAATTAAATACAAATCCGTGATGTATTAAATAAATAAATATCATTAAATATCATTAAATAATAAATGAATTCCGTGTAATGCTTAATACAGGACTAATCCATAGGATTGCAGCTGCCCAAGATGCAAAACTGAATGAAAACCACTCCACAATAATGTGAATGTGAATAAAATGCTCCAAATAATACTCAATAACTTACTCCGTGCTCATGTGAATAAATAAAAATAAATAATGCTCCAAACAATGTTAAATAGGTAAATGAATGCCAATAAAAATCCTCCTAATCCAATGCTATGCCCGCCCCATACATTAGTTAATCAGCAATGTTAGTATAACTGACTCAAATGCATGAATCCACTGGCAAATCGGCATAAATAAGCATATAACTGGAAAATCTGTAAAATCGGCAGATACTGAGATTGTAAGTGTATGGGTGTTGGTAATTCAATAGAGGTACGTACAGGGGCGTTGCTAGGTGGCAAAAAGGTCGAAGAACCGGGGGGGGGGGGGGGGGGGCGCGGGCGGTTTTGCGGCATTTATTTTTTTTTTTTGGCCTGGGTGGTGGGGATGTGTGGCTTACATACACTGACCTACATACAATGACCACTGACCTGCCTGACCTACACACACTGACCTGCCTGACCTACACACACTGACCTGCCTGACCTACACACACTGACCTGCCTGACCTACACACACTGACCTGCCTGACCTACACACACTGACCTACACACACTGACCTGCCTGACCTACACATACTGACCACTGATCTACACACACTGACCACTGACCTACACACACTGACCACTGACCTATACACACTGACCTACACGCACACACACTGACCTACACACACTGACCTACACACACTGACCACTGACCTACACACACTGACCTACACACACTGACCTACACACACTGACCTACATGCACTGACCTACATGCACTGACCTACATGCACTGACCACTGACCTACATGCACTGACCTACACACACTGACCTACACACACTGACCACTGACCTACACACACTGACCTACACACACTGACCTACATGCACTGACCACTGACCTACATGCACTGACCTACACACACTGACCACTGACCTACATGCACTGACCTACACACACTGACCTACACACACTGACCTACATGCACTGACCTACACACACTGACCTACATGCACTGACCTACATGCACTGACCAATGACCTACATGCACTGACCTACACACACTGACCTACATGCACTGACCTACATGCACTGACCTACACACACTGACCTACATGCACTGACCACTGACCTACATGCACTGACCTACATGCACTGACCTACATGAACTGACCACTGACCTACATGCACTGACCTACACACACTGACCTACATGCACTGACCACTGACCTACATGCACTGACCTACACACACTGACCTACATGCACTGACCTACATGCACTGACCACTGACCTACATGCACTGACCTACATGCACTGACCACTGACCTACATGCACTGACCACTGACCTACACACACTGACCTACATGCACTGACCACTGACCTACACACACTGACCACTGACCTACACACACTGACCTACATGCACTGACCACTGACCTACATGCACTGACCTACATGCACTGACCACTGACCTACACACACTGACCTACATGCACTGACCACTGACCTACACACACTGACCTACATGCACTGACCTACATGCACTGACCTACATGCACTGACCACTGACCTACATGCACTGACCACTGACCTACATGCACTGACCACTGACCTACACACACTGACCTACATGCACTGACCTACATGCACTGACCACTGACCTACACACACTGACCACAGACCTACACACACTGACCTACATGCACTGACCACTGACCTACATGCACTGACCTACATGCACTGACCTACACACACTGACCTACATGCACTGACCACTGACCTACACACACTGACCTACATGCACTGACCTACATGCACTGACCACTGACCTACATGCACTGACCTACATGCACTGACCACTGACCTACACACACTGACCTACACACACTGACCACTGACCTACACACACTGACCACTGACCTACACACACTGACCTACATGCACTGACCACTGACCTACATGCACTGACCTACATGCACTGACCACTGACCTACATGCACTGACCACTGACCTACACACACTGACCTACATGCACTGACCACTGACCTACACACACTGACCTGCCTGACAATGACATACATTACATTGGTAGTCTCTGTCTGACCTACCTCAGCCCGGCCGTGATGTGTGGTCACAGCAGTCAGTCAGTCACTGGGGAGAGGAGAGGAGCCAAAGAGGAGAGGAGCCAAGGAGGAGAGGAGAGCCGAGCCGCCCGCCCGCCCGAGCGGGGATGTAGCGCTCCCGCCTTCTGGAGCCTGCAGGCTACGATGGACGTCACGTCACACGTCCCGCTCCAGAAGGCAGGACCAGCGGCACTCGCCACTCGGCCACCTTCGTCTAATTTCGGCCGCTTTCGGCCGCTATGGCATTCGGCTAATTTCGGCTGCTGGGAACCGAAGTGTTAGCGAGTGCAGCCGAAATTAGCCGACCGCACTCGGGGCTAGCAATGGAATGCAGGCATTCCGAGACTCGGGGCTTTGCAGGGACACATTCGGGGCTCCAGCCCCCCCTAGCCACCCCCTAACGACGCCCCTGGGTACGTATAAAAAGTAACTGATATAAGATATCACTTAGCTGATTGCTTTATCTTCAAAGGTTATGTTGGTATCTTGCTCCGGTATTTATATGAAAAAGTCACCTTGAGAAAGTCACGTGACCTGTGACGCAACGCGTCGGAAAGGAAGAGCCTGAGTGACGCCGTGCTGAGACACGGACAGAGCGAGGAGGAGAAGGGCTGATAGCCCTAACAAGGAGCCTGACCTTACTGCATTTATGCGCCTAACCCATCTGGGTATATGTGAGTGCACACAAATATTTTAGGCACTTATTTATTTAACAGAGATGCTGCGCAATGTTTTTGTGTCATTTCTTTTTTCTTTTCATATAAATACCGGAGCAAGATACCAACATAACCTTTGAAGATAAAGCAATCAGCTAAGTGATATCTTATATCAGTTACTTTTTATACGTACCTCTATTGAATTACCAACACCCATACACTTACAATCTCAGTATCTGCCGATTTAACTGATTTTCCAATTATATGCTTATTTATGCCGATTTGCCAGTGGATTCATGCATTTGAGTCAGTTATACTAACATTGCTGATTAACTAATGTATGGGGCGGGCATAGCATTGGATTAGGAGGATTTTTATTGGCATTCATTTACCTATTTAACATTGTTTGGAGCATTATTTATTTTTATTTATTCACATGAGCACGGAGTAAGTTATTGAGTATTATTTGGAGCATTTTATTTATTCACATTCACATTATTGTGGAGTGGTTTTCATTCAGTTTTGCATCTTGGGCAGCTGCAATCCTATGGATTAGTCCTGTATTACGCATTACACGGAATTCATTTTTTATTTAATGATATTTAATGATATTTATTTATTTAATACATCACGGATTTGTATTTAATTATTGGATTATGTCTGAGGTCTATAAGTTTGTGGATTAAATTATCACACACAGCTTGCTGCTAGTTTTAATGATTCACGGTGGCACGGAACTTATTTATTCATCACGGATTTATTTATTTTAAGATCATACTAGATTAAGGTTGATCTGCGCACTATTTTTACTCTCACAGTATACTTTTTATACGCAGAGTAAATTCATACCTAACAAAATTGCGCACGCTTGTGGAATTGTGACAAACTAGGGTACTTAAAAATCTCCATAGGCGATGCTTACATTTTTTTTACAGGTTACCTGTTTAGAGTTAGAGGAGATCTAGTGCTAAAATTATTGCTCTCTCTCTAAGGATTGCGGTGATACCTTACATGTGTGGTTTAAACACCGTGTACATATGTGGGCGTGACTTGTGTATGCATTCGCTTCTGCTCGGAGGGACAGGGCGCTTTAAAAATCTATTTTACTTTTTCTTTTTACACTGTCCCTTTAACCACTTGCCGACCGGCGCACACAGATGTACGTCGACAGAATGGCACGTACAGGCAGGAGGGCGTATATATAAGTCACTCCTTTCTGCCTGTCCGTGCCATCGGGAGCGCGCCGGGAGCGACGCGCTCCCGCGCCGGTCGGGACCCCCGTGAGTCCGATCGCGGTCCCCGCGGACTCGATCGCCGCGGGGACATCCGCGATCGTCTCACGGGACGGCTGAACGGGGAGATGCCGAGATAAACAGCATCTCCCCGTTCTGCCTAGCAACTAGTGACGCCGATCTCTGCTCCCTGTGATTGGAGCAGAGATCAGCATTCACTAGCTGACAGCCACGCCCCCTCACAGTAAGAAACACACCCCTAGGCCTACTTAACCCCTACACTGCCCCCTTGTGGTTAACCCCTAAACTGCCAGTGTCATTTTTACAGGAATCAATGCATTTAAATAGCATTAATTGCTGTAAAAATGACAATGGTCCCAAAAATGTGTCAAAAGTGTCCGCCATAATGTCGCAGTCACAAAAAAAATCGCAGATCTCCGCCATTACTAATAAAAAAAAAATATTAATAAAAATGCTATAAAACTATCCCCTATCTTGTAAACGCTATAACTTCTGCGCAAACCGATCAATAATCGCTTATTGCGATTTTTTTTACCAAAAATATGTAGAAGAATACGTATCGGCCTAAACTGAGGAAAAAAAATGTTTTTTAATATATTTTTTGGGGGATATTTATTATAGCAAAAAGTAAAAAATAATGCATTTTTTTTCAAAATTGTCGCTCTATTTTTGTTTATAGCGCAAAAAAAAAAAAAAAACCGCAGGGGCGATCAAATACCACCAAAAGAAAGCTCTATTTGTGAGAAAAAAAGGACGCCAATTTTGTTTGGGAGCCACGTCGCAGGACCGCGCAATTGTCAGTTAAAGCGACGCAGTGCCGAATCGCAAAAAAGGGGCCTGGTCCTTTGGCTGCAAATTGGTCCGGGGCTGAAAGTGGTTAAAAAAAAATTTTGATCACTTTTATTCCTATTACAAGAAATGTAAACATCCCTTGTAATAGAAATAAGCAGGACAGGACCTCTTAATGTGAGCTCTGGGGTCAAAAAGATTATAGAGCTATTTACACTTAAAAGCAATAAAAAATGAAGAAATTTAATGTTATGTTTTTAAGGCTGGAGGGTGGAAGTGACGTTTGATGGGGCTCCGGTCCTTTCTGCCCATCACTCCCTCAGATTGAATAGTTTCCGCCGCTGCTGATCTCTCCAGTAAACGGTGGAAAGGATCGGGAAGCTGGGGGAGGGGGGAGCACCTCTCCCGCTGCCCATAAAAATGATCCTGTGGCGAATCCGCCAGTGAGACCACTTTTATGTGAAAGAGGACCTCCCACTGTGGGAAAATATACCAGGGCTATGGCAGCTAGCTGCTGCCATAACCCTGGTATTTAACGTCAAAGTAGCGACGTACCTACACGGTGGGCGGTCCGTAATAGTTGCGAAAATTCTCAGAAAATTTGAATGTCATTCGAAAGTAGTTCAAGATTTTGTTTGTTTTTAACATTCGATTTTGGAATAAATGTACTTTACTGAATGAAAAACTACACACGGTTAGAAATGTGTACATTCCATCATTGACCGTTGATTTGACCCCACTAATGATTAGAAAAATGAACCAACGCTCTATGAAAAATGCCAAAGGAAATTGTACTAGTGTATACCCAGCTTTTAGTTTATATTTGTTCAGCTCACTGGTGAAACCATTTATGGCCAGTTTTATAAAAAGTGTATAAATAATCCTTTGCAGATAATCCCCATCAGAAATATCAGCCTGTAGAACAGGAACTTTCAATCCAATTTTCACTTAATTGTTAAGCATCTGATAATAGAATGTTCAACGGCAATACATATGCACGTCTCCTGTACCTGAAAGGCTCATTTCAATGTTATCTGACACCTTTGCATGCGTATTATAAGGAATGTACACATTTTTTAGTGGTAAAGAACATATTGAACAAGAACATTTGTACAAAACTGGTCTTACCAGTTATCTATGGGGTAGCTGTGTTTGTTTATGGTATCGTGCACTTTTTTCACTAAAGGCAGCATAAAAGAATGGAGATTCGCTCCGTTTAACCACTTGCTTACTGGGTGCTTTCACCCCCTTCCTGACCAGGCCAATTTTCAGCTTTCAGCGCTGTCGCACTTTAACCACTTTAGCGCAGGAAGATTTTACCCCCCTTCCTGACCAGAGCACTTTTTGCGATTTGGCACTGCGCCGCTTTAACTGACAATTGTGCGGTTGTGCGACGTTACACTCAAACAAAATTGACGTCCTTTTTTTCCCACAAATAGAGCTTTCTTTTGGTGGTATTTGATCACCTCTGTGGTTCTTATTTTTTGCGCTATAAACAAAAAAAGAGCGACAATTTTGAAAAAAAAAAAGCAATATTTTTTACTTTTTGCTATAAAAAATATCCCCCAAAAACACTCTCTGTGAAATTTTATAACAAACTATGAAACATGTTTTAAATACCACCAAAAGAAAGTACAGTGTAGTATGGGCATGCAATTGTCATTCAAAGTGTGACAGCGCTGAAAGCTGAAAATTGGTCTGGGGCAGGAGGGGGGTTTAAGTGCCCAGTAAGCAAGAGGTTAACCAAAAACTGCATTCTATGCATCCAAAACTATAGAAAATATACCAAATCAAATCATTATTATTCAACCAAAAAATTTAATAAAAGCCTCATGCATGTGTCCTGCTTCTTAATATAGGGGGTCAATAATGCCAAAGAGTTGGTGAAAGCAATCCTCCTCCTCCTGTTCCTGGACTGGACTTGGGTCATAAGGGTCAGCAATAACTCCAAGGCCAATAATAAATAACACATTATCTTCGATTCCGCAACATGTCTGGTTGACGAACGGCCGTTCAGAAACAAACTGAAAAGCATAAAACGAAAAGCAAGAACTGAAAATCGCTAAATGAAAAGCGTGAAATGAAAAGCGCAAGTCCACACTCAAACTTCTACTAACACGAAATTAGCAGAAGGAGCCCAAAGGGTGGAGAAGAGCTGAAAAACCACGTAGTATGTCACTACGTTCGTGTTTGTTGGCCGACAATTTCTTGCTGTTTGTATGCAAGACAAAATCCAGGCACACGCCTTTGGACAAAAGTCTGAGGTTTTGTCTGCGGAAAATCCGATTGTGTGTACGAGGCTTAAGCCTAGGAGCCTGTGTCAACGGACTTTGGGTTTGTGTCAATGGCCTTAGTTTGTCATTCAGAACTCTTTGACAGGTGCACTTAACCTGTAGTTGTCCAGCTTCAAGCCAGTTTTGCATTCCTATAGACTTGTATGGGAACGCTAAACTCATCTGACACACGCAAAAGCCTGTCGACACAGGCCTCTAAAAATGCTTGTTAATTTATGATGGTGTGTGTTTTAGAAGTAGTGTTAATTTTTTGGTTTTAGTCATAGTCTTTTTACTAAAAGGCCATTGTAGTTTTAGTCAGATTTTATTCATCTGAATTATTTTAGTTTTAGTCGTATTTTAGTCGACTAAATACTGCAAAATCATTTTAGTCAACTAAAATCGAATGGGTTTTGTTAAATTGTAATGCAATTTTTAAGCATTATTCTAGAATTTCCAAACTCATTATATACTCCTGAAGTAAAAAAAAAATGGTCTGAGGAGGCCTGTAATGCACAGTGAGTGCTCTGAACAGTCTGAGGAGGTCTGCAATGCTGCATAGTGCTTTGGACGGTCTCAGGGGGCCTGTAATGCACAGTGCTTTGGACTATATGAGGAGGCCTGTATTGCACACAGTGCTCTGGACGGTGGTCTGAGGAGAACTGTAATGCTGCACAGTGCTCTGGACGGTGGTCTGAGGAGGCCTGTAATGCACAGTGCTCTGGTTGGTCTGAGGAGGAGGCCTGTAATGCACACAGTGCTCTGGACGGTGGTCTGAAGAGGCCTGTAATGCACACATGCTCTGGACAGTGGTCTGAGGAGGCCTGTAATGTTGCACAGTGCTCTGGATGGTGGTCTGAGGAGGCCTGTAATGCACACATTGCTCTGAGGAGGCCTGTAATGCCGCACACAGTGCTCTAAACGGTTGGGAGATCTGTAAATGCTGCACAGTGCTCTGGACAGTGGTCTGAGGAAGCCTGTAATGCTGAACAGTGCTCTGGAAGGTGGTCTGAGGAGGCCTGTAATGCACAGTGCTCTGGATAGTCCCAGGAGGAGGCCTGTAATGCACACAGTGCTCTGGACGGTGTGAGGAGGCCTGTAATGCACACAGTTCTCTGGATGGTGGTCTGAGGAGGCCTGTATTGCTGCACAGTGCTCTGGACGGTCATCTGAGGAGGCCTGTAATGCCACACAGTGCTCTGGACGGTCATCTGGGGAGGCCTGTAATGCTGCACAGTGCTCTGGATGGTGGTCTGAGTTGGCCTGTAATGCACACAGTCCTCTGGATGGTGGTCTGAGGAGGCCTGTAAGGCACACATTGCTCTGAAGAGGCCTGTAATGCCGCACACAGTGCTCTGGACGGTCGGGAGCTCTGTAAATGCTGACCAGTGCTCTGGATGGGGGTCTGGGGAGGCCTGTAATGCTACACAGTGCTCTGGAAGGTGGTCTGAGGAGGCCTGTAATGCACACATTGCTCTGAGGAGGCCTGTAGTGCCGCACACAGTGCTCTGGACGGTTGGGAGCTCTGTAAATGCTGCACAGTGCTCTGGACGGTGGTCTGAGGAGGCCTGTATTGCTACACAGTGCTCTGGACGGTGGTCTGAGGCCTGTAATGCTGCACAGTTCTAAGCATGCCACTCAACTAAGCACGCTACGGTAACTAACTTTCTTGCTGAGAGGGGAAACACTAATGGGGTTTACAGGCGGAGTTCCGAGAAATGCCGTAGTTCACATGGGTAAACGTCCCTCCCTCACATTTTCATTCCATTTTCCTTCGTTGACAAAAATTGGAATTGATTTTCATCATATTCTTCATCAATTGAGGAAAATTCTAAGTAATTTTTGTTTGGTTTTCGTCACTGGAAACATGCCGCTGATGGAAATTATGCCGAAAATATTTTCATGAACCAAATTAACACTGTTTAGAAGTGCTGCATTTTTTAAGGCCATCAATTGGTTTGAATGGAAAGAAATTTGAAGCAGCAAAAGAGCAGCATGCAAGACCAATCTCTAACGCACTGAACCATATTAATATGGTCTGGCCTGGTTGGGAACAATGCATATGGCCTTGTGAATCTTGTTGTTTCATATGATGTATGTCCATGCACCCAGGCCCTAAGCCAGCCATCCACACATATCTTGTTCTTTATTCGATACCATAGCATCTAATTACTTTAAGATTCCGGGATGGAAACAGGTTAGTTCATGTAGCAGCAGACTCCCCCTCCCCCACACGTACCTGCACTGTCTGCCATCCCCTGATCTAGTGAATCACCCAACTTGAAGCAGTAATTAGGCTAAGTGCAGGCAGGTTTCAGGTTCCTTTGCATTGTACCTTTTGCCATCTGTCCCTCTGAACAAGAGGTTGGAGAGGGTCAATGACTCAATGACCTTGTCTGGGACCCTGTGGACTTGTTCTAACACAGACACTACTTAGATGGGCTACTCCAGTTACATGCCATGACAATGACCTCCTCTGACTTGTGTCTGAACTGTGCTCATCGCTGAACTCCAGGCAAACAGATAAACATACACGGGTGTTATATATTTATATAAGAGAGCCGTTTTACCTGTCAAAGGATTTGTATTTCTGTCCATGCGGTTCTGAGATTTAAACAGCTCTGACTGCCACATAGCACAAAATTGTTTGGCATAGCAGAAGGCTGATTTTTTTCTCTGCTGCAGTTAGGTAAAACTAAGGCTTGATTCACACTAATGCGTTTTTTGATGCGTTTTGCATAAATGCAGGAATTTTTTTTAACATGGGTTCCAATGGAACATGTTCACATCAATGCATTTTAGTGCCTCTGCGTTTTTGGAAAGGGTCAGGGACTTTTTTTCCCGCAAAATGGAGCATTTGCATGTAATAGAATTCAATGGACACGCATCCAAAACGCAAGTGACGCTTTTTTTACCACGATTTTAAAGCGATTTTGCCGCGATTTGCATTTTCCTTTTTTTTATTCCTTTTTTTTTTTACACTGTATATAGCTGGTTGCTAAGGAGAGGGCCGGGAAGCCGGCTGCCGTGCATCCTTAGCAACCGATGAGTCATCAGCTGTTAGCCGACTTCCTACTGAATGTAAAAAAAAAAAATGCCGGCTAAAAAAAAAAAAAAAATAGCGTGAGGTCCCCCCCTAGGTCCAGACCTCGGAGGGGCCCCCCACGCCAAAATTAAAAAAAAAATGTTGTGGGGATCCCCCCAAAATCTATACCAGAGCAGGTCAGGAAAAGGAGGGGACGAGCGAGCTCAGTGCCCCCCCACCCCAAAGCACCTTGCCCCCATGTTGTTGGGGACAAGAGCCCTCTTCCTGACAACCCTTGCCCGGTGGTTGTCGGGGTCTGCGGGCGGGGGGCTTATCAGAATCTGAAGGCCTCCAGATCCCAGCCCCCCCCCCCCATGTAAATGAGTATGGGGTATATCGTACCCCTACCCATTCACCTGGAAAAAACGTAGTGTAGTGTTAAAAAAAACAGTAGACAGTTTTTGACAAGTCTTTTATTAAAAATCTTCTTCGCCGCTTCTTCCTCCATCTTCTCCCGCATCTTCATCCTCAGATATTCTCCTTCTTCCGCTCTTCTGTCTTCTTTGTCCGATGTTCTTCTTCCTCTGCCGTCGCTGCCACTGCACCCGCCGACGACCCTCCTCCAATGCTGTGTCCCGCTGATCTGTTGGCGCCGATGTCCTACATGTCTTAAATAAATATGGGGTGTGGCTATCAGATTACGTCATCCGGAGGCCACGCCCCTGTGACGTCACGGACCCATCATGCCCGGGTGGTGACGTCACAAGGGGGCGTGGGCTACGGGTGACGTAATCCGATTGCCACGCCCCCTCGTTATTTAATGAATGCAGGACATCGGTGCCGACAGATCAGCGGGACGCAGAATTGGAGGAGGGTCGTTGGCGGGAGAAGAGGCGGCGGCAGAGGAAGAAGAACACCGGACAAAGAAGACAGAAGAGCAGAAGAAGGAGAAGACCGGAGGATGAAGATGCGGTAGAAGATGGAGGAAGAAGCAGCGAAGAAGATTTTTTATTAAAAGACTTGTCAAATACTGCGCATGCGCGCTGGTGCCACCACTAACGGCACGCGCGGGAGTGACGTCATCACGGCTCCGGCCAGTCACAGCGCCGGAGCCGCCATACACGGATGTCACTGGATGGCTTCGGAGGAGGACACGAGCAAGGGTCGCTTCGGGGGCTTCAATCTCAGGTAAGTTATTCATAATGAGCTAGTATGCTATGCTATACTAGCTCATTATGCCTTTGCGGGGTGAAATCCCCCCCCCCCCCAAGGCTTTACTTCCTCTTTAAAAGTCTTGTTCCTCCCATTGACTGTGGCTGGACAGTGAGCCCTGGTTCACATTGATGTGATTTGTCAAATCGCATGCCAAATGGGCAGCAATTTCCGGGAATGGCAGCACCTGAATCGGTGCAACACTGCATTTGCCGCGCCGTACCGATTCCCAAAAGTAGTTTCTGTACTACTTTTGGCGATTTCAGGGTGAGATTTCCATTGACATCTGTGCAGCAACCCGCACAGATGTCTCTGAAATCTGTAGCCAAAGCTTTTTTGGTCATACTTCTATGGATCATAGGAGTGCAGTTCATTCTGCAAAATGTTTTCCGCTGACAGCAGGCTAAAGTCCATTGATGTCAGGGCTGGATCCGACTTTACAGTCAAGATCCACCCAGGAGCCTGGACCGGCAGCTGGCTCAGCCTCTCAGCGAGCTGCTGGGAGACAGCCAGCCGCTCCCACCCCCTCCACAGCTCGGCACTCCAGTGAGCGCTTGAAGGGCACAGCAGAGACCCAGGGACTAATCGTCACCACTCTCTGTGTGTCCGGCGCCCTGCATGTAGATTAGGGGCTGGGCGAATGAATTAGGGGGGCAGCGCCCCTGTGCTCCTAATGGATGGGCCGCCACTGCTTCCCATTATGATAAATATTAGACATGTGCAATTCGTTTTGTAACGAATCAAAATTCACCCGAATTTTGCATCTTTTGGACATTCAAATGCAACCGAATGTCCGAATAAAAAAATAACGAATTTCAACTAATACGAAAGACATTTTAACGGATATAACAAACAATACAAATATGTCATTTGTTAAAGATCTAATCAAACAAAAGGTCAACTCAAAGTAAATCTTATTATGCGTACACACGAGAGGGCTTTTCGACAGCAAAGGTCCGACGGAACAAATCCGTCAGACAATTTGATCGTGTGTGGGCTCCATCGGACTTTTGCTGTCGAAAAATCTGACATACTTTAGAAATAGAACATGATTTAAATTTTCCCGCCGGAACTCCGCTGGACCCAGTTCCTATAGAAAAATCTGCTCGCCTGTGTGCTAGCCCGACAAACAAACAACGACGCTAGGGCAGCTATTGGCTACTGGCTACAAACTTCCTTATTCTAGTCCGGTCGTACGTCATCACGTTCAAATCCGTCAGAATTTAGCGTGATTGTGTGTGGCCAAGTCCGTTCATTCGAAAAGGGGGTGGCTACAGTGGCCATGGATAGATTCATGCTATGCATGAATCTATTCATTTTACATATAGAGGGGTGGCCTTAATGGACGCACTGTCACTGGTATAATGTGATATCAGTGGTGGCTGGTGCTCAAGATTTTGTGGGCGGGGGGGGCAGCGGCAAACAAACCTGCCCCCTTACTCGCACAACTGCCGCCCCCTCCCCCCACACGGGAGATGGACGGGAAGGCGGCATTCAGTCCAGCCTTACCTTAGGAGGCTGCTCCTCGCTGCAGCCTGCCGAGGGAAGAGCTGGGGCCATTGCTTCTCCTCCTGGGCCAAACAGGAAGTGGGTCCTGAGACCCGATTGGCCGGGAGTCCTAAGACTACTGGTAGGAGAAGCAGGATGATATTAGCGAATAATAATTTGCTAATGTCACACAACGTTTTTGAAGCCAATTAGAATGTGCTTAAAAAAAAAAAACATTGAAATCCATGTGTCCAGTGCTCTGCGTGTAGATTAGTGGCTGGGCACATGGATTGGGGGGGCGGCGCCCCTAATGGAGCGGCCGCCACTGTGTGATATGTCATGTCATGGAGGGAATAGTACATCTTCGCATAAGTGTACTGCTTTGGATCTTGGAAGATGTGCTGAAGTGTAAAGGCTGGACAAACAGTTTCCTGTATAGCATGGATGGACAAATTCCACTGCTGAGCTATTGTATTCTGGCAGCTGCCACTGCAGTTGCTGTTCAAGATACCCACAATGGGATTGCACCCAGGGCCTGATTAACATAGGGGCTGATGGAGCTGCAGCTCCAGGCCCCTGCCTTAAAATCGGCCCGCCCAGCCAGCAGTATAAGCCTAATTTTCTCCTGTCCATAAACTTCTATGGGACAGGAGAAGCTGTATGTCAATGTAGGGGTGTTTGGCTGCACCTGTGTTGGCTCACTGTGGTTATTACAATGTCACAGTGCACAGTCCCCCCTACACAAATGGGAGAGGCTGAGTCGGCTCTGCCTTTCCCCTCCCCTCTCCTTCTGTGAAGTTTGTGCAGTGAAGGAGCCGTATGGGTGGGAAGTTATGAACAGAACACCGGTGTTCTGACACGAACAGTCCGGCTATCACCAAGTGTCCGCTGTGTACTGCGCATGCACAGTACGGAGCATAAGGGTTTTCGGAAAATCTCCGAAGATGAACGGCGCCTGCGCCATGAGTCGAGGTGTAAACCCCACCATCCAAGCGGACATAGGGCTACACAAACTTAGAAGGCTCCTCGCGGGCTTGCTTCGCTCACCGTGCTTCGGGCACAGCCTCGCTGCGCTCGGCTCTTTTATATTCTAACTCTATGTCCACTTGGATGGTGGGGCTTGAAAGTGGACTCACGGCGCAGGCGCCGTTCATCTTCGCCAATTTTCGGAATCTGGGGGACAGAAAATGATAGTACACCGGCAGATAGAAAGTGAACAGGAAATCTCTGAGTGATGAGCCTCCAGGGACCATCCAAATGTGAGCTCAGTGACTGGACTCTTATCTCCCTTCCCCTCGTTTTTTTTCTCCAGCAGTAGTTCTTATAACTGCAGCCAAAGTTTTTTGAATTGTGTCATCAGCCTGTGGTAGTACTTGGTCCCTTTGTGCTTTTAGGTGGGTTCACACTGGTTTGCTATGTTTTGGCCCATTGCTGGTGTATCCACAGTTCTCCTGCGTTTTACCCACAGTCCTATTGGTTTCTATTAGGTTGTGTGTTTTTTCAGCATTTTCCTTAAGCGCACCAAAATTGCTGCATGCTGCACCTTATCTTTAGCCCACTGTCAGAAAATGCAGCAAAAACCTGCAACCTGATATATATCAATAGGACTGCAGCTAATACTGCAGATACATAAGCAGTGCGGCCGACTGCAACACACCAGTGTGAACCCAAAGACTTGCACACACAACCCCCCTGTAGAACTTGGTCTGATCAATACTCCTGACATACATACACACGGCCATACCATCCCAGCTCAGGATGGGTGGGGGCTCCAGGGATTTGATTGACTATTCAGGCCCTGTCCCTTCTATCCGTCCGGGCAGAGTCCTGCAGGGAGAGACAGGCTGCTGGTGGCAAGTGGCACACTGTATCTGGTGACATGCTGCTTGTGGCAAGTGGCACACTGTATCTGGTGGCATGCTGCTGATGGCAAGTGGCACACTGTATCTGGTGGCAGGCTGCTGATGGCAAGTGGCACACTGTATCTGGTGACATGCTGCTGATGGCAAGTGGAACACTGTATCTGGTGGCAGGCTGCTGATGGCAAGTGGCACACTGTATCTGGTGACATGCTGCTGATGGCAAGTGGCATACTGTATTTGGTGTCATGCTGCTTGTGGCAAGTGGCACACTGTATCTGGTGGCATGCTGCTGATGGCAAGTGGCACACTGTATCTGGTGTCATGCTGCTGATGGCAAGTGGAACACTGTATCTGGTGGCAGGCTGTTGATGGCAAGTGGCACACTGTATCTGGTGGCATGCTGCTGGTGGCAAGTGGCACACTGTATCTGGTGGCATGCTGCTGATGGCAAGTGGCACACTGTATCTGGTGGCATGCTGCTGATGGCAAGTGGCACACTGTATCTGGTGACATGCTGCTGATGGCAAGTGGCATACTGTATTTGGTGGCATGCTGCTGGTGGCAAGTGGCACACTGTATCTGGTGGCATGCTGCTGATGGCAAGTGGCACACTGTATCTGGTGTCATGCTGCTGATGGCAAGTGGCACACTGTATCTGGTGGCAGGCTGTTGATGGCAAGTGGCACACTGTATCTGGTGGCATGCTGCTGGTGGCAAGTGGCACACTGTATCTGGTGGCATGCTGCTGATGGCAAGTGGCACACTGTATCTGGTGGCATGCTGCTGATGGCAAGTGGCACACTGTATCTGGTGGCATGCTGCTGATGGCAAGTGGAACACTGTTTCTAGTGACATGCTGCTGGTGGCAAGTGGAACACTGTATCTGGTGGCAGGCTGCTGATGGCAAGTGGCACACTGTATCTGGTGGAAGGCTGCTGGTGGCAAGTGGCACACTGTATCTGGTTGCATGCTGCTTGTGGCAAGTGGCACACTGTATCTGGTGGCAAGTGGCACACTGTATCTGGCATGCTGCTTGTGGCAAGTGGTACACTGTATCTGGTGGAAGGCTGCTGGTGGCAAATGGCACACTGTATCTGGTGACAGGCTGCTTGTGGCAAGTGGCACACTGTATCTGGTGACAGGCTGCTTGTGGCAAGTGGCACACTGTATCTGGTGACAGGCTGCTTGTGGCAAGTGGCACACTGTATCTGGTGACAGGCTGCTTGTGGCAAGTTGCACACTGTATCTGGTGGCATGCTGCTTGTGGCAAGTGGCACACTGTATTTGGTGGCAAGTGGCACACTGTATCTGGCATGCTGCTTGTGGCAAGTGGCACACTGTATCTGGTGGCAGACTGCTGTTGGCAAGTAGCACACCATATCTAGTGGCAGGCTGCTGGTGGCAAGTGGCACACTGTATCTGGTGGCAAATGGCACACTGTATCTGGTGGCATGCTGCTGGTGGCAAGTGGCACACCATATCTAGTGGCAGGCTGCTGGTGGCAAGTGGCACACTGTATCTGGTGGCAAGTGGCACACTGTATCTGGTGGCAGGCTACTGGTGGCAAGTGGCACACTGTATCTGGTAAAAGGCTGCAGGTGGCAAGTGGCACACTGTATCTGGTGGCAGGCTGCGGGTGTTAAGTGGCACAACTGCATCTGATGGCAGGCTATGGGTGGCATCTGGGATGCTGCATCTGGCGGCAGCCGATGGTGGCAAGTGACACGCTGCATCTGGTGGCAAGTGACAAGCTCAGGTTCCCACTGATTCTGCATCATGGTGAGTTGAACTATTTCACTATATATTACAATGTAGTAATAGAAATAATGGAATTTGATCATCCTGACGCCATATCAAGCATAGTGTCAGGAAGATTTGTGAAGTCCTAACACCAGCCATTTGCCCGAAAAATCACCCCCGCCACCTATTTTCCCACCAACCCTGAGACTACATCCCCCCCCCATCTTTTTTTGGGAAGGGGGGATGTCCCTGAATGGCAGTTTGGAAATGTGGTCGCCCTATGTTGCTGTTGTTGAGAGACTGCATAGCAGGTGGTATTGGGGGTGTTGCTGCTGCTCAAAGGCTGCATGGCTGATATTACTGGTGAGAGTATATTTATATTGTTTTAGCAAAGAATTTTTGCATTTTCATTTTGTTTCCATAAAAAGGCCCACCAAAATCCTCAGCACCAGGCCCATGATGCTCTTAATCTGGCCCTGATTGCACCTAATTTGAAGCAGCCATGGTTCAGGTGATGATTTTCTGTCGGCTCCTTTTATTTCTCACTCATATGGTATTGGGGGAAGTGAATGAATGAATGAGTGACTTGTATAGCACTACCTTTGCAAACTGAATTGCCTCAGGGTGCTTTTTGCTGCCAGCATCCATCTGCAGGATAGCAGATGGATAGCTTACAGAATAGCTTACAAACACATATTTGGCCATTTTTTTGACAGGATCTAATTAACCTACCTGCATGTCTTTGGAGTGTGGGAGGAAACTGGAGTACCTGGAGGAAACCCACACAGGCACAGGGAGAACATGCAAACTCCAGGTAGGTAGTGTCGTGGTTGGGATTTGAACCAGCAACACTATTGCTGCAAGGTGAAAGTGCTACCCACTACACCACTGTGCTGCCCTGTGGCCACCCACAAAGCGAATGTGCAAAGTGTATGCCCAGTTTAAAGTGGTATTAATTCCAAAGATAAAAAATGTTCTATATCGCAGCATACCAATTCTTAAATGTGGTAGCCATATTAGTTTTCTTTTTTTTAGGATTTTCCCCTTTTTTTCACTTGTGATCTGGCCAGTAAGTCTGTTATTTTTCAACTTCCTTTTACAGACCAAGCTGACCTGCAAAAGTGTCAGTTAGAAGGTTAATACAAACCATTTACCACTGATAGAGGTGCGTACAATGATCAGCTTTTATTCATTTATTTATAAAAGCTTTATACCAAACGGAAAAAAAAAAAAATGTCTGCTGTAATTGTTTAACCACTCGCCGACCCGTCACGGTACATATACTGTGGCAGAGCAGCACGCCCTGGCATGATAACGTACATGTATGTCCAGACCGGACACAGCGGATTGCAGATCCCGCCACTCAGGCCCTGATGATCATGTGATCGCATAACAATGTCAACAAAGTTGTTATGATTGAATTCATTGCTTTGCCCCACAGCTATCACATGGTACTTGGGCCAATTACAGCACCCTGTACCATGTGATTAGCTGTAGCCAATCACTGATCAAAAACTAAATTAGATTTTATTGGATATGTTTTATAACAGAAAGTAGAAGATATCGTTTTTTTTCATAATTTTCAGTCTTTTTTCATTTATATCACAATAAATAAAAAACCCAGTGGTGATCAAATACCACCAAAAGAAAGCTCTTTGTGTGAAAAAAGAATGTCTTGGTCAGAAAGGGGGCAAAACCTTCTGGAGCTCAAGTGGTTAAAAAGTGTTAGCTGGAGTTTGGCTTCAATCTGTTAGTCAAGTCCATCTAAATCTACCCTCTACACTACCCTCTCCCCAAACTGACAATGCTGCTGTCCAAAGATGTCTCTGTTGCTCCTCCATCCAGAATGGAGACACCCTAATGCCCCATACAAATGAATGTATTTTCCAGCGGAAAAATCTTGGATGGCTTTTCCGACAGAATTCCGCTCAAGCTTGGCTTGCATACACACGGTCACACAAAAGTTCATTGAACTTTCGACCGTCAAGAACGCAGTGACGTACAACACTATAACCAGCCAAGAAAATGAAGTTCAATGCTTCCGAGAATGCGTCGAATTGTTTCCGAGCATGCGTAGGAATTTTGCGCGTCGGAATTGGTACAGAGGATCCTAATTTCCGATAAAAGCTTTTTCCGACTCTCAATCTTTAGCTGGCTGGAATTCCGCGAGCAAAAGTCCGATGGAGCATACACTCAGTCGCATTTTCCGACCAAAAGCTCTCATCGGACTTTTGCTGGTGGAACTTCTGATCGTGTGTACGCGGCATAAGACAGGAAGTATGGTACTGGCTGGATTACCAGGTGAAAATAAAAGAAAGAAAGTTAAAAAAGAAAACAAATGCAGCCACCACATATAAGAATTGGTAAGCTGCAATATATAAAAAATTTTGTATTTGAGTTTAATACTGCTTTAAGCCTTTTTAGGACATAACCACTTTAAGACCAGCCTCGTTTTGGATTTTAGGTGTTTACATGTTTAAAACAGTTTTTTTTTGCTAGAAAATTACTTAGAACCCCCAAACATTATATATTGTTTTTTTTCTAACACCCCTAGAGAATAAAATGGCGGTTGTTGCAATACTTTTTTTCACACCGTATTTGCGCAGCGGTCTTACAAGCGCACTTTTTTGGGAAAAAATTCATTTTTTTGAATAAAAGAATAAGACAACAGTAAAGTTAGTCCAATTTTTTTATATAGATAATGTTACGCCGAGTAAATTGATACCCAACATGTCACGCTTCAAAATTGAGCCCGCTCGTGGAATGGCATCAAACTTTTACCCTCAAAAATCTCCATAGGCGACGTTTGATAAATTCTACAGGTTGCATGTTTTGCGTTACAGAGGAGGTCTATGGCTATAATTATTGCTCTCGCTCTACCGATTGCGGCGATACCTCACATGTGTGGTTTGACCACCATTTTCATATGCGGGCGCTACTCACGTATGTCGGGACGGGGCGCTTTAAAAAAAAAAAAAAATTCTTATTTCTTTTTCTTTATTTTATTTATTTTTACACTGTTTTTAAAAAAAAAAAAAAATTGCCTCACTTTTATTCCTATTACAAGGAATGTAAACATCCCTTGTAATAGAAAAAGGCATGACAGGTCCTCTTAAATATGAGATCTGGGGTCAAAAAGTCCTCAGATCTCATATTTGGACTTAAATGCAAAAAAATCAAAAAAATGACATTCGAAAAATGTGCCTTTAAGATGTATAGGCGGAAGTGACGTTTTGACGTCGCTTCCACCCTGCTATGGTACGGGTGGGCGCCATCTTAGCCTCACTCGTCTCTATACCAAGCCACGGATAGGATGGCTCCGGTAAGCGGCGGGAGGGGGGGCACCTCTCCCGCTGCCGATAACGGTGATCTTGCGGCGAATCCGCCGCGATGACCACCATTATCGGAATTACGACCGGCGCCTGAAGAGATGGATATCTTGGTTGTGGCAGCAGCTGCTGCCATTACCGAGATATCCCTCTTCAAAAAAGGGACGTACATCGTCGTGCGCCGGTCGTAAAGTGGTTAAAGCTGAACTCCAGGCAGATGATAATGCATAATTGAATGTACATTCCATTTGACCTGTTCTAATATTTCAAACTGAACAACAGACCTAACTGTAATGTGTTGTCTAAGTGTTATTGTTGTGCTCTTTTGATGTGTTTATTTTTGCTTTTTATTTCATCACGTTACTTTTCTATTCATATAACCGCAAGGTAAGTACGTGACAGTTTTTTTGCATGCCGTAAACGTTACTGTTTATCGTCAAAGCATGCCATACTGGATTCCTCTTAGGTCACTTACACATAGCAGAAAATCTTTGTGTTTACAGACAACAATGCTGAATGAGTGACATGTGAGAATACCACAGTGTTTGTGGCTTCTTATGCCCCGTACACACGGTCGGAAATTCTGACCACAAAATCCGTCCGATGGATTTTGTCCGACGCTGGTGTTGCATACACACGGTCGGACAAAGTTGTCGGAAAATCCGATCATTCTGAATGTGGTGACGTTCGTTGCGTACGATGGAACTACGTAGAGGCTAGTAGCCAATAGCTTTGGTCTTTGGTAATTTGATCTGAGCATGCGTTGCACTTTGTCCGTCGGAATTCCCTACACACGGTCGGAAAAAGTCCGATCGGATTTTGTTGTCGGAAAATTTGAGAGCAGGATCTCAAATTTTTTCCGTCTGAAATTCCGACGGAAAAAGTCAGATGGAGCCCACACACGGGCGGATTTTCGGACAACATGGTCCGATCGGACATTTTCCATCTGAATTTCCGACCGTGTGTACGGGGCATTACAGTTGGGTGTATTTTAGGTTAGTAATTATTATAGCCTTCTCATCATTGTTGACATTAGTGGACCTGCTACAATTTTTTAAGGGAATGTATTTTTCTAAAACGTTTGTCATTCTTATGCATTTTTTCCATCCTACTTGTGTCCTCATTGTGTGTCTCACTTTCTGTTCTGACACTTGTAAACAGGAAGCAGGGTAGATTTTCCCTTATCTACTATTATGTCAAAAACAAAGTGAGCAGAAATCTCCCAAATTGGCATACCCATAGAGTCATAACAAGTTGTAACCCTTTCATTGTTAATTCAAAACTTCTAAATGTTTTGGCTGGGCTCCAGTTAAAGAACAGAGTAACTTGACATGTATCAAAAGAAAACCAAACACTTACGTTCAAATTGAATTTTAATCAATTGAGGATCTGCATGTTAAACCACCTTCCTGCCCAGACCATTTTTCAGTTTGATACTTTGACTGACAATAACTCAGTCATGCAACACTGTACCTAAATTAATTTACCGTAATCGTTTTGTTAAAACAGATAGAGCTTTCTTTTCTCTAAAAAACAACAAAACAAATACATGTATATTATTTAGTCTATGTGAAAGTTATAGAGGCTACAAAATATGGCATATATCTATATAGATATATATATTTATATAGATATAAATATATATATATATATATATATATATGAAATTTATTGAGGCCCTAAAATGTCAGGGCAGTACAAACACCCCCAAAATTACCCTCTTTCGGAAAGCAGACACGCCAAGGTAATTAGTAAGTCATGGTGGGTTTTTTGAGGCTATATTTTTTTTTGCCACATTTTTTGGAAAATTAACCACCCAGGCCAATTTTCAGTTTTCAGCTCTGTAACACTTTGAATGACAATTGTGCGGTCATGCAACGCTGTACCCAAATGACATTTTTTTTCCCCCACTAATAGAGCTTTCTTTTGGTGGTAGTAGATCACCTCTGCAGTTTTTATTTCTTGCGCTATAAACAAAAGAAGTGTTAAGTTTGAAAAAAAAAAAACACACTATTTTTAACTTTTTGCTATAATAAATATCCCAAAAAACAAAAAAACACGTTTCCTCAGTTTAGGCCGATATGTATTTTTCTACATATTTTTAATTTAAAAAAAAAATCGCAATAAGCGTATATTGATTGGTTTGCGCAAAAGTTATAGTTACAAAATAGGGGATAGATTTATGGCATTTTTATTATTATTTTTTTTTTACTCGTAATGGCGGTGATCTGCGATTTTTTATCAGGACTGTGACATTGCGGCAGAAAATATCTGACACTTTAGTCACTATTTTGTTTACACACACAGATCCACGGTCCTGCTCTGTAACGAGTGATCGCAAGTGCCCCCCCCAGTCAGGAGGACTTGGAGAGGACAGGACACCACAGCCTGGCAGTAAGTGCCGGACCTCCCCGTTGGGGGGGTGCTGTCAATGCCACGAGCCCCACGTGGGGGGTGCTGTCAGTGCCGCGAGCCCCGCGTGGGGGGATGCTGTCAGTGCCGCAAGCTCCACGTGGAGGGGGAGTGCTGTCAGTGCCGATGTGTGGCTGAGCTACCCTGATCTGTGAGGCTTTATACCCTGATCTGAGAGGCTTTATACCCTGATCTGTGAGGCTATATACCATGATCTGTGAGGCTATATACCCTGATCTGTGAGGCTATATACCCTGATCTGTGAGGCTATATACCCTGATCTGTGAGGCTATATACCCTGATCTGTGATGCTATATACCCTGATTTGTGATGCTATATACCCTGATTTGGGATGCTATATAACCTGATCTGTGAGGCTGAGCTACCCTGATCTGTGAGGCTGAGCTACCCTGATCTGTGAGGCTGAGCTACCCTGATCTGTGAGGCTGAGCTACCCTGATCTGTGAGGCTGAGCTACCCTGATCTGTGAGGCTGAGCTACCCTGATCTGTGAGGCTGAGCTACCCTGATCTGTTAGGCTATATATCCTGATCCGTGAGGCTATATACCCTAATCCGTGAGGCTGAGCTACCCTGATCTGTGATGCTATATACCCTGATCTGTGATGCTATATACCCTGATCTGTGAGGCTATATACCCTGATCCATGAGGCTATATACCCTGATCTGTGATGCTGAGCTACCCTGATCTGTGATGCTGAGCTACCCTGATCTGTGATCCTATATACCCTGATCTGTGTCATGCTGAGCTATATACCCTGAACTGTGTCATGCTGAGCTATATACCCTGATCTGTGAGGCTGAGCTATATACCCTGATCTGTGAGAATGTTATATACCCTGATCTGTGAGGCTGAGCTATATACTCTGTCCTGTGATGCTGAGCTGTATACTCTGTCCTGTGATTCCAGGTCTGTATACTCTGTAATATAATGCTGAGCTGTATAATTCTGACCTGGGTGGAAGCACGTGGAATACAGGAGATGGAGTGGGTGGATTCTATAAGTGGGGCTTATGAGAAGTGGGAGGGGTCAAAAAGGAAGGGTGGGGTCTGGCGCCCCCCCCCCCATCCTAACACTTCACCAGCCATCACTGGTGAGTTGAGGAAACAGAGGAGAGTGAACCTGACATAGTAAATTAAGTGTCAGTTCCATACCCTTCTGCTGACCTGTTCACATAGGTTACTGTGACGGAAACAGGGTCTGGCACAGTTTGTCATTTTGTATGCTTTGTAGCTCTCTTTACTGCTAGGTTACTTATTGCAAATAGCACCTAGAAACAGTGCTATATTGTTCAGATAAAAATACCTTTTGCAATGTTATGTTTTACACTTTTATTTGTCCTTTTTACCACAGTAAACAAACTTGAACTGTTTCATTGGTATTGTGTTTCTTATTAGTGGTAATAGTTGGTAAAAATGACTGAACCCAGGGTGTCAGAGGTGATGGAGGATTTGCAGAGTCGGGCAACCAGTGGGGTATAGATTTTATCAGCAGCCCTCACGAGGATAGCGATACACATAATGTACATGGTCTCATCCGTAAGATTCAGGAAGTATGGGAAGGTGTGGAGGGAAGGGGGCAGGGGATGGAAGAGAAAGGAAAAAAAAAAACAGGTTAAGGAGGAAAAAGGGGGCGCAAAAAATGAGGAGGGGCAAGAGAGGGAAGGAAAAGACTAAGGTGGGGGGGGGGGGAGTAACCATATCACTCTGGAGGGATATTTCACATTGCAGACTAAGTTACAAAGTAACATTTCTAGCTTCAACCCAAATTTTGTCACACAGCTTATAAAAAGGCAAGATTGTATTGACCATGGACCTCCAAGCCAGCACAGCCATGGGTTCTGCTAGTTTCCATTTAGATAAAACTGTTTTCCTTGCATAGAACATAGTATATAAAAAAAAAAATGATTCTTGTAAAACGTTTTGGCCACTTTATCAGTAATATACAGTAGCAAAAGTAATGGATCCATAGAAATTAGAGCTGGTGTAATAAGGACAGTGATGTAAGTAACTGAGTTAAAATAAACGGAGTAACGCAGTTACTTTAGAGGGTAAGGAGTAATCTAACTGATTACTTTTCCCCTCATGGTAACGCAGTTCCCATTACTTGGGCGGCGTTACCGCAATTACATCTACCGCCACTAGATGACAGTAGTGTAATTCCGGTGTCCTGCCGAAAAAGTCCCCCCACCGGAAAAGGGCCCCCTGTACTGCGCAGGCAGTACAAAGGACTACGGAGCTTACGAAAATTGCCGAACCTAAACAGCTCTGAGTGAACTCTACACCGCGCAGGCGCAGTAAACATGTAGTTGTACGAGGCGATGCCGCACGCTCACGATGCTCATGCTACTCTGCAAGGGGCGTCTATCGTGTAACTAAGGGGTGGGTCTAGTATTACTGTAACCAAGGGGTTCATTTATTATTATTGTTATATATCGAGCGCTGCCTATTAATTTAACATTCGCCCTCTTCTGTAGCCATCCGCCCCTTACACGATATAATAATAATAGACCTGCCCCTTGCTTACACGCTATAACAGACCTGCCCCCTGGTTAGAGTAATAATAGAGCAGCCCCTTGGTTACACCATATATAACAATAATAATACATGCTCCCCTTGCTTACAGTAATACTAGACCCACCCCTTAGTTACACGTATAGAATATAAAAAAAGTCACAGTTACTTTGCTGTGTAACTAATTACTTATTCCAATGTAGTAACTGAGTTACTAACGCAATTAATTTTTGGGAGAAGTAATTTGTAACTTAACTAATTACTTTTTTAAAGAAAGATGACCAACACTAAGTAAGGAGGGGTTTGGGTTCCTGCAGCACAGATTCCCCCTACTGCCCTGGCTCCCCCTCCTTCCCTCTGCAGCACTGTTGGCTTTCCTCCTCTCCTGCCAGCTGTTGCTGCAGGGATGTTTTAGGATGAGTGAGGGAAGGGGCCGGTAAATAAGTATTTATCAGCCCCTTCTCTTTCTGAATGAACATCGTGTGTGATCGGTAGTGTGTGTTTGAACTTTGGGGTGCACACCCTAATGCAACAGGCTGTGCACACCTCTATACTGCTCGGTAACCTTGGCAGTATCTTTACATGTAACCCTAAGGTGTCATGAAGATAAAATAATGCTTGCTCTATGGGAAAAGAGAAATCTCTCTATTGAATGAGAAGTTAGTGTAAAAGGATCAGAAAATTGAGCTTGCACGGCGTGTCTAAGCTGCAGGAACCTAAAAAATTTCCAGGAAGGTAGCTGAAATTGACATCTCAGCTCATCAAAAGGGAGACGATGTCTTTCAGGCATAATTTGCTGTAGAGTTTTGATTCAGCATGAGAACTTAGATTTACACCACAGAACATTCCCTGCTATTCCTCCCGAGTATGGGGATACAACATGTTTGAGACTTTTATTGCAGCCTAGCCACATAGAGGGGCCCCAAATTCAAGGAGCACCTTCAGACTTAAAGTGTCTGTTAAGGTAAATTTTTTTCTTCTATAGTTCCCTCTGCTCCCTAGTGCATGTCATTTATAAAAATATGCTGTTTAATAGCTTACTTTAGAGTGCCATTCGGCACTCAGCTGACTGCCTGCTGATCTCCTCTCTCGATCTCATAGCTGCAGTGGGAGGTGCTGGGTATCCCCCATGGGCAGTCACATGAGTGCTGAACGGTGCTCTGACGTAAGGTATTATACAGCATATTTTTTATAAATGACAACCACTGCGGAGCTTAGTGTTATAAATAAGAGGGAACTATAGAAGGAATGAAAAAAAATATTTTTAGAGCAGATGGGGAGGATCTGAGAGCTGACAGGCAGGGAGGGGAGGGGGGAGGAGGACAGAGGAGACACAGAGAGCAGGGCTGCGGATGATGGAGGAACGTACTCTAACCAAGGTGTCAGGGCTCAGCAGCCCTGATAAATCGTGGTCATCGTATGGGGGGAGGGCAGAAACTGGCAGGATCAGCCAGGTATTTCAGGTGATACATTGGGCCAAATTACACAGCAGAAGCACTGCGCTGTATAACATGCTTTATAGGAACAGGATCCAATTTTTTTTTTTTTTTTTTTTTGATTAACAAACGCTTTAATAAGGTGCATATATTAGGGATCTGATTTCATGATTATCTATCATGTTTGGAGGCTTTGGAGTGCTGTGACAGTAGAAAAAGCCAGAAAAAGACCACATCTTGGAAAGCAAACATCCCAATGTATTTTTTAAGAGGCATGGTAAGTCATTTACAGGTTTAAAGGTTAAAAGCTAAAGCTTGTTTGGCTGTGCTTCCCCTGTGGATCACAGGAATGCAGTTCGTTCTGCACTCCTGTGACATGTTTTCATCAGACAGCGGGCTGAAGCCTGCTGTCAGCTGACATCACAGAGCTAGTCTAGGCTCGGGAAAGATCACGACCATATGGTCAGGATCTGCCCACATGCTTGGACTGACAAACCCGGCTCAGCCTCTCAGCGAGCCACAAGAGCCTGAGCCGGACGCTCCTGCCCCCTCCACAGGGCAGAGCGAGGGGGAGGGGGAAGAGCAGAGAGTCAGTGACTGACAGTCATCAGCTTTCTGCTCAGGAAGCTGTGAGAACCGAGCGATCAGCTGTGTTTGATTGCTCGGTTCTCAGTCCTAGAGCCGGCGGGGGACAGGTCAAAAGATTGGTCCAATGCTACATCCACCTAGGTAAGTATGATTTTTTTTTAAATTCCTGTACTTCTCTTTTAATTTTTCTGCCATAGGTTTATGAAAAACCTGGAAAGAAAATGAAAATGTATTTTCTTACACTAAGTTGTCAATTAATACAATACTCTTAATACCCAGTATGGACATATGCAGGATTACACCCCAAAACACATTCTGATATTCTTCCTGAGTATGAGGATGTCACGTGTGAGACTTTTTTTTTGCAGCTTAGCCACATAGAGGGGCCCAAAATCTAAGGATCACCTGCATTTTTGGAGGCCTTGGAGCACCAGGACAGTAAAAATGCAGCTGGTGGAGGAAAAGATTTCAGCAGTAAGGATGTAAACACAGGAGGAGGCTGCTGCCCACAGTAGGAGGTAAGTAGATACCTGGGTGAGTGGAGAGAGGTGACTTAGATTGAGTAAGAAGGCTAGGGAAGTATTTTTTTGTAAACATGTCTTTATCTTTTAACTTTTGCTGCTGCTATTATAATTACATTTTATTTTGTGTGTTTGTCTGCACTAAAATTAATTTGTGTGTATTTTTTTTGAACATATAGATCACATAGATTGATAAACAGCAGCACAATTATGTGACATAATAGAAAAGTGGTACTACCAGTGTTTTATTCTCCCTGCTTTCAGAAAATATATAATATTTTGGGAGTTTTAAGTAATCTTCAAGGATAAAATGTGCATCTGCAAAAGATGAAAAAAAAACAAGCAAAAAAAATTGTCCTGGCAGCCAGAGGGTTAAAGTCAGTGACTGAATACCAGTGTTTGAAAACAGGTGAGATCATTAGTATAAAGAACAATTTCTGCAATTGTTATGAAACTACCGCAAGCCAGTTGTATAATTACAGCCATAACAGTCCACGTTGCTGCCATGGGACAGGGGGGAGGGACCCAATAGGAGGCTGTAAGGACAACTTAAAAAAAAAATGCAGGTAAAAGCACATAAAAGTCAAACATTTGAAATGCTTACGTTCACTGGTTTTCCATTCCATAAATAAATTTTTATTCGCTTGGAATGTGCCTTTGAACTTGAATTTCCAAGCACAACCCTCTTCTTTCTTGTACACCATAGCCTCCAGCAACGCACCCCTCCCTTCCCCTTTTTTATAACGTATGGGGGAAAAGTGAAGGTGAATGCTATGTCACTTTAATGCTGCTGACATCATATTTTACCCATACTGTACTTTCTTGTACACCATAGCCTCCCGCAACGCGCCCCTCCCTTCCCCTTTTTTGTAACTTATGGGGGAAAGTGAAGGTGAATGCTATGTCACTTTAATGCTGCTGACATCATATTTTAACCATACTGTATTTGTTTGATGTTAAAGCAATTAATCTCTGATATTTATCGTCTCTGCCTGTTTGACACAAAAGCAGATATTATAATGGCTCACACCCAAAACTAAGAATAAAAAAAAAGAAATGGGGGCCACTGTGCGGGACATCTCAACCTGCCGTTAAACAGTTGAGTACTGTCCCTGATCCATTTTTTTATTTACAGTAAAGCCCCGTACACACGGTCGGATTTTCCGATGGAAAATGTCCTATCGGACAATGTTGTCGGAAATTCCGACCGTGTGTATGCACCATCGGACTTTTTCCGTCGGAATTTCCGACAGACAAAGTTTTATCTCCTGCTCTCAAATTTTCCGACAACAAAGTCCTATCGGACTTTTTCTGATCGTGTGTAGGGAATTCCGACGGACAAAGTGCCATGCATGCTCAGATCACATTACAAGACCAAAGCTATTGGCTACTAGCCTCTACGTAGTCCCGTCGTAGGCAACAAACGTCACCACGTTCAGAATGATCGGATTTTCCGACAACTTTGTCCGACCGTGTGTATGCAACACCAGTGTCGGACAAAATCCGTCGGAAAAGATCCGATGGATTTTGTGGTCAGATTTTCCGACCGTGTGTACGGGGCATAACAGTTACTTTTTCAGGAAAAGCTGTCAAGGTGAAAAAGAAGGGGGAAACAAACACTTGAAAGCTTGTCCTCATTATTTAATTGTTAAGGAGATGTTTACATTTGTGGTGGTGTTTTACCAGACGGCAGATGAATCACGTGGAAACAGCATGCATTACGTGTTGGTTGCAGCCCAGTTGCGGCATGGCCCCATTGGCGTTTGGTGACAGTACTGCCTGCCGTATATAACATGGGGTAAGAGTTTTGCTGTGCCCGCGGCATGTGAACCACCCTGTCTGGCTACATATTTTTGCTGCCCCCTGGCTTGTGTGTAAACAAGGCTATAGTGCAAATAAAAATGGTAGAATGAACAGTACTCAACTGTGTAACTACAGGTTGAAATTTGCCATCAGTCAGAGGTCAACATTTTCTTTTTTATTCTTGGTTTTGGGTGTGAGCCATTATAATGTCTGCTTGTGTGACAAACAGGCAGGGACAATAAATATCAGCGAAGAATTGTTTAACTTTAAATAAATAGGATTTAGTTAATAGACACTAACGATAGCACAGTTCACAGATAAAGGAATTGGATACAATGCAGAATGCAGGGAAAATTCTGACCTTTATCTAACTGTGCCTTGTGGGATGAGTGGAGGGAGTGATGGTGTATGGCTGGCCCTATAGCAGTGATGGCGAACCTTGGCACCCCAGATGTTTTGGAACTACATTTCCCATGATGCTCAACTACACTGCAGAGTACATGAGCATCATGGGAAATGTAGTTCCAAAACATCTGGGGTGCCAAGGTTCACCATCACTGCCCTATAGCATACATAGCACAGCAAGGACTCCAGTGCTGTCAGAATACACTGATCAAACAAAAATTTAACAACAAGCCCGTTCATAAGAATTTGATCATTAGATTGAATTCACATAATGGAAATGCCATAGATGGATCTACAGAGTCCATTTAAGAAACCTGATGAAGGGAGATAGATCTCTTGGCTTCTGAAAAGAGTTGGAGACCATTTTTCCTCCCATTCTCATATTGCTATCAACAATAAGGGATTATGGATCCTTGAAATGATATCAGCCCAAAATTTGTATTCAGTTTGGGATAACGTTGGAAAGGGTTAGAGCAGTGGTCGCCAACCTTTCGGACCTCACGGACCACTGAACTTACAATTTTGAATCCCACGGACCACTAACATTAATTTTTCATGCCTTATACACACAATGCTGTTGCTCTCTGCATCACATTGCTGCCTTACACAGACTCACCATTGGATCTTACCTCTTTATCCAGCCATGTGCTTGAGCTCCGTGCTCCCTCCCACAGTCTGTGATCAGCGCTGCCATTGGAAGTCCCCTCCTTCTTCACCTCCTGCTCTCTGCACTACTCCTGGCACTTTTCTCTGAGTTCACAGGAGCCTGAGGCATTGGGTATCAATGCGTGCTGACAGCATTGACAATAACACTGGAAACAATATTGGGCGGTATACATCCACCACAAGGAGAGTTTTCTCTTGAACCATCAGTGGTCGGCAACCGCTGGGTTAGAGCATCTATCGAGTTGTTAATTGCTGTGTCCCTTTTGGGGATATTTGCCCTTATTTCCTGTCAAGACAGGGAAACCAGCAAAAACATTTTAGTAGAGGGGAAAAGAGTGAATTTATTGCTGTCTGTGTCTTCTAAACCAGAACTATTAAACTGTATGTAAAGGGCAAATAAAGCATGTGCAGTACATCTGTCAGAAACCATGAAATCAGACCGAGACAGAAGTACAGTTAAATCACACTTGTTTAATAATAAAAGAAAATAGAACAAGCGTAGTCAAAACATAGCCAGAGTTCAGGAACCGGAACGGATAGTCAGACAAGCCAAACGTCAGGGAGCCGGAGATGAGCGTAGTAAAACGGCAAGCAGGATCTGGAGCCAGAAGGGATGTCAGCCAAGCAAGTAACAGGAATGCAGGAGATAGTCTCTGTGATGTTGACCAAGGCGAAGGCAGAGATCCTCTAGACTGGATGGCTTAAGTAGGCAGGACTGACGAGCAGGATATTATCAACAGCTGAATAACTGTGGAGAGATAGGAGCTGGCAATTAGCCGACAGATGAGCGGCCAGCTCAGAGAAGGAAGGGCTGAGCCCAGCTCTGACAACATATCTGGGATACATGCACAGTTCCCTGCATTTTTTTCCATTAAAGGCCCTGCAAGTACAGAAAATACCTGTTGATCTGTCAGAAATGTACTTACCTTTTAATTTACTATTGTGGGCTGAAGCCACAGCACTTTTATGGATTGAGTGATTTCAGCTCTGCCTGGTATTTTGCTAAACTGGTCCATCCATCCAGAAGTATAGGCACTTTATTTCCAAATCATAAGCACTAATTTGTAGTCCCAAGATAAGAACTAGGAGAGATGAACTTTCCCGAGCACTGTGAGAAATTCATTCGTTTGGGAATTTTCTATCCTGATCCTTCTAATTATCTCATTAAAGTGGTTGTAAACCCTTACAAACCACTTTGACCTACAGGTAAGCCTAGATTAAGGCTTACCTGTAGGTCCAATAAATATCTCCTAAACCTACATGGTTTAGGAGATATTTAGAAAAGAAAAGGCATCGCTATCTACGGCGCATGCGCCGTAGACATCTGCGCGCAGGCGCACTAAGCATGCCGAGATCACGGCGATATGCCGCTCTCGTGCGCATGCGCGGGAGTGACGTCATCGCCGCTCCAGCGAATGACAGCGCTGGAGCGGCGAGACCCGGAAGTCACTTCGGGTTTTATGGCGGCGGCGGAGGTCGTGGACGAGGGTTGCTTCGGGGGCTTCGTTCTCAGGTAAGTTATTCATAATGAGCTAGTATGCTATGCATACTAGCTCATTATGCCTTTGCCTTACAGGTTCCGTTTTTTTTTTTTTTTTTTTAAATAGGCTTTACTTCCTCTTTAATATGGTCAAAACAAATGTCGATTTTACCCCCACTAATCATTCAAAAATTGAATGAATGTTCTTAAAACAAAAACATTTTAAACAAAATCCTATTAGTCTATCGCTAACTTTCCATAGACTCTTTGAGATAACATGGAGCATCCTTTCTCAACCAGGATTCTGTGAAACCCTAGGGTTCCTCCAGAAGCTACTAGGGGTTCCTTGAGTAATGAGCAATTTCTGTCTCTCAGATAAATAATCACTGATACTAATGATCATTTTAACTGTCTGTATGGGGTGGATTCTTTCCAATGACCACAAATGTAAGGATCATTCTTTCAAGTAACCCCAATACATTAGGGAGTGCCATGCCACACCCTTTATGAATAATGGATAGATTCATGCATTGCATGAATCTATCCACGGCTGCCGCAGCCACCCACTATTCATGCGTCCGGCCCCTTTCAAGACGCTGGACGCCTGCATTACAGTGGCAGGGGTGTTTTTTGAAGCACCCGATTAGAGTCATAGGCTCTAATAGGCTTCAAAATAGGGAGAGAGATGACCACCGCTCCAGAGGGATCCTTCAAGGCGAATGCTTCCACTCCTAGTGTGGAGCTCCAGGTGCAGGCTAATAACAAGGTAGTTAGAAAGTAACAAGGGGAACTCTGGACAGCCGCACACCAGACGAAGATGAAAAATCAAATGGATTTATTTAAAAACAGGAATCACATCAAAGTCCAAAAACACAGCAAAACAGGGAAGGGGGGCACACAGCTGACGCGTTTCACGCTAAATACAGCGCTTACTCATAGGCTTCAAAATAGGGTGGGCTGAGTGCGCCATGAGCCCAACCAGGTGTTACAACAGCGAATGAATATTGATCTGATCCTCAATCCGGCCTATCAGAAGCAGGTCTGAAACCCGTTTTCCGGTTGGCCGAAAAGAGAATACTCCCGATTGGCTGCCGAGGAGGAGGGAGGAAACGGAAGCCGCTGATGCCCATGGAGAGCAGAGGAAGGGAAAGCTATCGCCACCACCAAGCAAGGGAAGCCGCCGGTGAAGCGCTGCATAGATAGGGTAAGTGCACCAGACCCGCCTGCAGACCCCGCCCCAAAAAATTTACCACCCGCCGCCACTGGTAACCACACTGGTGTACTGATAGCTGTAGATATAGGTAGTACATTTCTGCAGGGTTCCCTGAGACCAAAAAGTGATTTCAAGGGTTTCCCCATCTTAAAAAAGTATTGCTGACACAGGAAACAGGAAGGCGGAATTTATAACAAGATCAACAGTTTTTTTGCAAATGGTTTTAATAGTAATTTTAAAGATTATAATGGAGCAGATAAGAGAAATTCTCCTTAAAGTTAATGTTTTAACCAATTTTTTTATGTAAATAACAAACATGTCATACTTACCTGCTCTGTGCAGTGTTTTTTTGCAGAGAGCAGCCCCAATCCTCCTCTTCTCGTATCCTCCACCACCTCTCCTCCCCACTGCCCAGTGCCCACCATAGCAAGCTGCTTACTTTGGGGGCACTCGTGTGGGCTTGATCCTGAGGCGCACTCTGTGTTTCCATTGACACACAGAGTGTGGCTCAGCCTCGCCCCCACACCTTCTCACTGGCTGTGATGGATAGCAGTGGGAGCCAATGGTTCCCGCTGCTGTCTATGAGCCTATGGGGAGTGAGAGAGCAGAGAGAACCACTGCTCTCGGGCACATCGCTTGATCGAGCTCAAGCTCAGGTAAGTATATGGGGTCTGCAGAGAATGCATTAGGATAAGAAAAAACCTTTACAACCACTTTAACTCTTCATAATTCTATCCAAAATGTAAAATCGTTTTGGCTGCAGTATATTAGTATATTACAGAGAAACAGAAATAGCCAGACTTGATATAACAATTGTTCTGTCAAGCACCTTGTTATCATGAGTGTTCTGCAGGCTTTCTTGTAAGGATAAACTGGAAAGGTCAGTTAAAGAAAAGAACCTTTCAGAAAGGTAATTGCCATGAAACCTCTTAAGTCTTAAAGATAAAGTTTAGTGGACAGCTAAAACCTTTAAGCCCCTTACACACGGTCGGACAATCCGCGGACCAGGTCGGTCGGATCCTGTCCGTCATACTTTGTCTGATGTTGGTTTTGCGTACACACGGTCGGACAAAGTTGTCGGAAAATCCGATCATTCTGAACGTGGTGACGTTTGTTGCCTACGACGGGACTACGTAGAGGCTAGTAGCCAATAGCTTTGGTCTTGTAATGTGATGTGAGCATGCGTAGCACTTTGTCCGGTCGGACAACCGTACACACGATCGGATTTGGTGTGATCGGACTGTGTTGTCGGCAAATCTTTCCAGCAGGAGATAAGACTTTGTCCGTCGGACAATCCGATGGTGCATACACACGGTCTGATTTTTCAACAACATTGTCCGATCGGACAGAATCCATGAAAAAGTCCGACCGTGTGTATGGGGCTTTAGAGACAAGTTTGGAAATTGCTTTATAAAACTAGTGACTGGAATTCCCCTACATGTTAAAGGTGATCTCCAGACATGACTCAAATTTACCCCCAACCCTCCCTCTCCTTCTCTAGATCACATCCCAGCATTAAAGCTGAACTCCAGATATGATCTTAATTACATACCGTACTTACATTGGCCCAGCTTGGCACAATGTAGGTATAGTAGGTATATCTTATAGCTGAGGGGCCACTAGGGAAGCAGATAATCACTGTAGTAGCTCACAGAGGATGTTACAATGAGGCAGAAAAAACACAGTAAGAAACTATTTGTGAAAAATAGATTACAAAACCATTAATTAGTGGGTGTACGGATTATCTGTAACAACTTCCTGCCCATAGGACATCCTGGACTTGAAGTGGAGATATCGGGATGATGCCTGCAGCTACAGACATCATCCCAGTATCTTTCTTTTCAGCTAATGATTCCCTACGATGTAAAAGCCATCATAGTGGCTGATTCGCCGTTGGATTGCTTTTACAGGGAGCGGGAGGGGATGTCCTTCCCCATCCTGTGTAATCGAGGATCCGATCCGGCAGCCTGCATAGCTGGCCATAAGCTGGATGATCCCGGGCTAACTCTATGATCCTGGGAGGCCGGAAGTGACATCATGATGTCCCTCCGGCTCTGGCAGATGTAAACACTGCCTTTTTTTTACTGGAAAGCAGACATCAAAGTTTTTTTTTTTTTTTAATCTCATGCTTTCCAGGGTAGAAGAGGGTCTTATAGACCCCGGATGTCTCCATTAAGAGGACCCGCCATTCCTTATTTCTATCACAAGGGATGTTTACATTTATTGTAATAGGAATAAAAGTGATTTAAAAAAATTAAAGGGACAGTGTAAAAATATATATATTTTTTTTTAAAGTGCCCCCCAACCCCGCGCGTAGAAGCGAACGCATAATTGTAAACAGTGTCCGCACCACACATGTGAGGTATCGCCACAAATGTTATAGCGAGAGCAATAATTCTAACACTAGACCTCCTCTGTAACTCTAAACTGCTAACCTGTAAAAAAATTTAAAGCTTCGCCTATGAAGATTTTTATGTTTTAATTTGGCGCCATTCCTTGAGTGTGTGCAATTTTGGAGCGTGACATGTTATGTAACTATTTGCTCGGCATAACATCATCTTTTATATGTTACCAAAAATTGGGTTATATATTGTGTTATTTTGCATTAACCACTTAACCCCGGAAGAATTTACCCCCTTCCTGACAAGAGCACTTTTTGCGATACGGCACTGCGTCGTTTTAACTGACAATTGCACGGTCGTGCGACGTTGCACCCAAACACAATTGACGTCCTTTTTTCCCCACAAATAGAGCTTTCTTTTGGTGGTATTTGATCACCTCTGCGTTTTTTTTTGCACTATAAACAAAAAAAGAGAGAAAATTTAAAAAAAAAATGCAATATTTACTTTTTGCTATAATAAATATCCCCCCAAAAATATGTTTTTTGTTTTTGTATTCTTCTACATATTTTTGGTAAAATAAAAATCGCAATAAGCGTATATTGATTGGTTTGCGCAAATGTTATAGGGTCTACAAAATAGGGGATAGATTTATGGCATTTTTATTATAATTTTTTTATTAGTAATGTCGGCGATCTGCGATTTTTATGGTGACTGCGACATTATGGTGGACACATCGGACACTTTTGACACTATTTTGGGACCATTGTCATGTATACAGCGATCAGTGCTATAAAAATGCACTGATTACTGTATAAATGACACTGGCAGGGAATGGGTTAACCACTAGGGGGTGATCAAGGGGTTAAGTGTGTCCTAGGGAGTGATTCTAACTGTGGGGGGGAGGTTCCTAGGATATGACAGAGATCACTGCTCCCGATGACAGGGAGCAGTAGATCTCTGTCTTGTCACTAGGCAGAACGGGGAAATGCCTTGTTTACATAGCTCCGTTTGGGGGTTCTGAGCAAGTAGGAAAGAAATGCCGGAATCGGTCTGGGTGGGAAGTTTTTAAAGAATACCGATATTGTTTAGTAACACTTTAACCTCCCTGGCGGTATGATTCTGGCTGGAATTTTGTGCTGAAATCGGTACAATTATTTTGCATGGAAATTTGGCGTTTTTATATTGTAGCCATGCAATTCTTATGAATAACTCACTTAAATCTGTCCGAACCAGAGTCTAGTAGACATCCCGGGTATGATAAAGTTTGAAACACAAAATCATAAATTATAAATATAAAAAATAAAAAATGATTCAATAATGTAATCAAATCAAAAACACTGAAATTTGCTCAGTTGCAGAATAGTCGCTGTCATTAAATGTATTATTTGATGATAAATTGTGATTCTAATTTTTTATCTGTGTTTTCTAGCTGGTCTAAAACCACTTTTGACATAAAGGGACATTTTTTGGTTGCTATGGACAATCTCCAGTTTCCAGGCAGAATTTTTTTTTTTTTATTATATAAAATGACATGCAGGGCACTGGGCAGACCACTAGGGACAAAGGGGATGTGTATTTTTTGTATACAGTACTGTAATCTGTAAGATTACAGTACTGTATGTGTACTGTGTTTTGAAACTTTTTTAAATTTGGCGCCGATCTCCGCTCCCGTGCGTCGTAACGTCGCAGGGAACGGAGATCGGCGGCACACGGCACTGTGTGAATCGAGCGAGCGGACGGCTCGCTCACACAGCGGGGAGACATCGCAGGATCCAGGGGAAAAGGTAAGTAACTTCCCCCCTGTATCCTGCACGCAAGCCCGAGTCTGGCTCGGGGTTACCGCTCCTAGCAGAAAAAACTGAACCCGAGCCAGACTCGGGATTACCGCTAGGAAGGTTAAGCTGGGAATACACATACACTGTACATATAGTCAGGTCCATAAATATTGGGACATCAACACATTTCTAATCTTTTTGGCTTTATACACATATACAAACTGTTATTCCTACACCGTTCACCTGATTTGGATGTTAATACCCTCAAATTAAAGCTGAAAGTCTGCAGTTAAAGCACATCTTGATTGTTTCATTTCAAATCCATTGTGGTGGTGTATAGAGCCAAAAAGATTAGAATTGTGTCGATGTCACAATATTTATGGACCTGACTGTATCTCTTTGTTTAGCTTGTGAGGTAATTTCTCTATCCAAGCTAACAAAAATGGAGGAATCATTTACTGCAGGTTATTGTACTCTGATTGCTGGCACCACTGACTGTCAGAATACCCAGATGGTGTCGGCATCTGATTGGTTGCAGGTACTGTTTGGCTGAGATTTTTTTGCCTGCCTTCTTCAACAAAAGTCAATTTAAAATGTAACTTTTTATCTAGGTGTGGCCAACAGGTCCACCCTGTAAATTTCTTTCCTTGGGGGGAGGGGGGGGGGCGGACCCGCCAAAATATTAATTTGCTAATGTCACACAACTGGGTGGGCTCGGGGCGCAGAGCACTGCACCCCGAAAATTGGGATAAAATCTTAGGCACAAAGAACACGGAGGAGAGATGGGTTTGCTTTAAGAGCATATTAAATAAGGGAATTAGCCAATGCATCCCATTGGGTAATAAATTTAAAAGAGCGAACAAAAGTCCTGGATCGCTTAACTCCAATGTAAAAATGCATATAAATGCAAAAGGAGAAGGCCTTCAAAAAATAGAAGGTTGAGGGATCATCATCAGCATTCAGACTTTATAAAGAATGCAACAAGAAATGTAAGGGTGCAATTAGGGCAGCTAAGATAGAACACGAAAGATACATAGCGGTGGAGAGCAAAAAAAAAGAAATTCTTTAATAATGTAAACAGTAAAAAAGGGAGGACAGACCATATTGGCCCCATAAAGAATGAGGAAGGGATGGGGAGATGGCGAAGGTGTTGAATTTATTCTTCATGAGGGAATCGGGGGGCTTCAATAACCAAAAACTGTAGTGTTTATCCTCATGACACATCATAAAAAGCACCTCCATGGTTAACAAAGGACAGAATTAAAATTAGACTTAGGAAACTTATCATTAATAAATCACCGGGACCCGATGGCTTGCAACCAAGAGTACTTAGGGAACTTAGTCAAGTAATTGCCGGACCATTGTTTCTCATTTTTACTGACAGTCTACTGACTGGAATGGTACCAGCTGATTGGAGAAAAGCCAATGTAGCACCAATAGTTAAAAAGGGCCCAAAATACATCAATAGTATGTAAACTCTTGGAGGGGATGATAAGGGACTATATACAAGATTTTAGTAATGAGAACGGTCTCATTAGCAGTAATCGACATGGATTCATGAAGAATTGTTCTTGCCAAACCAATCTATTAACCTTCTATGAGGAGGTGAGTTGCCATCTAGATAGGAGGAAGGAAGGCCCGTATACATGGTGTATCTGGATTTTACAAAAGCATTTGACACCCATAAATGTTTACTGTACAAAATAAGGTCCGTTGGCATGGACCATAGGGTGAGTACATGGATTGAAAACTGGCTACAAGGGCGAGTTCAGAGGGTGGTGATAAATGGGGAGTACTCGGAATGGTCAGGGGTGGGTAGTGGGGTCCCCCAGGGTTCTGTGCTGGGACCAATCCTGTTTAATTTGTTCATAAACAACCTGGAGGATGGGGTAAACAGTTCAATCTCTGTATTTGCGGACGATACTAAGCTAAGCAGGGCAATAACTTCTCCGTAGGATGTGGAAACCTTGCAAAAAGATCTGATCAAATTAATGGGGTGGGCAACTACATGGCAAATGAGGTTCAATGTAGAAAAATGTAAAAAAAAATGCATTTGGGTGGCAAAAATATGAATGCAATCTATACACTGGGGGGAGAACCTCTGGGGGAATCTAGGATGGAAAAGGACCTGGGGGTCCTAGTAGATGATAGGCTCAGCAATAGCATGCAAGGCCAAGCTTCTGCTAACAAAGCAAACTGAATATTGGCATGCATTAAAAAGGGATCAACTCCAGAGATAAAACGATAATTCTCCTGCTCTACAAGACTCTGGTCCGGCCGCACCTAGAGTATGCTGTCCAGTTCTGGGCACCAGTCCTCAGGAAGGATGTACTGGAAATGGAGTGAGTACAAAGAAGGGAAACAAAGCTAATAAAGGGTCTGGAGGATATTCGTTATGAGGAAAGGTTGCGAGCACTGAACGTGTTCTCTCTGGAGAAGAGACGTTTGAGAGGGGATATGATTTAAATTTACAAATACCGTACTGGTGACCCCCCCGCTCCGCTTTGCCCTGCTCCCTCATCATAGGATTTGATTGACATGCCGCGTACACACGTACGGACTTTTGCCGGCGGACCTAAGTCCAGCGAACAATCCGCTGGACTTTCCCGCTAGGTACGCCGGACTAAAAAGCGAACGGACTTGACCACACACGATCACGCAAAAAGTCCGGCGGTTCACGCGATGACGTACGCACGTACGACGGGACTAGAAAAAGGAAGCTCGAGATCCCAAACGACACCCTTTGGGCCCCGTCAGCTAATCTCGTGTGTATCGCGTGTTAGTTGACGTTTGGTTAGAGACGATTCGCGCTTCTCAGACTTCTGCTTAATTCGTTCGCTTCTGCCGTTCAGTTTGTGCTTGTGAGGTTTGTATCTGGCTTTCAGTGCGTGTGGATCAGTTCCTACCTGTTCTCAGGCCGTTCTGGTCCGCTCGTTCCTGTTTTTCAGGTCGTTCTTCATAGGCCTTGCTGTTCTTCAGTGCGTTCTGTTAAGTTGTTTGTTTGATCAGCCGACCGTTTTGAAGCCATGGAGTGTGGACGTACTCGGGAACGAGTTCGTGCTGTGCAGGGGCTCGGTGTTGCGGTTAACACCTTGGCACGAGCCCGGTCCATGAACAGGGTGAGGAGGAGTTCATGGACCAAGAATTGGTTGCGCCAGCGTGACCAATTCTCGCATATGCCTTTGCTCCGTGAGATCCGTGAGAATAATCCTGATGATTTCAGGAATTATCTCCGGATGACGGACCCCATTTTTCACCGTCTGTTGGCTTCGCTGTCCCCTTATATTAGCAGGCAGAATACCTGCATGCGGCAAGCCATCAGTGCGGAGCAGAGGCTAGTCGCCACGTTGCGTTACTTGGCGACGGGGAGAAGCTTGCAGGACCTCAAGTTCACGACAGGCATCTCCCCCCAGGCTCTGGGGCTCATTATTCCAGAGACCTGTTCTGCCATTATCCACGTCCTGCAGGAGGAATACATTAAGGTAAGTCTTCTCTTTTAAAATTACCTATGTCTTGTATGTTTGTTAATGTAGTGCATCAATGTCATCATTAGCTAATTACCATGATAGGACTATTCTATGATTGTCGCCTATTCCTTTTTTTTTTGGTTTTTTTTTTTTTTTTGTATAGTATTTTATGTTTGACTTATCGAAATATTTTTAAGAATGTATTATTTAGTGGGTCACATGCATATTTGCTTGCACCAACCTCCCCAGCATGGAAGCTTGGCCCCCTAAACACCCCTAGCCTAGTCACTTTCTTTGGTTAAAAATGTATATTACCAGCTCCATTGTACAGCTTTACTCACCCCCCCTTTCACCCCCCTTGACCCTCATTTTTAAATTGATTGCATGTGTTTTTGGTCAGCTTGTAATTATCCCCACCCCCCCCACACCCCCTGATAATTAATATCATGTGTTTTTGGTCAGCTTGTAATTATCCCCACCCCCCCCACACCCCCTGATAATTAATATCATGTGTTTTTGGTCAGCTTGTAATTAGCCCCTCCCCCCCCACACCCCCTGATAATTAATATCATGTGTTTTTGGTCAGCTTGTAATTATCCCCTCCCCCCCACACCCCCCTGATAATTAATATCATGTGTTTTTGGTCAGCTTGTAATTATCCCCTCCCCCCCCACACACCCCCTGATAATTAATATCATGTGTTTTTGGTCAGCTTGTAATTATCCCCTCCCCCCCCACACCCCCCTGATAATTAATATCATGTGTTTTTGGTCAGCTTGTAATTAGCCCCTCCCCCACCCCCTGATAATTAATATCATGTGTTTTTGGTCAGCTTGTAATTAGCCCCTCCCCCCCCCCCCCCCACACCCCCTGATAATTAATATCATGTGTTTTTGGTCAGCTTGTAATTATCCCCCCCCACACCCCCTGATAATTAATATCATGTGTTTTTGGTCAGCTTGTAATTATCCCCCCCCCCCCACACCCCCTGATAATTAATATCATGTGTTTTTGGTCAGCTTGTAATTATCCCCACCCCCCCCCCACACACCCCCTGATAATTAATATCATGTGTTTTTGGTCAGCTTGTAATTATCCCCACCCCCCCCACACCCCCTGATAATTAATATCATGTGTTTTTGGTCAGCTTGTAATTATCCCCCCCCCCCCCCCACACCCCCTGATAATTAATATCATGTGGTTTTGGTCAGCTTGTAATTATCCCCACCCCCCCACACACACCTTTAATTAATTGCATGTGTATTGTGTGACCTTACCATTATATACTCCCCACCCACATCCCCATTATTATCTTCTCTGGTCCATCAGAGGGGTCATCAATCAGAGATTTGTGCCTTTTATCCTTAATCTTTTGGCTTTATTTCAAGGATTTACAAAATAAATACATATGTTCTTCCAAATTGTTTTTTAATTTGTTGCATTTAGTTTGGTGTTTTGCCTGGTTTATAATTTAAATTGTATCTTTCTGTTTGACTTCACAGTGTCCCTCCACGCCACAGGAATGGCAGACTGTGGCTTCCCAGTTTGCTGCCCGTTGGGACTTTCCCAACTGCGGAGGGGCGATTGACGGCAAACACGTGCGAATTGTGCCCCCACCCCATTCGGGGTCATACTATTGGAATTATAAGGGGTTCCATAGTATCGTGTTGATGGCGGTGGTGTCGGCACACTATGAATTTCTGTATGTGGATGTGGGGAAAAACGGCCGGATGTCGGACGGAGGAGTCTTCAACCACACGGAGTTCGGTCATCGTCTCCAAACTGGTGGGCTGGAGCTGCCACCAGATGAAGATAATGTGGAGGGACTCCCGTTCGTCTTCATTGCCGACGAGGCGTTCGGTCTGGGTGACCATCTGATGAGGCCATTTCCCCAACGATCCCTCACCCCTGAGAGGAGGATTTTTAACTATCGGTTGGCCAGAGCAAGAAGGGTGGTGGAAAATGCCTTTGGTATTATGGCCAACCGTTTCAGATTGCTCCTTACATCGCTACATCTGGCAGAGTACAAACTCAATACTATTATTCTAGCATGCTGTGTCATGCACAATTATTTGCGGAAACATTCAGGAACATACTCCTTACCAATTGGCCCTGAGGCCGGAGTGGAAGGCAACATGACAGGGCTGGATAATCGCCCTCTTGGTTCCGCACCACAATCAGCCCAGCAAGTGCGGGACCTTTATTTACAGTATTTTAATGGTAGGGGGGCCATTGAAATGGCAGCAGACCCTTAAACCATCTTTTTCATTTACAATGAATAAATACAGTTATTTATGTTTGAAATATTGGTCGTTTCGTATTGTTTTGCTTTTAATTTGGCCTGTTTTATATGTTGTCCTAGTGCACATCTTAATAGTGGGAAACTTGTTTAGCGTTTAGTAAATAAGCCCCTTTGTCAATGAACCACAACATGTTTTTGTCAAACTGGTAGTATTTAAAAAGAAGAAGCCACACATTTTTGAATTTGTGCAAACATTATTTTTTTTATTATAGTGCACATCCAAAACTTTTTATTATTTTTTGTTATTTTTTTTTTTTTTTGGTTGTTTTGGTATTTTTGGTTTTTTTTTTTTTTTTTTTTTTTTTTTTTTTTTTTTGGAACATTATTTTTTTTTTTTTTTTTTTTATGTTATCTTTTTGACATTTTTTTGGTGTTTTTCTCACAACATATTGTTTTATTTTTTGGGATTGATTTTTTAAAACAAACATAAAAACATGTTTAAAATTGTTTAAAAATTTTGTCTTAGCATTTGAAATTATTTACACAATGTAAAAGTCCAGAACTTACAAAGTTCAACAGGTAACCCATGAACAGAAGAAGCCAAATTTTGAATATGCACACTAATTTAACTGGAAAATGGGTAATGTCAACATGTGCTATGTTCCATCATGGGGAATCAATGGACGTGTTTTGTGTGTGAAACCCCTTCCCTCTCACCTACTAGCATTAGGGGTTGCAAACACAAAATGCGTCCATTGAGATCCCCTGATGGCACATAGCACATGTTGACATACCGTGTGCATATTTAAAATTTGGCCTCTAAAATTAGTTAAACAGCGCTTCAAAAGGGAATGAAGGACATGATTGATGTTAATAAATGTAAAAGGGGTCTTTAGATTCTCCCCAAAACATCAATCATGTCCTTCATTCCCTGCTGCATGGTGGCCATCTCCTTCTGCATGTTTTCCAGCTGCAGATTCCAGGCCATGATCTGCCCAATAAGCCTGTGGGCACTGTCAGTGGTAAATGGCTCCGCAGCTTGTCGTTCCACAAACAGATCAGCATCACCTAAAAGTTGGGTAGAGAAAACACAAGAAAAAAAGTGTCAAAAACATGCAGACCTTAATTTATTAGCTCAATCTGTGTTCTGAGACACTCACTTGGTGGGGTGCAGATTTGATCGACTTCAACGACCTGTTCCGCCACATCCACGCGTGGGCTTGGGCTAACTGCCCAATTAGTCTGGTGAGGCCGGGAGGTCCTCGTAGGTTCGGACTGACGTCTGAGTCTTTTGCCCCCTATGGTAATGGAACACAAAAAGGTACACTTTTGAATCACACTGATATTTGAGTGCCAAAATAGGATTAGTAAACATTGTTTAAAAGTCTTGCCAATTATTAGCAGTTTGTTAGAAGATCCTACTTGAAGACAGAATTGAAATGTCTATCTAATGAAACTCCAATACTTAAAGCGCCCTTCAACCCTAAATTTGAACTTCCGCTCATTGGATCCCTGCACCCCTGTGGTGTCTTATTTTGAACGTTTTAGGGGGGATGGGTTGCAGATACCTGTGTAAGGCAGGTATTTGCACACACATCCGGCCCTAGACTCCCACAGAAGTATACGCCACATCCCGTCCCACCGTGCTGTCTGCTGGGACACACAGGGGTCCCCGAGCTTGCGCGGACCAGTCCTATTGCATTGCGCAACTGGCGCATGCCCAATAGTGACCCGGGAAGTGAAGCCGCAAACATTAATTTCATGATTGCAAGATCAGAGATTGTAGCTGCACCATCCAAGGGACAGGTGAGTGTACTTCTTTGAAAAGTCACCACCTACAGTATTTAGAGATGATGAGCATTTTTTGGGAATTGTGAGCATGAGACCCTGCTTAACATATTTATCCCCCCCCCCCCCCCCAAAACAGCCTCTGGAGTCCCTGTGTAAGTTACCCGTAAAACCCTTACTACAGCAGTAATTGTATAGATAGTGACAATAATAAACAACCTTACAACTCCAACAACCCAAAGCCAGGTAAACTCAATAAACGTTATGAAGACAAACGGAACTTTCATCAAATATGCGCAAGTTTCACGAACGAATGGTAATAACATCTGCGCAAGTTTCAGGTACGAATGGTAATAACATCTGCGCAAGTTTCACGGACGAATGGTAATTACATCTGCGCAAGTTTCACGTACGAATGGTAATAACATCTGCGCAAGTTTCAGGTACGAATGGTAATTACATCTGCGCAAGTTTCAGGTACGAATGGTAATAACATCTGCGCAAGTTTCACGGACGAATGGTAATTACATCTGCGCAAGTTTCAAGTTTCACGAACGAATGGTAATTACATCTGCGCAAGTTTCAGGTACGAATGGTAATAACATCTGCGCAAGTTTCACGGTACGAATGGTAATTACATCTGCGCAAGTTTCACGGTACGAACATCTGCGCAAGTTTCACGGACGAATGGTAATTACATCTGCGCAAGTTTCAGGACGAATGGTAATAACATCTGCGCAAGTTTCACGGACGAATGGTAATTACATCTGCGCAAGTTTCACGGACGAATGGTAATTACATCTGCGCAAGTTTCACGGACGAATGGTAATAACATCTGCGCAAGTTTCAGGTACGAATGGTAATAACATCTGCGCAAGTTTCACGGACGAATGGTAATTACATCTGCGCAAGTTTCAGGTACGAATGGTAATAACATCTGCGCAAGTTTCACGGTACGAATGGTAATTACATCTGCGCAAGTTTCACGGACGAATGGTAATTACATCTGCGCAAGTTTCAGGTACGAATGGTAATAACATCTGCGCAAGTTTCACGGACGAATGGTAATTACATCTGCGCAAGTTTCACGAACGAATGGTAATAACATCTGCGCACGTTTCACGGACGAATGGTAATTACATCTGCGCAAGATTAGACATATCAAGTATAACCATAGTAGCGCACGTGCTTGACTTACTTTTTTTTGATGGCTTTTCGAATTCTCCTGTATTGATCGTGCTCCCTGGATTTGATGTCGGACCATCGTTTGCGCAGTTGATCCTTGCCCCTTCGTACGCCGAATTTCTGCTCCAGGGTGCTGACGATTGTAGTGAGAATCTTGTCCTTGCGCAAGTTGGGACGAGGGTACGGCCCATTTTCCCCGTCGTAATCTTCCCTTTGGAGGATGTCCACCATCTCCACCATCTCTTCAAAGGCCATATTGGTGGCCTTATATCTGCTGCTGGATGTAGATGTGTTGGCTTCTTGGCTTTCCTCCGCGCTACTGGCTGAGAATGTGTCCGCCATATTCATGAATTAATTCACCAACAATGCAACGAGGGGAAGCGGGGCGGGGAATACTCGTCATGAGGAACGTCATGGGCGGGCGACGCGGAGGACGCAGGCGGACTTCGACGCGTGCGCAGTGTATATAAGGCTGTTTGAGGGGCCCACGTGTTCCCGAACGGAAGTAGCGAGCGCTCTGTACGAAGGTAAGTGTTTTCTAGGATGCATTACTGTGTTTTTTTTTGGGTTTTGGGCCAGCATTTTTTAAGGATATGTGTGTGTTGCTGCCTGTGTGTAGGGGTTGCTGCCTGTGTGTAGGGGTTGCTGCCTGTGTGGGTGTTGCTGCCTGGGTGTGTGTTGCTGCCTGTGTGTAGGGGTTGCTGCCTGTGTGGATGTGTTGCTGCCTGTGTGTAGGGGTTGCTGCCTGTGTGTGTGGGTTGCTGCCTGTGTGTAGGGGTTGCTGCCTGTGTGTGGGGTTGCTGCCTGTGTGTAGGGGTTGCTGCCTGTGTGTTGCTGCCTGTGTGGATGTGTTGCTGCCTGTGTGTGTGTAGGGGTTGCTGCCTGTGTGTAGGGGTTGCTGCCTGTGTGTAGGGGTTGCTGCCTGTGTGGATGTGTTGCTGCCTGTGTGTGTGTGGGGGTTTGCTGGCTGCCTGTGTGTAGTGGTTGCTGCCTTTGTGTAGGGGTTGCTGCCTGTGTGTAGGGGTTGCTGCCTGTGTGTAGGGGTTGCTGCCTGTGTGTAGGGGTTGCTGCCTGTGTGGATGTGTTGCTGCCTGTGTGTGGGTGTGTTGTGTAATGTTTGTTAAGAAAAACTGGTTGTGCGTTTTAAGTAACATTTGTGTTTTTGGTCTTTTGTATTGCCATTACTAACAAAACAGAAACAAACATGTCATCACCCCAGTTGAATCCATTCAAGGACCAGCAGTTCATGTCCGAATTCATTGCCCTGTACAGAAAAAATACCAACCTGTGGCAGCTCAAGAACCCTTTGTATGGCAATAGGGATGTCCGGAAGGCAACACTGGGGCCACTTGTGGCTTTTGTGAAGACTAAAGTCCCCAACGCAAACACCAAGTTTGTGGAAGCCAGAATTGCAAGTTTAAGGCACATGTACAAGCGGGAGCGCAAGAAGATTGAGGAATCAGTCAGATCAGGAGCAGCAGCAGAGAATGTTTATGTACCCAAGCTGTGGTACTACAACCAACTGACTTTTATAGGTGACCAGATGGAACCCAGGGAATCACTGTCGACTCTTCCCTCCACCCTTCCCTCCACTCTTCCCTCCACTCTTCCCTCCACCCCAGCTGAGGCTTCCACGGAAGGAGAAGACCCCTCCACCTTGGAGCAGGCTGATGCGCCCAGCTGGAGCCAGGTATATATTTAGTAGCCTAAATTGTGATTGTGTGAATATTAATGCTGTCAACGTTAAAATGTGAAACAATTAACACCCTGAACTCAGAATTGTGAAAAAAACTGACAAAAATTATGCACACTTCTAAAAAGTGTTGGTGCAACATATCGATACATATATAGTGTATACATACATCCAGTAGTGGCAAAAAAAGCGTTAGACAACATTGGTGATCTGCTTGGAAAATGCAGGGGTCCAAATGATAGCCTTTTGGATCTTTTGGAAAATTTAGATGCTCGTTCCTAAGTTTACAATTGGATGATTGAGTAGGCCAGAAACCACAAAACAGGTGTTTGATTTTTGTTTTTATTTGCACACAGGATGAGCTGACCCAGGATGATGCCGGGACAAGTGGTATGGAGGAGGAGGAGGACATGCCCAGCGAGAGCCAGGAGGTGGCTGGGCCCAGCACGAGCCAGAGTGACAGCCAGACCCAATTAAGAAGTCTACCTCGACCCCTGCCCTTACCCCCAAGAAGGCCCAGGAGGATGACCATTGTGGAGGAGGAATCACTGGAACTGATTCGGAAGGCGAGTGCGATTCTCGACAAACCCCCCCTTCCAGAAGAGGGCTATGGCAGCTACGTGTCCAGCAGGTTGCTGCAAATGGAGAGGGGCCAACGGCACCTGTGTGAGGGCCTAATTTCTGAGGCAATTAGGGGGGGTTTGAGGGGTGAATTACGAGAATCCACCCGCCTGACCCATGAAGGCCCGACACCAACTTCTCCTCCTCCTCCTCCTCGTCTTCCTTCTCCTCCTCCTCCTCCTCCTCCTCCTCCTCCTCCTCCTCCTACCACAAGTCAGCCTCCAAGGAAGCGTGCAGGGAAGACTGCAGGGAAGAGTGCAGGGAAGCGTGGTGCGAAGAGTCGGAAGTGATTGCCTGGCTTCAGTCTGGTCTCACAGAAGACACAGGCTGTTGTAGTGCCACAGCTTGGGGACATAGATGTCATCTGCTGCTGTTCCTGGTCTGTCTGATTCCTGGTCAATCTTCTTGTGCTCCCTATATTGTATGAAATGTGCCCAAGCTTAATTTTTGGCTTCACAAACTTGGTGTCTGCCGTTGGGGCAAAAAGTCTTCACAAAATCTACAAGTGGCTCCAGTGTTGCCTTCCTATTTTGTTTTGCCTTGTTTGTTTTAACCAGAATAAATGGTCATTTTATTTTCATCAAATAATGATATACGTGCTTGATATTCAAAAACATAGTTTCTTTAGGAGTAGGCAGGTACATGTCTAAACATTCATTTGACAATACAAGTGTAAAGTGCAACTTCAATGGAACTGCAAGTGCAGTCGCTGGAAAGGTGAGGTTTAAGATCGGAATTAAGGGCAAGCTCTGCTGACTCCACAATTGTATCATGTGTAATAACTAATCCTTTTGATAACCAACAAATAATAAAAAATATCTATATAGAGATATATGTACATATATATATATATATATATATATATATATATATATATATATATATTTTTTTTTTATACACGTATAGATCTATATATCTATATATATATATATATATATATATATATATATAGATATCGATATATATTTTTTTGCGCTTATTGAGAAATATAGATATATTTTTCATTTGGTGATTTGGATATCTATATCTATATCTATATCTATATCTATATCTATATATATATATATATATATATATATATATATATATATATATATATATATATATATATATATATATATATATATATATATATATATATATACAAATATATAACTTCACTAAAGAATGCTGAAGAAAAAACGTTCGGGAGTACTCTGCGTGAATATACAAGCAGCAAGGCAAAATCATTCTTCAAGTACGATACCATACAAATCCCGCTGTCAGAAAAAAAAAAAAAAAAAAAAAAAAATTAAACAGCGTGACGATTGTGCGAGCTTCAAAACGAAGGCTAGTTTTACCAGACCGAGCGAGTCCGTGACATAATAGCTACTGAGCATGCGTCCTTTTTGGTACGCCGGACCATACTACACACGACCGGATTATCCGCTGGACTGCCAAGTCCAGCGGATAATTTGAGAACAAAACCTGAAACTTTAGTCCGCCGTACTTTGGCCAAAAAAAGTCCGCCGGCGCCTACACACGAGGGGATTATCCGCTGGACTTCGGTCCAGCGGATAATCCCGCGGGATAGTCCCTTCGTGTGTACGCGGCATACACACGGCCGGACAAAGTTGTCAGAAAACCCGATCGTTCCAAACGAGGTGACGTAGAACACATACGACGGAACTACGTAGAGGCCAGTAGCCAATAGCTTTCGTCTACAAATTTCTTCTAGTTTTTGGCTGAAATTCTACTTTAAGGTTGCCACATGCACACAATTGTATTCCTACAATTCATATAAATTCTCAATAAAATTAAGTGCAAGGTCACTAATCTCTACTTAGATCCCATATAGATACCACAAAACGAAAAAAACATATGCACCGATACCGATATCGGTGCAAATACCAAGTATTTTCACGAGTATTCGTACTTATGAAAATGCTCCTGATACCCAAAAACGATACTTTGCAATGCGATTTGGGTCCATACAAAAGGAATGGGCACAAATCTCACTGCAAAGAATTGCATGCGATTTGAACAGGAATGCAGTGCGATTCCTGTCCAAATCACATGCGGTTTTCCACACCGCTCCTCACACCGCTCCTATGTGAACCCAGGCTTGTCATAATGATTTTGAGCCACACAGCAGCGGTGCGGGAAACCTCCCTGCATGACGGGTTCCACCAGCTCCTGATCTGAATGTGGACATCTGCGGCTGCAGCTTGGGCTCCTCCTGCCTCTCCCATGTCTTTGTTCCCCACATCTCCAGCCGCTCTCTCCCCCCAGTCTGATAGTATGGACTACAGGGATTCTAATTGGTCAGCACTGTCACATGGACGGCGCTGACCAATCAGAAGCCGCCTAGCTGTACTGTCAGCTTCTGTCAGGAGAGGAGAGAAAGCCATGGGGATTTCATATCCCGGACTGGTAAAATGGCTTTTCGACGTCTGACAGCGGGAGATTGCAGCAATCTGGTACAGCGGAACCGGAGGGATGGAGAGGGGGTCCAGTGAATGGTTGGAACCGCTGGAGGCTGGGGGGAGAGAGCCACTGGAGATGTGGGGAACAAAGCCATGGGAGAGCCAGGAGAAGCCCAAGCTCAAATCTGTCATGCAGGGAGGTTTCCCGCACTGCTCCTGTGTTATTCAATATCACTGTGAGAAGCCTGGATTCACAAAGGAGCGGTGCAGGAAACCGCATGCGATTCAGACAGGAATTGCACTGCATTCCTGTTCAAATCGCATGCAATTCTTTGCAGTACGATTTGCGCCTACTCATTTTTTTATGGACACAAATCGCACCCCAAAGTATCGGTACAGATACTCGCCGATAAAAAAAAGGTGCATCCCTATTCACAACACAATGTGGAATAACAAATAAATAAGCAATATATCACTGTATATAGTTTGTGTCAGTTCATAACGACAAACGCATCAGTTCATATGATAAACGTAAAGTGACAGTTCATCTGCAAGTGATGTAGGATCCTTATAGACAGAATTTTTCATTGCTTGTTCCCTGACCTCAGTGCTCATACCTTGGTGATATTATACAGTGCATGTACAGTCACTCACATAAGTGAGTACACCCCTCACATTTTTGTAAATATTTTATTATATCTTTTCATATGACAACACTGAAGAAATGACACTTTGATGCAATATAAAGTAGTGAGTGTACAGCTTGTATAACAGTGTAAATTTGCTGTCCTCTCAAAATAAGTCAACACACTAATCATTAATGTCTAAACCGCTGGCAACAAAAGTGAGTACATCCCTAAGTGAAAATGTCCAATATGGGCCCAATTAGTAATTTCCCCTCCCCGGTGTCATGTGACTCATAAATGTTACAAGGTCTCAGGTGTGAAAGGGGAGCAGGTTTGTTAAATTTGGTGTTATCGCTCTCACTCTCTCATACTGGTCACTAAAAGTTTAACATGGCACCTCATGGCAAAGAACGTCTGAGAATCTGAGAAAAAGAATAAAGATGGCCTAGGCTATAAGAAGATTGCCAAGACCCTGAAACTGAGCTGCAGCACAGTGGCCATAACCACACAGCGGTTTAACAGGACAGGTTCCACTCAGAACAGGCCTCACCATGGTCCACCAAAGAAGTTGAGTGCACATGCTCAGTGTCATATACAGAGGTTGTCTTTGGGAAATAGATGTATGAGTGCTGCCAGCATTGCTGCAGAGGTTGAAGGGGTGGGGGGGTCAGCCTGTCTCAGACCATACGCTGCACACTGCATCAAATTGGTCTGCATGGCTGTCGTCTAAGGCCCCATGCAGACGAGACGCAGATGCAAACTCTGCTGAATGAATGTTTTAAAAACGCACGCTTTGACGCGTTTTAATGCCGCGTTTAGCCACGGTTGCGTCTATAAGCGTTTGTAAATATAACATTATATAGACCCTCACCAAGCTCAGAAAGCATGTATTATTAACTATTTCTGCCATTTTGATCAGAGTGAGCAGCAGCAGCAGAGAGAGCAGTTGTACACTTGCATTTGCCTCTCTTTCTGTGTTTTTTTTTTTTTGTAAATGGATCCCATATTGAATATATGATGTTGCTCTTGATGAGGCAGCAACATCGTCGCAAATTGCGTGAGAGGTCCAGAGTCAGAGCTCATCAATATTGGACCCATCCGTTGATGGCACAGCGAATGTCCGATGGATATTTCACAAACATGGTGGGGGGTTGGGGCAGACTAGACATTGGTATGCAGGTTTTTCTTTGTGAAAAAAAGCCATTGCTATGCTTTGGTCAGACTAGGTGGAGTCACTGATTAGATTAGAAATTGGATGAAGGGTTGGGGCAAAGAAGTGGAGACATTCCTCATTGTCTAAGCCACCTAAAAAAAATAGAGTTTTTTTTATGGCATTGCATCAGTGAGTATATGCTCTATTAACTATCTAAAGTAATTACGACATTTTAAAACAATTTTTTTTTTGTATTTTGTATGGTTTACCATCATATTTCTGAGTTTTCTGGTCCAAAAAATTGGGTTCCTTTAAAAACGCTTATAAACGCAAACGCGTTTAGCCGCGTTTTGCGTCTAAAACGTGGAAAAGCAAAAGTGTCTGAACCCATTTTTTTTCTTCTGGAAAAACGAGGTTAAACGGAACTGCATACGAGACTGTGTACATGGACACATAGGATAACATTGCATGCGTTCAGGGCAGTTGAAAGAAGTGTCCAACTGCCTCTGAACGTGCGTTTAACATCGTCTCGTGTGCATGGGGTCTTAGAAGGAAGCCGCATTCTAAAGAGGATGCACAAGAAAGCCCGCAAATAGTTTGCTGAAGACAAGCGGATTAAGGACATGGATTACTGGAACCATGTCCTGTGGTCTGATGAGACCAAGATAAACTTGCCTACACTCAAGCATGGTGGTGGGAGTATCATGTCACTGTCATATTGAACTCCATGCCCAAGAGGGTTAAGGCAGTAAAATAATGGTGGCCACACAAAATATTGATACTTTTGGCCCAATTTGGACATTTTCACTTAGGGGTGTACTCAGTTTTGTTGCCAGCGGCTTAGACATTAACCACCAGCCCCAGAAGATTTGGCTGCTCAAAGACCAGGCCATTTTTTGCGATACGGCACTCGCGTTAACTGACAATTGCGTGGTCGTGCGACGTTGTACCTAAACAAATTTTTTTTCACACAAATAGAGCTTTCTTTTGGTGATATTTGATCACCTCTGCGGTTTTTCTTTTTGCACTATAAACAAAAAAAGAGCGACAATTTTGATAAAAACACAATATTTTGTACTTTTTGCTATAATTAATATCCCCAATTTTTTTTTTTTAAAAGCAAATTTTTTCCTCAGTTTAGGCCGATATGTATTCTTCTACATATTTTTGGTAATAACAATCAAAATTGTTATTGATTGGTTTGCGCAAAAGTTATAGCATCTACAAAATAGGGGAAAGATTTATGGCATTTTTATTATAATTTTTTTTTTTGTACTAGTAATGGCGGTGATCAGCGATTTTTATCAGGACTGCGGCATTATGGCGGACAGATCGGACACTTTTGAAACATTTTTGGGACCATTGGCATTTATACAGCGATCAGTGCTATAAAAATTCACTGATTACTGTGTAAATTAGACTTAGTTTTCATTCGTAAAATACATAATTTCGTTCTGTTATATTCGTTATGTTACATTAATTAGTTTTCAGATAATTTGTTATTTCTGTAGTTGAGTGTCGATATTCGTTATACTGAATCTCGAATCATGTCGAATTCATTCATTATATCCACTATAATTTCTTTCCTAATAGTTGAAATTTGATATTTATGTATGTATATTGATTCGTGATAATGATTCGTAGTTTGGAAAGTCATTTGTTTATTGAATCTATTAACACACACAATGACAATATCTCTTCTCCTCGGCTCAAATACAACACCCTTCTCTCACTCAGTTCTCAGGAATGCACTTTGCCAGTAATCCAACTTCCAGCACAAAATTAATCAGCTGATTGGACTGTAAGATTTACTTTGAGTTGACCTTTTGTTTCATTAGATCTTAACGAATTATCGAACATGCCGAATTCATTCGTTATATCCGCGAATTTCGATTCGTTATGAAACAAATTGCACATGTTTAGTGTAAATGTCACTGGCAGGGAACAGGTTAACACTAGGGGGCGATCAAGGGGTTAACTGTGTTCCCTATGGAGTGATTCTAACTGTGGGTGGAGAGGATTGACTGGGTGAGGAGACTGATCGTTGTTCATACTTAGTATGAACAACAAATCGCTCTCCTAACCCCTGACAGCACGGAGATCTGTCTGTTTACATTAACAGATCTCCCTTCTGTCTGTGTGGAGCGATCGTGGGTGCCCCAGCAGTACGCACATTGGCTCCGGAAATGCAGGCGCGTGCCTCCGGCGTTGTGCACTAGCCCCCTAGTGGTAAAAACGTGGTAACTGAATGTCGGTTTGCCAGGGGAGCCAACCTGCCGCAGTACAACTGCAGCGGCTGATCGGGAAGGGGTTAATGGCTGTGTGTTGAGTTATTTTGAGGGGACAACAAATTTACACTGTTATACAAGCTGTACACTCACTACTTTACATTGTAGCAAAGTGTCATTTCTTTCAGTGTTGTCACATGAAAAGATATAATAAAATATTTACAAAAAATGTGAGGGGTGTACTCACTTTTGTGAGATACTGTATAATCTTTCCAACTTGTCATCTTCTGCTGTTATCCAGAAAAAGCGTTTTGTAGTATGGCCTCCTTCTCACTAGGGTATTCGTATCCTGACGAGTGTACTTCCTGAAGGACAAGGGTACTGGTCCCTTTAAGAGCACATTACCCGCGATGTGAGTTTCTCTCATGCCATGTCTTCCTGGTATGATGTCACTTCTGGTACGCAATTCCTCAGGCTCCACCCTATGTGTTTTACGTCACGCACCACATGACTTCATCAAAAAAACACTGGACAATACATTTTTTTTTTTTGCGTTAAAAGGCAACAGTTGCTAACATGCATATAAGTCATGGCAACAAATGCATAAAACTTGATCCATATACATAACAAGTACTCAAAATCAATGAAATGCACGTTGGGTACTGCCAGAGAGAAACCGTGGTCAGTCCACATAAATTGCTAGATTTTCCCACATGTCTCGGAATTATATTCCTTCTTCAGGGGTGACTTGAGTTCTACAAATCAAAAAAATACATAAACAGACACAAAACAGAATGGATCGGTGGAGGGATTCTAGATAGATAGATCTGACAGGTGCATTACCCTACCAAGGCCAAGCAAGCGGGCAAAAGATTAGACCATGTAACCACAAGGACCACCCATTCATGAACGGCCAGCATGAGATATGTAGAGAGAGGTATCATATACAGATTGCCATTGGGGATGCATCCAAAGCTACAGGGAGCCTCCAACTGAGTGGACAATTCTTTCTATAAGGATTACACATCACTTGCAGATGAACTGTCACTTTACGTTGCGTTAAAGGGGTTGTAAAGGTAAAAGTTTTTAATGCAAATGCATTAAGGTAAAAAAACATCGGACAATACCGCCCCCCCCAGCCCCCCGTTTTACTTACCTGACCCCTCGAAAGTCCCGCGCTCGCCCCCAACATCCTCTTCGCCGCTCACCCTGGCCGTTGATTGGCTAGAGTGGATGGATTGAAAGCAGCGCAGCCATTGGCTTGCGCTGCTGCCAATCACATCCAATGACACGGCACGCGGGGGGCAGGGCCGAGTGATACAGCGAGTGGCTATAGCCGCTGACAAGTTTTGAAGTTATGAACTGACACTAATTATATACAGTGATATATTGCTTATTTATTTGTTATCCTAGTACATTGTGTCGTGAACATATGTTTTTTTTGGTTTCTATATGGGATCTAGGTAGAGATTGGTAGCGCTACACTTCATTTTAATGGCTCCTGCTGCTATCAATTTGCCCACTAAGCTATCAATTTTCCCAGTGCGGAGGGAGTGGCTGCTCTCATGCACAGCACTGGATCGAAACTGGGCTCAGGTAAGTATAATGCCGCGTACACACGGTTGGACTTTCCGACGGGAAATGTTCGATGTGTGCTTGTTGTCGAAAAGTCAATGTGTATGCTCCATCGAACATTTGCTGTCGGAATTTCCGGCCACGAATGTTTGAGAGCAGGTTCTCAAATTTTCCGCCAACTTCACTTTGTTGTCAGAAATTCCGATCATGTGTACACAAGTCCGTCGCATCAAAAATTCACGCATGCTCGGAATCAAGCAGAAGGAGCCCTGGCTATTGAACTTCCTTTTTCTCGGCTCGTCGTACGTCTTGTACGTCACCGCGTTCTCACGTTTGGAATTTCCGACAACATTGGTGTAATCGTGTGTATGCAAGACAAGTTTGAGCCAACATCGTTCGGGAAAAAAAATCCACGATTTTGTTGTCGGAAAATCCGTTCGCGTGTACGCGGCAAAAGGGTGGCCCGGGGGAAACTCCTCTGCACAACAGGTTTTTTAACTTAATGCCAAGAATGCATTCATGTAAAACAAACCTTAAGACTTTAATGTATGTTCTATATGACTTATGCTATTGCCACATGTTGGGACCTGACGCCATATGCCTGTACAGGTTCAGCGAGCCCTAGTACTTGTAGTACCAGTTTGCTTCTCTTTGTCTACGTGTACGAGTCAAAACAGAATTGAAATTCCTTTTGTACTTATTTACCACAAACAAGTGCGGTCTATCACAAGAGCAGGAAACAGTCCTAACTGTCATGGACTTGAAATGGTACATGGATATTTTTCTGAGATAGTTTATGTTACATTGTTTCAACAGAGATCTATGAATGGCATAAAGGCTGTTCCCAATTTCATCCGATACGCTTTCCTATTGTAATCAAACTGCTCTCTTACACACAGCATCGCCCCTAGCTAAACACGTGCTGCTTTGTATCGTTCTGTTTGACAATCTGGCTTCGGGTTTTATAGTGTGTTCACAGTATTTAAATACACATACAAATATTGGTTCTTGCCACTCTGCATTTCTTTTTATAGCCTGTGCTGATGTTTGCATGATTTACTCACATGATACCAATGGGATCCCTAGGCATTTGTATTACAATTTGCATGTTTTGTTTACAAGACTACTTACAAACCACATTGTAATTTGTTTCTTACAAATCATTTAGTTATATACAGTACTTGGCATCACTATTTTGATTGGTTCGTGCCTTCATTTGCATAGTTACATATATGCTGTGGGTATTTGCACTGATATTTGCATAAGTACATGGCCGATAACTAGGCTCATGCATACAGGCCTGTCAGGGGCATACAAGGTAAATTTCTTAGAAGCCAAGGTGTTGCGTACAGCTGGCCACAGACATAAATGGCTTTTGCATGTGTGGTTATGCATCGGTACACAGAAAACCTGCGTATGGACACCAGTGGTGATTGGTGCTGTAAACAAGACACCTGTCACCACCCATCCCCCCCTCCCTGGTCGGTCACTCGGTCGTCCATCCTCCTACCAGCCCCACACTTACTCCATCTAGCAGCTTCGGCTTCTTCCTGCGTCTCCTCCTTCTCCATAGCAGCAGCTTCCTCCTCGGCGACTTCACCCTGCATCTCCGGCTTCACGGCAGCTTCGTTCTTGCTGGCTTCCCTCTTCCCTCCCTCGGTGGCCAATACAATCGCTTCTCCTCTCGGCCAATTGGGTCTTAAGACCTGCTTCCTGATGGGCTGGGAGGAGAATCAGGAAGACTATAGCGAATATTCATTTGCTATTGTCATACAACTGGTGGGCTCAGGGCGCAGTGCTCTGTGCCCCAAGCCCACCCTTTTTTTAAGCCAATTAGAGCCTCAGTCTCTAATTATATGCTTAAAAAAAATAACCTATTGAAATCCATGCGTCTGACACCCTGCATGTAGATTAAGGGTTGGGCGCATGGATTAGGGTGGCAGCGCTCTAATGGGTGGGCCGCCACTGATGGACACATTCCTTGAATGCAGAAAGTCTGCATTCGGAAAATACTTCAGTACACTACACATGGTTTAATGCGAGTACTGTCATGTATTCAAATAAACTATCAATGTCTATGGGCGGCTGTATGCAGTACCTAGGCTTCCAGGGTGCATTAAAAAAACAGAATTTTATGTTGTACATCTCCAATGCATATCTATGCCTAAAAGAGGAACTGAACTCTGGAAGCTGTGCCCAAAAAAGACAGACTTACTATGCCTGGTTCTGCACTGTGTCTCTCTGTGGAGGCAGCCATCTTGGTAAAGGCAGGGCTTTGCTTCCTTGTGCAACAGCTTCCAGCAAATAGAAAGGTGAGCAGCATAGTAGTGACATCAACAAACCTCACTTTGAATCTCCTGAGACTAACAGCCGGAGGCAGCAGTGCCTTTGATCTCATTCTGCTAATATACAGTGGTGTGAAAAAGTGTTTGCCCCCTTCCTCATTTCCTGTTCCTTTGCATGTTTGTCACACTTAAGTGTTTCGGAACATCAAACCAATTTAAACAATAGTCAAGGACAACACAAGTAAACACAAAATGCAATTTGTAAATTAAGGTGTTTATTATTAAAGGTGAAAAAAAATCCAAACCATCATGGCCCTGTGTGAAAAAGTGATTGCCCCCTAAACCTAATAACTGGTTGGGCCACCCTTAGCAGCAACAACTGCAACCAAGCGTTTGCGATAACGTGCAATGAGGCTTTTACAGCGTCCTGGAGGAATTTTGGCCCACTCATCTTTGCAGAATTGTCCTAATTCAGTTACATTAGAGGGTTTTCGAGCATGAACGGCCTTTTTAAGGTCATACCACAACATCTCAATTGGATTCAGGTCAGGACTTTGGCTAGGCCACTCCAAAGTCTTCATTTTGTTTTTCTTCAGCCATTCGGTGGTGGACTTGCTGGTGTGTTTAGGATCATTGTCCTGCCGCAGAACCCAAGTTCGTTTCAGCTTGAGTACACGAACAGATGGTTGGACATTCTCCTTCAGGATCTCTTGGTAGACAGCAGAATTCATAGTTCCTTTTATCACGGCAAGTCTTCCAGGTCCTGAAGCAGCAAAACAGCCCCAGACCATCACACTACCACCACCATATTTTACTGTTGGTATAATGTTCTTTTTCTGAAATGCAATGTTCCTTCTACGCCAGATATACTTGGACACACACCTTCCAAAGAGTTCCACTTTTGTCTCATCGGTCCACAGAATGTTGTCCCAAAAGTCTTGGGGATCATCAAGATGTGTTGTGGAGAAATTGAGACGAGCTTTGATGTTCTTTTTGCTCAGCAGTGGTTTTCTCCTTGGAACTCTGCCATGCAGGCCATTTTTGCCCAGTCTTTTCCTGATGGTGGAGGCATGAACGCTGACCTTAACTGAGGCAAGTGAGGCCTGCAGTTCCTTGGACGTTGTTGTGGGGTCTTTTGTGACCTCTTGGATGAGTCGTCGCTGCGCTCTTGGGGTAATTTTGGGCGGCCGGCCACTCCTGGGAAGGTTCACCACTGTTCCATGTCTTCGCCATTTGTGGATAATGGCTCTCACTGTGGTTCGCTGGATTCCCAAAGCTTTGGAAATGGCTTTATAACCCTTTCCAGACTGATAGATCTCAATTACTTTCTTTCTCAATTGTTCCTGAATTTCTTTGGGTCTCGGCATGATGTGTAGCTTTTAAGGATCTTCTGGTGGACCTTACTGTGTCAAGCAGCTCCTATTTAAGTGATGCCTTGATTGTGAACAGGTGTGGCAATAATCAGGCCTGGGTGTGGCTAGAGAAATTGAACCCAGGTGTGGACAACCACAGTTATAGTATGTTTTAACAAGGGGGGCAATCACTTTTTCACACAGGGCCATGATGGTTTGGATTTTTTTTCACCTTTAATAATAAACACCTTCATTTACAAATTGCATTTTGTGTTTACTTGTGTTGTCCTTGACTATTGTTTAAATTGGTTTGATGTTCCGAAACACTTAAGTGTGACAAACATGCAAAGGAACAGGAAATGAGGAAGGGGGCAAACACTTTTTCACACCACTGTACAGCTCCCAAGGTAGCAAGAAAAAACTTGCCACAAACTTATGGTAGTGTTGAATTGTAAGCCTGTTAACTTGTTGCACATTTTCACTGGCAAGTTGTACACTTGCAGAGCACTTGAAGCACAAGTTCTAGTTGACACTTTTCCAACTTGTAGCAAATTCGAGTGGCAAGTCAGGTGAGTCTACAGCAAGAGCTCTGTAAGTCTGCAGCAGTGGTTCTCAACCTCAGTCCTCAAGTACACCCAACAGGCCATGTTTTGGGAATCACTCTTGGATAAAATAGCTATCCAAAATACAAAGCCATTGACTCTGATTTAAACCACCTGTGCAAGATGAACAAAAACCTGCAAACATGGCCTGTTGGGGTACTTGAGGACTGAGGTTGAGAACTACTGGTCTACAGCATGAAAATTCAGCCACAGTGACCCCTGTGGTGGGATGACTATTGCACAAACATAACTGAACCAGAACTTGCAGCAGACTTGTTTGCAGAATGTTTCCAAAAAAGAAAGTTGATCTGGAGTCATGCAATGCGGACTTGCTGCAATTGTGCAACAAACTTGTGAAGCTTCTGTGGTGATGGGAAGGAGCTGCGCTAAAAAATGAAAATATCAAGGAAATTGATGTGTGATACGAAATGTAATACCAACTGAGGGCTGAAAGTAATTGCCCAAATAGCTATACGTTTCATATGAAAAGGAGTCAAAAAGGAAGTCTGCGTATAATCAGATTAATATATAAATGAATAAATAAAAACCCGGCTGAGCTCTTCCTATTTATGTGGAAGTGAAATTGAATGTGCACAGTGGATGTACGCTAATTAGTGAGATAATAAAACCCCACATAAAAAACATGCATTAACATAAACTGAAAAAAATTTGATGTAAATAGGTGAAAACCCTACTGTGCGGTATGTGATACCTGTTATCAACTGTTGTGCAGAGGATACAAATTTATATATCGTATACTATAAACAGTGTGCACACTGAATCCTGGACCGTAGCCATTAAACCTTAGTGCAAGTAATCCATAAAAAGGGGATGATATTTCAACTTAATGACAGAATATTAATAAACAACCTACAGGGCATTCACGACAATATTCGACCTGTTATTGGCTGTTGGAAAGTGAATGCCAACTTGATACCCTAACTGGAATATAACCAGTGAGTTAGGTGAAAAGAATCTAAATAAATATAGAAATACAAATAAAAAGTAAACACCCTACAGAGCCTTAAAAATTACAATAGTGACCAAATATGTGTGTAATCCCCAAGGGATGGATAAACAATCCCTTGGGGGTTGAGTGACAACCACTTAACCAAAGTAATATATTCAAACAAAAAAAAAAAAAAAAAAAAAAAAAAAAAAAAAAGGGTTAAAAGTGAACACCCTACAGAGCTTATAAATCACAGTGGTGACTGGATGTATAAGTGATCCCCAGGGAATGTATGGAAACAATCCCTGAGGGGTTGTGTAACAACCGCTTTACCAGAAAAATGAAATCAATCACAAACAGTATATATAAGTGCGTCTTGAAATGCACAATGTAGCAAACAAGTTCCGTGCTATTAACAGTCTATGTGAGGACTCCAAAAATCTTGAAATGAAAAGTGACTTGTATAACACCAAAAACAGGATGTGAAGACCTCCACCAAAGGGCAAACTTGTCTCCTTACCGGAACTATGTGGTCCCTTTTTTAGGGGGACCTTTCACACGGGTGGCTCTTAACCCTAGCCAAGGGTATACAGGGGGAACGTCCGATATCCAACAGATCACATTGGCTCGTCCAGAATGGCTCCCAACCAGGGTCCTTCTCTGATGTCAGCTCAAGGTTAGGCTCGATGGCCAAATTATAGTTGGAAACCAGGGGGGATTAAAGAGAGCTCACATAGTGTGAAATCCAACGATATTTTATTAAAATAAAAATAAGTAAACACTTACAGTGTAGTAAAATTCAATGGACTTGAAGCGAGCCGGCCGGTCTCGCAAATACAGCCCGTGGTATGGGATCACGTCTTACAGCGGTAGCGTCAGGACGTAGCTCCTCCTCCCTACGCGTTTCGTCATCAACGGACGTCGTCACGGGGCACGGGCTGCGTCATGACGCACCGCTTAATATACAGGCGCTAATCCCCCAAGCCTCAGTGTGGATCTCAGACTCAGGAACAGCGTCCGCCATTTTGGAAGAGGGAAAGAATGCTCTGACCCTCATACGAACTGAAGGGTCAGTTGGTAATATGTTTATTCCAACCCGTAGTAAGGGCAAATGGTCTACACCGTATCTAATTGGAACAAAACGTTCCAAACAGATTCACATTGAGTGAGAGACATACAACAAGTTGGAAAATATAAAATACAAACAATAAAGATAAAAACATGTGTAAAATAAAAATTATACAGTTAACCCTGCCAAAAAGGTTTTGTATAACCTAATTGCATGACGGGGACTGCTCAGATTTACGGAACTCAAAAGGTCCAATACAATGTATTAACCCACTGCGGGGTAAAGGGAAGTTGTCTATTTAGCAAGGTGAGTGCACATTGATAGACAAAACTCCATTCCAGACTGGAAAAATAAGTTAAAATAAAGATAAGAGATAAAAGTAAAAATTGGTCTCTTTGAAGAGGTGAATATACATATATGGACGGAGCTCCATTATGGACCGATTGAAATTGGAATTTGAAATCTCAAAATGTAAGGTAAAAGTTAAAATTGAAAATCAAAATAAAAAGATAATATTCAAATTTATCGTTAATGAAGGTATAAAGGAGACTGATTATTATGTGGGCTGTATGGTGAAAGTGGAGAACAATTAGGGTGGGCTGTTCCTACTGTCAGTGATCCACAGTGATGGTCATACCAAATATAATACCATACAGGCATATAATACATTCCGATGGGATGAAACAAAACTATAATTTAGAAATATATGCTCATATGTTAACAATACCCAATAATATAGTGGGACAAACCCACATGGCTGTAATATGTAGGAACATATGTCACAAATAACCGATGCAAAAAAATATATAATGTTGTCAAACACTGCCATGCACAAGATGTTGATATTGTGTGGACAGCTTGAAGACAAGCTACTATGAATTGTCTATGAAACAGTTAATGTCAACATCTATATTAAGTCCGAACGGTGTGTAACTTTTGAGTTTGTGGACCCATGACATTTCCAGTTTTGAAATACTGTTCACCATATTGCTCCCTCGCCAGTGTGGCCTGAATTTATCAATGCCCAAAAATATGGTGTTATTGGGATCCCTGTTATGAACTCGGAGGTAGTGCTTAGAAACTGAGTGCTTTGTGAAGCCCCGACGTATGTTATTTATGTGCTCGTTCAATCTGACCTGTAGTGGTCTTTTGGTCCGGCCCACATACTGGAGCCCGCACGGGCATTGGAGCATGTAGACCACTCCCACTGTAGAGCATGTAATGAACGACTCTATGTCATACTGTTGGGAAGTGCAAGTAGAGACAAATGTTGTAGTTCTTCTGGTTTTTATTTTGTTAAGAGTGCAGACTTGGCAACGTCTACATTGGTGGTAACCCTTAAGCATCGGGAAAAAGCCAGTCTGAGTGAGAGGAGGATTTAGAATATTGGGAGCTATCTTGTCCTTCAGAGAGGGAGCTCCTCTGAAAACAACCTGAGGTCTATCAGGAAGTATAGCCCCCAATATTCTGTCGCTCCGTAATATGTGCCAATGCTTGCCAATGATATGTTTAACACTAGCATGCTGACAAGAAAAACTAGTAATAAAAGGATTACACAATGAATCCTTTTTTTGACCTGGCGGCTTTTCAATTAGTAGTGTATTCCGATCGGTCTTGTCCACCAAGGCAAGGGTGTCAGTAAGGAACTCTGATGTGTAGCCCTTATCCCTAAATCGAGAGGTAAGAACAGATGATTGAGTTAAAAAAGTGTCATGATCGGTACAATTGCGTTTTAAGCGGAGGTATTGGCTCTTTGGGACTGATTTCAACCACGACGAGTGATGGCAGCTGTCTTGTGGGATAAAGGAATTGCGATCGGTGGGTTTGAAGTAAGTTGACGTCTTAAAGGAACCGTTGTCAATAGATATGGAGAGATCTAAAAAATGTATAGATTCCTGGCTGGCCTCATAACTAAGGTGTATCCCTCTGTTGTTGTTATTAAGGTGGCACATGAAATCGGATAATTCCGATTCCCCACCTTTCCATAGGAGGAGGATGTCGTCTATGTAGCGTGCCCACAAGACTATTTGAGGTCTTGGCTGGGCATAGACGACATCCTCCTCCCATTTGGCCATATAAAGGTTCGCCAAGCTGGGAGCATATTTTGCTCCCATGGCGACACCCCTATCTTGCCTATAGTATTGCCCATCGAACCAGAAGAAATTGTGCCCTGCGGCAAACTCCAACAGTTCCATAATAAAATTAATCTGTATCCGGGGTAGTTTAGAATTTTTTTGCAGATAGTATAACACAGCCTCTAAACCCAATTGGTGTGGAATTATCGTGTAGAGGGAGGTCACATCTGCAGTTATCAACCATAAACCTTCACATGGTGTTATAGTAGAGAGGAGGTTGATGACATGTCTGGTGTCTTTTGTGTAGGATGGCATTAACTGCACCAAGGGCTGTAGGAAAAAATCTATATACTTGCCCACCCGGGACGTCACAGAGTCGATCCCACTCACTATGGGACGTCCCGGGGGGCAAGTCTGATTCTTGTGCACCTTGGGCAAATAATAAATAATCGGTATCCTCGGTACCTTCGGGATCAGAAAAAGGCTCTCCTTTTTGTTTAATATCTTTAAGTCCAATCCTTTAACAACCAATTCCTCCAAAATTTTCTTATATTTAATATTGGGATTAGATGGCAGTAAGACGTATGTGGCTTCATCAGCCAAAATACGTCTCATTTCCTGTAAGTAGTCGTCTTTATTTAGGATGACTATACCGCCCCCCTTATCGGCGGGGCGGATCACTAGATTGTTATTAGAGCATAGGGTGTCAATACCCAAATCAATATCCTTTTTGTTTCTGAATACCTTAATTTTCATCTCGTCTAGGTCTTTGAGGGCTAAGTCCCTAAAAACTTTCAGTGAAGGGGGCAGATGGCCTGGGGGGTTGAATAGGGAGGCGTTTCTTAATCCTGAATGCACGTAACCTCTAGTCACCAACACAGATGGATTGTATGGGTTTGAGGCCATATACCTCTGTATGTTGAGTTTTCTGACATATCTATGAATGTCCATGTAAGTTTGAAACTTACTTATGTTACGTGGTGGTGCGTATTTTAAGCCTTTGTCTAAGACTATTAATTCAGGTTCGGTTAAAGTGTGGGAGCTCAGATTATATATGCCAGTGTTGGTTATGTTCTTGGTCTTTTGGGACTTAGAGCGCCTCCCCCCTCGAGTTCCTCTCTTAATTCGACTACTCTTTTTACCCCTTGGTTTGGCCTGGGAAAACCCCAATGTTGATCTGTGGTGTTTCCCAATTGGTTTATTCTGGCATCTCCTCGCCCAATTAGAGGATAATCACCTAGGTTTCTATCTGTGTACCCAGTGGTGGGATTGGATTGAAAAAATTCCCTAGATGTCTCTAGGTCCCTCAAGGGTAAATAACTGTTCTGTGTGTTGATGTTGTAGTCATGTTGGTAATCACTATTATAGTGTATTATTGAAGAGTCTCCATATGATTCAGGTTGACTGTATGTGTTATATTCTGTATAGTTAGAATATGTCGGGTCGGCGTTAGCCCCTATTGGGCCCATCTGTGAGTTGTTATACTGGCCACTATGTCCGTATTGGGCACCAGGGTCGGTGTTGCCGCCTCTGCCGCGTGTGGGATGCTGGCCGCGCGCACGGCCTCTGCCTCGAGAGCGTTGTGGTTTAAAGTTGTTATACTGGCCACTAGTACCTCTCTGGGATGGGGGGGGCGTTGGATGGTAATATTGAGTTGCTTGGCCCCTATTATTCTGATTGGGATGAAGTGGGCGTTTATAGCCAGTTCCAATGGGTGGCCCCTGTGGGTTACCTCTGGGGGATCCTCCCTTCCCCACGTGTGAATCTTGGTTCCCACTACGCTGAAAAGAGGATTTGACTATAGAAGGAAGACCTGCCTGGGGGGTAGTGTCCATATCCCCAGTGTCAGTGCCCTGTTCTGCCAGCAATTTTCTTTGCCACTCAAAAACCGATTGTGAGGCATAATCTGCAACATCTCTGTTGTATTTTTTCTTTTTTTTGATTTTTTGTTCTCTTTCCTCTTTCTCTAATGTTTTAAGTAGGCCTGCCGACCTTCCTAAATACTCTTCCTTGCCTTTAAAGGGAATCATTTTTTCTTTAATGAGTTTGACCTCTTCATCTAATCTGGCAAGTTTGCTGGATTTGCGTTCGATCAAGAACCGTAGGAAGCTGAGACCAGCCTCATTGAAATGTTTATACCACCCTTCTAGGTCCGTCTCTCCCTTTTGGGGGCTTACGTCCCACCTTAAACTTCGTGGTACCATATGATGTTTTACGTAGGTCTCTAAAAACGCTACATCCCACTGGGTATGTATCTCAGAAACGGTGAGATTTTTGAGCCTCAAGAAGAGACCTCCGAGGTCTCCCTCACCCTCCCTGAAAGGCTCAAATACCCCATCGATGTTGACCACCCTAGTGGCCCGGAAGTCAAAGATGTCCATCACTGGTTGTGATAGAATGTGAATGGAAAGCTGCAACTAATGAGTATAAGAAATAGTAAATTTTAGGGAAAAAAGTTGCGCTATCCTAATGAGTTAAAGCTGCTGCTCGAAATGTTATACTACAAAATACAAAATGGTGATGGGAAGGAGCTGCGCTAAAAAATGAAAATATCAAGGAAATTGATGTGTGATACGAAATGTAATACCAACTGAGGGCTGAAAGTAATTGCCCAAATAGCTATACGTTTCATATGAAAAGGAGTCAAAAAGGAAGTCTGCGTACAATCAGATTAATATATAAATGAATAAATAAAAACCCGGCTGAGCTCTTCCTATTTATGTGGAAGTGAAATTGAATGTGCACAGTGGATGTACGCTAATTAGTGAGATAATAAAACCCCACATAAAAAACATGCATTAACATAAACTGAAAAAAATTAATGTAAATAAATGAAAACCCTACTGTGCGGTATGTGATACCTGTTATCAACTGTTGTGCAGAGGATACAAATTTATATATCGTATACTATAAACAGTGTACACACTGAATCCTGGACCGTAGCCATTAAACTTTAGTGCAAGTAATCCATAAAAAGGGGATGATATTTCAACTTAATGACAGAATATTAATAAACAACCTACAGGGCATTCAAGACAATATTCGACCTATTATTGGCTGTTGGAAAGTGAATGCCAACTTGATACCCTAACTGGAATATAACCAGTGAGTTAGGTGAAAAGAATCTAAATAAATATAGAAATACAAATAAAAAGTAAACACCCTACAGAGCCTTAAAAATTACAATAGTGACCAAATATGTGTGTAATCCCCAAGGGATGGATAAACAATCCCTTGGGGGTTGAGTGACAACCACTTAACCAAAGTAATATATTCAAACAAAAAAAAAAAAAAAAAAAAAAAAAAAAAAAGTTAAAAGTGAACACCCTACAGAGCTTATAAATCACAGTGGTGACTGGATGTATAAGTGATCCCCAGGGAATGTATGGAAACAATCCCTGAGGGGTTGTGTAACAACCGCTTTACCAGAAAAATGAAATCAATCACAAACAGTATATATAAGTGCGTCTTGAAATGCACAATGTAGCAAACAAGTTCCGTGCTATTAACAGTCTATGTGAGGACTCCAAAAATCTTGAAATGAAAGTGACTTGTATAACACCAAAAAAAGGATGTGAAGACCTCCACCAAAGGGCAAACTTGTCTCCTTACCGGAACTATGTGGTCCCTTTTTTAGGGGGACCTTTCACACGGGTGGCTCTTAACCCTAGCCAAGGGTATACAGGGGGAACGTCCGATATCCAACAGATCACATTGGCTCGTCCAGAATGGCTCCCAACCAGGGTCCTTCTCTGATGTCAGCTCAAGGTTAGGCTCGATGGCCAAATTATAGTTGGAAACCAGGGGGGATTAAAGAGAGCTCACATAGTGTGAAATCCAACGATATTTTATTAAAATAAAAATAAGTAAACACTTACAGTGTAGTAAAATTCAATGGACTTGAAGCGAGCCGGCCGGTCTCGCAAATACAGCCCGTGGTATGGGATCACGTCTTACAGCGGTAGCGTCAGGACGTAGCTCCTCCTCCCTACGCGTTTCGTCATCAACGGACGTCGTCACGGGGCACGGGCTGCGTCATGACGCACCGCTTAATATACAGGCGCTAATCCCCCAAGCCTCAGTGTGGATCTCAGACTCAGGAACAGCGTCCGCCATTTTGGAAGAGGGAAAGAATGCTCTGACCCTCATACGAACTGAAGGGTCAGTTGGTAATATGTTTATTCCAACCCGTAGTAAGGGCAAATGGTCTACACCGTATCTAATTGGAACAAAACGTTCCAAACAGATTCACATTGAGTGAGAGACATACAACAAGTTGGAAAATATAAAATACAAACAATAAAGATAAAAACATGTGTAAAATAAAAATTATACAGTTAACCCTGCCAAAAAGGTTTTGTATAACCTAATTACATGACGGGGACTGCTCAAATTTACGGAACTCAAAAGGTCCAATACAATGTATTAACCCACTGCGGGGTAAAGGGAAGTTGTCTATTTAGCAAGGTGAGTGCACATTGATAGACAAAACTCCATTCCAGACTGGAAAAATAAGTTAAAATAAAAATAAGAGATAAAAGTAAAAATTGGTCTCTTTGAAGAGGTGAATATACATATATGGACGGAGCTCCATTATGGACCGATTGAAATTGGAATTTGAAATCTCAAAAATGTAAGGTAAAAGTTAAAATTGAAAATAAAAATAAAAAGATAATATTCAAATTTATCGTTAATGAAGGTGTAAAGGAGACTGATTATTATGTGGGCTGTATGGTGAAAGTGGAAAACAATTAGGGTGGGCTGTTCCTACTGTCAGTGATCCACAGTGATGGTCATACCAAATATAATACCATACAGGCATATAATACATTCCGATGGGATGAAACAAAACTATAATTTAGAAATATATGCTCATATGTTAACAATACCCAATAATATAGTGGGACAAACCCACATGGCTGTAATATGTAGGAACATATGTCACAAATAACCGATGCAAAAAAATATATATAATGTTGTCAAACATTGCCATGCACAAGATGTTGATATTGTGTGGACAGCTTGAAGACAAGCTACTATGAATTGTCTATGAAACAGTTAATGTCAACATCTATATTAAGTCCGAACGGTGTGTAACTTTTGAGTTTGTGGACCCATGACATTTCCAGTTTTGAAATACTGTTCACCATATTGCTCCCTCGCCAGTGTGGCCTGAATTTATCAATGCCCAAAAATATGGTGTTATTGGGATCCCTGTTATGAACTCGGAGGTAGTGCTTAGAAACTGAGTGCTTTGTGAAGCCCCGACGTATGTTATTTATGTGCTCGTTCAATCTGACCTGTAGTGGTCTTTTGGTCCGGCCCACATACTGGAGCCCGCACGGGCATTGGAGCATGTAGACCACTCCCACTGTAGAGCATGTAATGAACGACTCTATGTCATACTGTTGGGAAGTGCAAGTAGAGACAAATGTTGTAGTTCTTCTGGTTTTTCTGTACCTGCTGAAAATGTTGTTAGCCTGAAAAAAAAAAATGAATGCAGCCACTACAGCTAAGGACTGGTAAGCTACAATATTCTATATTTTAATTTTTTGGTTTGGATACGCTTTAAAAGGTAAACAGTTTAACATTTGCAACTTCAGTAGTGGCAAGTACAATATAGATAAGGCACAGATTTGCAGAAAGCAGGAGCAGTGGTTGTTATCCAGTGCAATAGCATTCTATACAAAAAGTAAGTTGTGTGCTCGTCCAGAAGGGTAGGAGTGACTTCCCCCTGCTGCCGAAACATAAAAGAGTTGGGCACTTCTGTCCTTTCACCAAACAGGAACTGACTTGTATTTTTGTCAGTGAATACTACATAGGCTCTGATTTAGCAAGGTGAAGATGAGGGGTGGGTGATGTCAAAATGGGAAATTGCTCCTGCCCTTCCGGCATAGGACACAGCTTACTGTATGTAAGAAATGCTACTATAGTAGATTATGGCAGCCCCAGTGGCTATGTATTTATCGTACATGCAGGACCAGTTTTTACCAAGCTGGGCCACAGTAAGGCAGGCCATACACGGTGCAAATTTCTTTCCTGTAACCATGGGTTGCAAGAAAGACATTTGCACGATTCCCCCATCAACACAGGTGGTGTTGACAGGGGAATCAGCAATTGTCTTCTTTTGGCAGGGGCAGGCAGTGGTTATTGCTAGCGGCTATAGCAGGGGCTATAGCAGCGGTTAGCAACAATCACAAGGGAATCCAGCAGGCTGATTGTACCCAAGTTGATCGATCAATAGACTTGGTACATTCAGCCTGCCCATTAACGGTTCAAATCTAGGCCGGTTCCTGCTGAACCGACTGAGATTCAAACCGTGTATGGCCGGCCTTAGGCTTTTATTTCACATTATTGTTGAAGTTCTGGTTTAATTTTACAGGTTAGATTATGTTTTAGAGTTCAGACCGGGGGAAGGTTTTCATTTGTCTTAATTTGTTTTTGGCACCCAAATGTCCTGCATCAAGAAACAACGCACCGAAAGAAACTGGTAAAGTAGTAAAAATGATGCCATCTCTATGTGACATCAGAGTCCCAACTGTTAGGCTAGTATAATAGAATTACTAAAGTATCAGGGGACATTTCAAGTAAAAGATCTTTCCATAAACATGACTGATCGTTCCATCCAAATTCTGAGGCTGCTCAATGAAATGTCTTTATCTTTGGAAAACAACAGAGATCATCCTGGAAAGTCCATTACAAGTAAACAATCTTTTCTAAGAGGTCAGATGACTGGGAGTTGGGGGCTTTCAAAATTGTGTAAACATACAAACAGGCTGATTGAATAATAATCCTCACACGTACATTCGTAGCCTTAGTGATTCCTGCTCAGCACTTCTTTGTTAGTCCATTAGTGTTCATGATAAATTATTATTTTAATCCCGTAACCAGAGTAGTAGATCATTGACCAGGAGAAAAGGTTGTTGTTTTCCAACTGAAAAAGGAGACACATTTAAGTGCAAAACTATTTCTCTTGTAACTGTAGCCTGCTTTTCACTCTTCTAGTTTCATGGCTGTTCTTTTCTATTGCTAAATGGGCAAGCCCACCCAAAAGTGACATATATTATATGGTATTTAAATTTATAATGATTCATTTGTCGTCACTGATCCCTTTCACCCTCCCTGATGTGTACATATAAACAAACAAAAAAAAAATCAAACCTTAAGGCCCCTTTCACACGAGGCGGACTCCGCTTCCATGGAGTCCGCCTCTGTCCGCCGGCTCAGCGGGAGATCTCTCCGTTGATCTCCGCTGAGCCGGCGGATGAGCGGGGAGGGGCTTGCGAGCGCCGCTGGTCTCTATGGAGAGATCGGATGAAAACGGACAGTGTGTCCGTTTTCATCAGATCTCACCCGATCCGCCAGCGACGGATCTGGACGTAGAGCCATACGTCTGCTTTTGGCGAATCGGACCGGGTCGGATGTCAGCGGAGATGTCTCCGCTGACATCCGACGCTCCATAGGCTAACATGGAGCGCCCATTCAGATCCGCCGTCAAAACTGACAGGCGGATCTGAACGGTCCGTCCATGTGAAAGGGGCCTAAGCCGCGTACACGCGAGCGGATTTTCCGTCTGAAAAATCTTGGATGGTTTTTCCGACGGAATTCCGCTCAAGCTTGGCTTGCATACACACGGTCACACAAAATTTTGCTGAACTTTCGACGCGGTGACATACAACACTACGACGAGCCGAGAAAATGAAGTTCAATGCTTCCGAGTATGCATTGGATTGTTTCCGAGCATGCGTAGGAATTTTGCGTGTCGTAATTGTTACAGATGATCAGAATTTCCGATCAAAACTTTTTCCCAACGAAAAATTGAGAACCTGCTCTCAATCTTTTGCTGGCTGGAATTCCGCCAGCAAAAGTCAGATGGAGCATACACACGGTCACATTTTCCGACCAAAAGCTCTCATCAGACTTTTGCTGGCGGAATTTCCGATCGTGTGTACATTGCAAATGTGCAACCCAAGAAATGCTGGAACCTTCTCTGGCCTTTTTTTTAAATGTTTACATATTAGGGAGGGCGGGAGGGCGGGAGGGCCAGTGGTACCAAATTATTCATAATTTCAGTTCCACTATAAGTCAAAAATGGAAGCTCGTGGATTGAATTTATCTGTTGTTTATTATTATACCCTATGGACTCTAGCAATTTCTCAGCAGGGTCTGCACTCCACACCTGTTCTATTGCAGGTGCGGAGTTCTATTGCGCGAAAAGTCCAAGTTCTCTCAATGTATCCAGCATAATGTGATTTGGTGAAATTAAAATTTAAACAGGGAGAAGAAGACACTTCAGGAGGAAGATGGTCCTTAAACAAGATCTCTGCATTCCTCAATATATGTAAAAATCTTATGGATGAGTAAAGTGGAATTATCGGTGAATTAACTCGTGACATATCACAATAAACATCAACAGTATAATTTTTCAAAAGGCTCTACCTTCTAACATTAAAAACCAGCTTTGCGCTCCAGTGCAGTGACTTTGCCCAGGCTGAAATGATGGCATCAGTCTGCTGCAGGCAGGAGGAAGCATTTACTCAGTCTCATTCACTCCTCCAGTGATCAGACTATAACACGAGTTTTGTATCAAGTCATTAGATGAAAAGCTGCAGCAGGGGCTGAATTTTGAAGACAAAAACTGCACAGGCGCCAGGTTTTTGTCAAGACTTTGTCATTTTTGAGTCTGCATCTCAGTCTGGGAAAAAAGGTGCTGATTCTGGACAATGGCTAAACAATGGCTAAACAATGATTTCCTTCTGGAGAGAAAAGCTGTGAAGGCACTGTAATTGGGAATTCTGTGTATTATACCTATATATCACTTAGCATGAAAAAATATATTTAATGCCAGGTCCTGCCAGCATATGATTAAAACAATATTTTCTGGATGGGCTCTTACATTAATTTTACTATGTATTTAATACATTTACCAGGCCAATGAAAGTTACTTGGCTTGCAGTGCAAGTATGACCTATGTTATGGGCCTGTACATACGAGTCTTCATAGTCTTAGCACTGGTGAGGCAACAGGAGATTAAGAAGTCATTTCCTACAGAAGTCTCTGGTTTTCCTACATCAAGTCTTAGTTTTCCCCATAGGGGATATCCTCATAGATGGAGGAGCACAAGCATCCAATGGAAAAGAACTGGTCTTGTTTCATCTATGGTACAGCTTTATTATCCCGTAATGATGCAACTTCTGCCACAATTGCATTTCCATTAGCATGTCATGATTGGCATAGAATTCAAGTTTTTTCTTTTCTTTATCATAATAATGGTCTGAGTATCTTTTATATTTCGAGGTGATGAATCCGTATGCATCAACCTAAAGAGAAAAACAGACATCATGATCTGAATAGAAGATGCACAGTATATGATATAAGAAAGACATGCACCGGCTTCTCTTTACCTGATCACAGGTATGAAGGGCAGTCAGCAGCATCAGTCCCCCAGTGCTTGGCATATACAAGTAAGCATATTCCGTATCTAATATTTCTGATTTCAGGAATCTGAGTGGCACAAACAGAATAGAATAAAGCTGAAAACATTTTCCTTTGTTGCAAGTATTTACAAGAATTAAAACTCAACAGTTACATCATTTAAAGGGGTTGTAAAGGCAAAAGGTTTTTTTATCTTAATGCATTCTATGCAATAAGATAAAAAACCTTCTGTGTGCAGCAGCCCCCCTCAGCCCCCCTAATACTTACCTGGGCCCCACCGCTGTCCAGCAATATCCATGAGTCCCTCGGCCATCAGGGATTGGCTGAGACACAGCAGTGGCGACATTGGCTCCCGTTGCTGTCAAACAAAGTCAGTTAGCCAATCATGAGAGCGAGGGGGTGGGGCGGAACTGCAGCTCCGTGTCGGAATGGACACACGGAGCTGCAGCTTGACTCGGGTGTCCCCATAGCAAGCTATATATTTTTATTTTTTTGTTTGACAAAGCTGTAATTTTAACAAGTAATTTACCACACACAGCATAGGCATACTTATAATTACACCCCAAAACATACTTTGCTACTTCTTCCAAGTATGTGGATACCATAAGTGTGAGACTTTTTCATAGCCTAGAGGGGCCCATAATCCAAGGAGCACCTTCAGAAATAGGTACATAAATTACACATCTACTTTTCAGACTCCCTATCACATTTTCAGAGGCCCTGAAGCACCAGGACAGTAGACACTGTAACTGGTGTGGCAGTGATTATGGACAATATAACTATTGTGGTGGTGATCAGGGTCACTGTAACTGGTGTGTTTTTATTATTTTAATATTATCACCAGAGCAGTTCAGCTGTCCTACTCTGGGTGGGTTATCAGAATTTTTTTCTACACTGCGATTGATTGTTACATAACTGTAATAATCAATCAGTAAAAGACTGTGTAAAGGTTTCATTCATGAAATCTTGTTTACTACTTTGATGCTGTGACTGGTCACAGCTCTCACATGGTACAGGGCTGCTGTGATTGGCCCTAGTACCATGTGATCGCCATGTGATCGCTGTGACCAATCACAGAGCTCACATGGTAGTAAACAATGACAGCATGTTTACTACTGTTTCCTGTGCTCGCTGTGATTGGTCACATGGTACTAGTACCACTAATAGCGGCCCGCTACAATGATTGGTGACACCTGAATCCCAGTTGTGCTCCTGCATTGCCACCCGGTCACACACACCCTTAGTGCAGACTACAAAGGGCTGTGCTGACACACACTGTACAATGCATTAGCAAACTAAATGTCATTCAGGTATTGTATATATCTACTGTAAATGTTATTTCCATTCAGAACCTTTTTTTAATGAGATGCATGAAGATTCTGTACATTTTCTCTATTTAGATTTGTTCTATGTAAAGCTTTAAGTTTTTTTCCTTAATGCATTCTATGCATTAAGGTAAAAATCCTTCTGTGCTACAGGATCTTCCCCTTTTATACTTATCTGACCCCAATTTCGATTCAGCACTGTCTCTGCTCTCTCCCTCCTCACAGGCCACATTGATAGCAGCGGGAGCCATTGCTATCAACCAAATCCAGTGACAAGGGAGTGGGGGAGGCAAAACACACGGTCTGTGTCTAATAGATGCAGACTGGGCGTTTTCAGGCTCAAGCCCACATGAGTGCCATCATAGAAAGCGGCTTTCTATGGTGGGCACTTGCCAAAGAAGGCGGGCCAGGAGCGCTGGTCGGGGACCCCAGAGGAAGAGGACCGGGGCTGTTCTGTGCAAAACCATTTCACAGAACAGGTAAGTATGATATGTTGATTATTTTAATAATTAAAAAAAAAAAAAAAAAAAAATTTGCACACACTTTTGTTATTGATGTCAGGACTAAAATGTACTCTTGGCTGTTAGTTCTTACACCCCCTCAATTCAGGCAGCAACGTTTCAATCAGAAACAGAATGTCTGAAAGAAAACTGCTTCTACTTAGCTAACTGTTTAAAAACCCACAGAGCTCTGAGAATCCCACGTTACTTGAGTACACCCCATTAAATGTTCAGATATAAGACTTAATTTTAAAAACTTAAAAGTGTTTCTTAATCAAAATAGGATTAACTCAATATATTGTTTTATTTCTTCTTATATCCTGTCCCAAAGACATCAATGATACTGCTGTGTCCTGGTACTCCTTTACATAGTTTCATTCTATGTTTGTATCCGAAATGCCATCACAATATAAATCCATTAACATGCCTAGCTGAATTCCGGACAATACATCATACCCTCAGGTTGCTTTACTGTGAGAGATCTGTTGTATGGTATGCAGGTGAACAATAGGTCTCTTAGAACTAATTATGGGAAATGAAAACCTTTGTATAGCAACCTCTCTAAATAAACACATAAAGGTTGAGAATGTACCTGTGCTGGTCTCAACCTGGTAAACAAACACTGTCATTCAGTAGCTGCCACTTTAAATGCTTTGGATCAGCTTTGTCTAAGAGCACATTGACAGTACTGAAGCTTAGGGTGCTCTAAAATATACATTTTCAAGTTCATCTGTTTGATAGTAATACGCAGTTGTCTTTATTTATCTTACAGACTCTTTGAATACATTATAGTTAAAATAGTAAAATAGAATGAACAATGCTGTATTGTAGGTTCTCTATTCTTTTTTATTTTGAGGTAGGTTATTTGTATTTTGGAAGGAAATACGTTTTACATATATAAGAATTTATTTAAAGTGACATGTTCTATGCTATATTTTTTTGTTACAGATACCTTAGAGGGGAGTAAAAGCATTTGAGGCTTAACCTCCCTGGCGGTTTTCCCGAGTGTGGCTCAGGGTTAAATTTCAGTACCATTAGCGGTAACCCCGAGCCACACTTGGGACTGAATTGCAGGATCCTGGTGCAGTGTACTTACCTTGTCCCCAGGATCCTGCAATGTTCCCCCGCTGTGTCTGCGGGCTTTGTCCTCTGCCCGATGCCTCTGGGTGTTCCCTGTGAGCATCGAGACGCACGGGGGTGGAGCCCGGCAGCAAATAAAAAAAAATAAAAAATTCATAACTTCTTCTTACAGATTACATTACTGTATGAAATCATTTCACCTCCCTTTTGTCCCCAGTGCTTTGTTCAATGCCCTGCATGCAGTTTTATATTATATATACTGTTCTTTCTGCCTGGAAATTCGAGATTGTCCATAGCAACTAAAAAGTGTCCCTTTACGTCAAAAGTGGTTTTAGACCAGCTATAAAACAGCGATAGTAAATTAAAACACTTGCAGAATTGAGCGATAGTGAATCATGGGGAAATTCATTCTATTATTATTTTTTAGAATTATTTAAAGTTATTTATTATATTATATTTTATGATTTTGTGTTTCAAACGTTATCATAACCGGGATGTCTACTAGATTCTTATTTTGACAGATTTAAATGTGTTATTGCTAAGAATTAAAGGCCTAAAATATAAAACGCCAAATTTCTATGCAAAACAATTGTACTGCTTTGAGACGTAAAAATCTGACATAATCATACCGCCAGGGAGGCTAAAAGCCTTTGGACATACCTTCAAAACATTCTTTTTGATACAGCCATCTTGTATGGCATATATGACATAGCCTACATCAGGTAATGATAATATGAGACACTTTTTTAATATTAATTAATCTTTTCATGCATCTATTTTTTATATTAGCTTCTGGTATATTAATACATGCCTACTTTTTATAGAAATCTTACAATTGCCTGAATTTTGGATTATTTGTATGTAGTCACAATATAACTAAACAGCTGCCTTAAATTTTTTGCCATACAAATAAGGTATATGGAGTAATTATTACACTTAAAAGGTTATTATTCGTCTCAAGACATTTAACCTGTAAATAATATTATACCCAAGCATTTATTGAGAGGGGAGGGGAGGGAGGAGTAGGGTACATCAGCGTCAATGGGGTTCCCCCATGCCCTGCTGGGGGGTATAAGCTTTGGTATCTCCCTCCTCTTCACCCTTGTTCTTTGGTCTCCTTTAGTATGTGGGCACAAGGCCCTCTATGTAAGGGGTGTATTGTTATTGTGTTTTTTGACAATTGTTATTTCATTGAGATTGCATTATATTTCAAAGTCTGTTTTGATGGCTCCTGACGAGGAGGATGATGTCCAGGAAAGCCGTTGAGCCGTAAAGACTAATATATGCAAAAAAATGACCAATACTGGATTTTTTTACAGGTTGTATTGTATTATGATGTACTTGGAATTGTTGTGCAATACGTTTATATTGATATACAGTTTTTTTTTAAATGGATATGAACTAATAAAATGTTTTTAACAGTAAAATGAATGCTGTGCCTCAAAAGTCCCATACCGCCTTAGTGTAATTGCGTTATTTGATAGTGAGTCCATCATAATGATGGGCCAATAGGAATACACTAGAAGCAGAAGGGTTGGGCCGTGTGCCAAATTTAAGGTAAAATAGAATTTTCCAGAATTTTTAGGGGAGCTCTGAGAATAGGATTTTCCTGCATGCAGGCACCTGAAGATATCACGGGTATCAATGGGTATCAATTCCTGGTATGAGACCAGCATTGATTTGCTTTAAGAAAACAGTTAACTGCCACTTCCAAATTTTATTTTTGTTACATAGAACAACCCCATCAGCCAATTTAAAATTACGGAAGAGCCAAAGAACACACAGCACAAGTATAAACAATCTAACATTAAAGAGAATGGAAAGAGAAAAGGTATTTCCTTACTTGTCTCGGGTATACTGCAGAAAGTCAGGGTGTAGGAGTTTAAACTTCTTGGGAGTTGCTTTAGGGCCATAGTAATCTGAAGGCCTGAATAGAGGGAAGGAAAAAAAACTTGTTGGTTTTGCCATTTCAACATATAAAGCCCACCACCATTCAAAACTTTTTCCTTAGATTTGGATAGAGCAAGGAAGGGTTAGAACTTTCAAGGTCTGAATGCTGTCTCTGTCCTCCTTAAAGTGGAGGGCCGGGCAAAAAAAAAATTAAAAGTCAGCAGCTACAAATACTGCAGCTGCTGACTTTTAATAATCGGACACTTACCTGTCCCGGGGTCCAGCGATGCGGGGGAACGAGACCCCCCCCCTCGTTCCCCGCTCCGCTCACGACGCCGGCATTCTTAATGTGGGAACCCGCTGTGGCTTCACAGCCGGGCACCCACTGCGCATACGCGAGCGGCGCCGTGCGCCGTGATTCGACGCTCACTCATCTGGGACACATGACATGTCCCAGATGACTGTGCGTTGCCTACAGGAAGTGACTTTTAGCCCAGGCAATGAAGGTGGCAGACTTCGAGGGACCCCCTAGCAACAGGCATTTAGAGGTGAGTAAAAAAAAATTTTTTTTTTCCAATTATTTTTTTTTAATTTTTTTTATGATTTTTAAGCCCCTTTTTGTTTTTTGGTTGCAACCCCACTTTAAGTATATTCTTCTGGCAAATTTTAAATGCCGCCAGTGTACCCATAGAAGAGGTTACTTTTCTCTTCCTGTTCAGGTTTATGTAATTCCATAAAGGAGAAGTATGGCCAAAGCTATTTTGGCTATACTTGTCCTGAAGGTCACAGGAGTGCACTTTGTTCTGAACTCCTGTGACCCATTCTCAGCATACAGTGGGCTAAACCCCACTGTCAGCTAACATCACAGGGCCAGTGCAGACTCTGAAAAGATGTCGAGAGCCACCCAGATTCATGGACTGGCAGCTGGCTCAGCCTCTCAGCGATCCACAGAGCCAGGCACCCCTACCCCGTCCACAGCCCAGTGCTCCAGTGAGCACTGGAGGGGCAGAGCAGAGAGCTGGAAACTGATAGTCACAGCTCTCTGCTCAGAGCGGAGGGGAGAACTGAGCGATCACCGGTGTTTAATGACTCAGTTCTCACTGCAGGGCCAGCAGGGGACAGATGCAGCATGGGAATGAAGCTTTATCCACCTTGGTGAGTATAAACTTTTTTTAAAGTCCATACTTCATAATGGGGAATTTTTATTATCCAGACATAGACTGGGTGGAGAGAACCATGCATTTGTCTAATGCCCCGTACACACGGTCGGAAACTCCGACCGTGTGTGGGATCCTGCTCTCAAATTTTCCGACAACAAAATCCGATCGGACTTTTTCCGATCGCGTGTAGAGAATTCCGGCGGACAAATTCCGACGGACAAAGTGCCACGCATGCTCAGATCAAATTTGGAGCAAAAAAATCCCAAGAAATTCTTTAAGTATGTAAACAGTAAAAAAGGGAGGACAGACCATATTGGCCCCATAAAGAATGAGGAGGGAAATCTGGTTACAAAGGATGGGGAGATAGCGAAGGTATTGAATTCATTTTTTTCCTCAGTCTTCAAGAGGGAATCGGGGGGTTTCAGTAACCAAAACTGCAGTGTTTATCCTCGTGACACATCACAGGAAGCACCTCCATGGTTAACAGAGGACAGAATTAAAACTAGACTTGGGAAACTTAACATTAATAAATCACCGGGACCAGATGGCTTGCATCCGAGGGTACTTAGAGAACTCAGTCAAGTAATTGCCAGACTATTGTTCCTAACTTTTACTGACAGTCTACTGACTGGTATGGTACCAGGAGATTGTAGAAAAGCCAATGAAGCACCAATATTTAAAAAGGGCCCAAAATAAATCCCTGGGAATTACAGACCAGTTAGCCCATCATTAATTGTATGCAAGCTCTTGGAGGGGATGATAAGGGACTATATACAAGATTTTAATAACGAGAACAGTATCATTAGCAGAAATCAGCATGGATTCATGAAGAATCGTTCTTGCCAAACCAATCTATTAACCTTCTATGAGGAGGTTAGTTGCTATCTAGATAAAGGAAGGCCCATAGACATGGTATATCTAGATTTTGCAAAAGCATTTGACACAGTTCCCCATAAACGTTTACTGTACAAAATAAGGTCCGTTGGCATGGACCATAGGGTGAGTACATGGATTGAAAACTGGCTACAAGGGCGAGTTCAGAGGGTGGCGATAAATGGGGAGTACTCGGAATGGTCAGGGGTGGGTAGTGGGGTCCCCCAGGGTTCTGTGCTGGGACCAATCCAATTAATTTTGTTCATAAACGACCTGGAGGATGGGGTAAACAGTTCAATCTTTGTATTTTCGGACGATACTAAGCTAAGCAGGGCAATAACTTCTCTGCAGGATGTGGAAACCTTGCAAAAAGATCTGAACAAATTAATGGGGTGGGCAACTAGATGGCAAATGAGGTTTAATGTAAAAAAATTTTAAATAATGCATTTGGGTGGCAAAAATATGAATGCAATCTATACACTGGGGGGGAGAACCTCTGGGGGAATCTAGGATGGAAAAGGACCTGGGCGTCCTAGTAGATGATAGGCTCAGCAATGGCATGCAATGCCAAGCTGCTGCTAACAAAGCAAACAGAATGTTGGAATGCATTGAAAAGGGGATAAACTCCAGAGATAAAACGATAATTCTCCCGCTCTACAAGACTCTGGTCCGGTCGCACCTAGAGTATGCTGTCCAGTTCTGGGCACCAGTCCTCAGGAAGGATGTACTGGAAATGGAGTGAGTACAAAGAAGGGCAACTAAGCTAATAAAGGGTCTGGAGGATATTAGTTATGAGGAAAGTTTGGGAGCACTGAACTTATTTTCTCTGGCGAAGAGATGTTTGAGAGGGGATATGATTTCAATTTATAAATACCGTGACCCCACAATAGGGATACATTTTTTTTTGCGGAAGGTAGTTTAACAAGACATGTGGTCACTCATTAAAATTAGAAGAAAATAGGTTTAACCTTAAACTACCTAGAGGGTTCTTTACTGTAAGTGCGGCAAGGATGTGGAATTCCCTTCCACAGGCGGTGGTATCATCAGGAGCATCGATAGTTTAAAAAAACTATTAGATAAGCACCTGAACGACCGCAACATACAGGGATATACAATGTAATACTAACATATAAACACACACATAGGTTGGACTTGATGGACTTGTGCATTTTTTCAACCTCACCTACTATGTAACTATGTAACTTCTCTTCTAAGACACCCACAAATATCACATAAAAAGCTTTCAGGTAAATTGTTGTAAAATGGTGCTCGTTATATCTTCAGACTGCACCGGCCATGTACCCTTGGGTCTCATTATTGTTTTCTGCCATGGCTAATGTTACATCAATGCTTGTGGTACTGAGATAATTCTGTACTATACATAGAATACACATGGTACCAACTTACTTATCTCCCTTGTCATCTCCAGTAGGAACAGGAATCCCTAAAATGCTGGAGCGAAGCATGATATAATCTCTCATGTTAGAAGGTATGAAGATGTAGCGAAGTCCCTGTATTTTCATGTAGGCAAAAATAGGCAATCAATTACAATTTAAAAAAACTTACTATATCATCTATATATTTATAGAACAGCAAAAATGTTGCAAATACCAGAACGCAGCTAAATTATAGTCAGACTTAAGCCTCGTACACACGGTAAGACTGTTGGCAGAGGATTGTCTGTTGACAGACTGTTGTCCTAAAATCTTAAGCCTCGTACACACGGTACGATTGTTGGCCAATGGAGCGTCTGATTTTTGTCAAAAGGGCGTGTGCCGGGATCTTGTCTTGCATACTAACGGTACACAATTGTCGTGCCACAAACATGAACGTAGTGACGTACTACGAGGAATTTCAGCTCTTGAGCGCCACCTTTTGGGCCCATTCTTCTAATTTCGTGTTTGGCGAGCATAGATTCCGAGCATGCGTGTTTGTACTTTTGACTTTTGTGTGACGGATTTGTGTACTGACCATACAAAAATCTGATGTCAAACAGTTGTCTGACAAAAATTTACTAGCCTGTCATCCAACATTGGCCGAAAATTGGACAACAACTGTCAAAAGCAGCGTTTTTTTTTTTTTTTTTTTTAACGGTTTGACGTCAGATTTTCGTATGGTCATCACACAAATCCGTCACACAAAAGTACAAACACGCATGCTCGGAATCAATGCTCAACAAGCGGAAAATTAACAGAAGGGGCCCAAAGGGTGGCGCTTCAGAGCTGAAATTCCTTGTAGTATGTCACTACGTTCATGTTTTTGGCACGAAAATTGTGAACTGTTAGTATGCAAGACAAGATCCTGGCACACGCCCTTTGACTAAAATCTGACGCTCGGTTGGCCAACAAGTGCCTTATTTTGAGAGCTCTTGAGTAGTGGGGTTCAATGACCATGTGGTAGCAACTACCTGTGTACCTTACCTCTCCTTTTGGCGTCTGAGTAAAGCCATCCATAAAATAAGCAATCAGTGAATTCTTCATGGTATTGACAGTGAAGCCATAAAATGAAGTCTTTGTACCAACATCCTCCTCAAAACCTTTAATCACTGCACCATTCAGTCTGAAAAGGTACAATAAAGAGAACTGTTTGTAGATAGTAGTACACAAGCAGCTGTATAGACAGGTATTACAATGCAAACTTTAGCAAATCCCAGTGTTTCCAAAACATGTAAAGTTAAAGGAATTACAGTTCCAGGGAAGATCACAGAGGTATAATAAGTAACACTGTGAAGGAGCTGCACTAATCCCAGTAAATCTGCAATAACAGCCATGCATCTGATCTACAGTATGTCCATGTGTGCATATAAGAAAAGTGTTTCATTTCAATTCTGATTACCATCCAGGGTTATACCCTCTCTCAAGTTTGTATTCACCCCTCTATTTGTACTGATGATCATTGTCCCTGAAAAAATAAAGTGAGGGGAAATCCAAAATGTTTGAGTTGTCCCCAGAACACCTGTTCCAGGGACAATTAATGGGGACACCTGTTTTAGGGACAACTGTCTAAATGGGGCATTCTCCTTGCTTTCCTCCAACTTTCTGTTCCTCTAACATCTCTGGGAGAAGAAATTAAGGAAAGTTTCCCTTACAGTACACAGAAGGCAAAAAGAAAAATAACATGTTAAAAGGTTTTAACTCTTCTCTGTTCTACCGTAAATGAAAAAAAATAACCTTTTTGGCTACACACTTACGGTACACCTGCCATGCAAAAAGTATGGGTGTTGCCTTTGCTGGCCTTCTTTTTAAAGTAGACCTTTTAGGAAAATGCCTCCCCTTCCTCAGTGATGAAATGGTGGGTATGAATGGATTCACAATGAGGTACAATTAGGAAACTTATGTGAGGGCTTGATCCATACGTTCATACCAAGCTGTCGGCATAGTTAGTGCCTTATTGTGAGTTCATTCATATCCATGGTTTCAGTCCTGAGGAAGAGGAGGAATTTTCCGTGAAACACGTTTGCTTTATTTAATGCCTATGTTCAATAAATACTTTGATTTGACCTATTTTGTGTCTTGAATTTTTGTACCAGAGGTTTGCTTTCCACTAATCGCTGGGAGACCATCCGAAAAACAGCAGCCCGAGACCAGATCAAGGTCCATCTACATGGCATCTTCACTTTCACTTTACAGCATCCCCTATGAAGGAGGATTTATTTCTACTATAAAACGTTGCTAGGTGGCAAAAAGACCAGGGGCTTCAGCCCGAGGCCAAAAACCGGGGGGGAGGGGCGCAGCATTTTTTTTTTGGCCTGGGTGGTGGGGATGTGTGGCTTACATACACTGACCTACATACACTGACCTGCCTTACCCACTGACAATGACATACATACACTAGTCTCTGTGTCTGACCTACCTCAGCTCAGCCGTGGTGTGCGGTCACAGCAGGCAGGCGGTCAGTCACTGGGGAGAGGAGAGCTGAGCCGTCCGCCCGAGCAGGGATGTAGCGTTCCCACCTTCTGGAGCCTGCAGGCTAAGATGGACGTCACACGTCCCGCTCCAGAAGGCGGGACCAGCGGCACTCGGCCACTTTCGACCAATTTCGGCCGCTATGGCACTCGGCTAATTTCAGCCGCTGGGAACCGATCTGCTAGCGAGTGCAGCCGAAATTAGCCAACGGCGCTCGGGGCTAACAATGGAATGCAGGCATTCCATAGACTCTGGGTTTTGCAGGGTCACATTCGGGGGTTCAGCTATGCCTAACCACCCCCTACCGACGCCCCTGCTACTATATATTCAATAATATCACCCCTAATATTCCACCTTCACATCACTTCTTCCTGGCGTTATGGGCAACTGAACAGAAGGATTTTATTTAATAAGAGCCTCGTTTTTTTGCAGCATTTTTAGTACAGGATGAGGGGCTGTAAGGAAATCTTTAAAATACCAGTTGACTGGCTTCAATACTTTTGAGTCACAGGCCTGGAGCATGCATGCTGTATCGAGGGTGAGAAAACTGTCAGAATTTATTATTTTTAGCACAAAGTCAATGACTCAGAAAGCACCAAGGTCAAAATATTGGCATGACAGCCTGGTAACAAACGTTCTCAAAAGCAGAGGACAGACAATGGTGGCCTAAATAATGACCTCATGACAGGTAATCTTGATATACCATAGTACAGTGTCAGGTGCTGATGGACAAGAATGACCAAAATGTGAAAGGCTTTTATCTTGTGCTGACAATTTTTGCTGCCCAGCTACACAAGCAGATATAACACCCAGATCCAGATGGTAAAACAACTATTTATAGTTTATCTCAGCAGACAGCATGCCCCTGCCTGAGTGCAAATTGCACCTCACTCCTTCAATAAAGCATAGCTCCCAACTGTCCCTGATTTCGAAAGACTGTCCCTGATTTGGAGCAATGTCCCTCTGTCCCTATTTCCTACTCATTTGTCCCTCATTTTGGTCCGATCCATATAGTTGTATATAGAAGGTACTTTTTATCTTTCAAAAAGTGTTTCCCAGTGCTAAAGCTTTCATCCAATTTCTAAATTGCTGCATTTGTACATTTTAAAAGCCAATATAAAGGAATAGTAGTGGTAAAAAAAAGCCACTCCAGATTATGTCCCAGTAACGAAACGTAGGGCAGGACTAACAGCGTTATTGAATCACTTCCGGTTTCGAGCTGTGGAGCGCAGATCGCTCCGGCTTCCTGATTTTAAATTTTTTTTGCTTGAATGATTTTTATTAAATGTGAGTACCCGACAGTATTACTAATACATATTTGGAAATTTGTACAGTATCACACTATGGAGTTTCTTTCCTCTACATGTGGGCAACATTTAAGAGGTTAACAGGAAGGAGACCACTTACACCACAGACAAGGAAGCACTTGGACGATACAGGACAGGAAGTTTTCCTACTCCACAGGCTGCACAGTGGCTCATATTGTGAAAGTGAAATACCTCCTTGTGGGGTGAATAATAGCGGTGAGTGCGTTTCTTATGCGGCACTGTTTTCTAAGAAGCACAGAACAATTTTAAGGAGCACATTGTCACTTTATTATTGGACTTTTTTTTATACACCAGGGTTTAAGGACAGTATGCATGTTTCTGAGCCCAGTTTCACAGCAATACTATATACCAGTCATATATGTTGCCACAGAAATGTTACTTTGAATTGAAGATTTTGCACAGGATTGTGGATTTCACACAGGAAAAGTTAGCGATTTTCTATTTGTTTTTTCATTTTTATTTTTCATTTTATTTTTGTTTGAATGCACATAGCTTCTAACAGTATGCATTATAAATCAGCGATCAGGAAGTTTAAACAGTAGGATATCCTTTACATTTCTTATTTTCTGCACTTTTTTTCACTTTTTGCATTATATGCACCCGTGGTATACACAGCCCTCAAGTATCTAGAGGTTGCAAATTACCTCTTAATAAGAGCAGCGCCATATCTATCCTTTCTTTATTTCACAGGTATGAATGAAGCAATCCTTGAATAAACAGTCCTAAGCAAGGTCATGGCCCTTACTAGGGTGTATGCAACAGCTTTCATGTCTCAACATGCAGTAATGCTTGTTACATGTGTTGGTGTCATTTATTGTGAATGACACCAAACACACCTCCAACGTTAATGTGAGCTGCAGGGCACTGTAGAATGCACAGTGCCCTTCTTTTTTTTTGTGTGTTGCAGTTCAATCATTTTGAACACAACGCACTTAATGTGCCGACTCCTGCTGCATGCTTACCTGAACACATAGTCATGTTGATCTATCTCTTTCCCTTTGCGGGAACCATTTAGGATTCCACCATTTCCAACCACGGCACAACGTATACACCCCTTTGCCTTCTGCCAGTCAAAAAGTCCCCTGTTTGCAGAATCATTGAGTAGCTTTAATGTAGAGGTAACATCTATAAAAGAAGCAAATGGTGGATTAACTCGAGATTGGTCAAAACTCCATGCCGTTATAACACACTAATTATTTCAGCTCTGTATTCATGAATACATCATTACATTTTTTTTTTCAATGCAAGCAGTGCAAGTACCCGCATGTGAGTTAGTGTCAGACACTTGCATTTTCTGTACAGCGGAGATCAGATTGGGGGAAGGAGGAGCAGCAACCAGTCAGCAGTGCTCAAGGGCTAACAAGGAGAATGCTGATAGGAGGAGAGAATAGAGTAATAGAGAGATGAGCTCATTAGTCTGCTGCTTGTCCTTTCAATGTCTACTAGTAAGCTGGGGTGGCATAAAAACTGCAGAACTAAAAAAAAGCACATGTTTTGCCCTCCCCCAGCCAGTGACTGTACATTAAAAGGAGAAGCAGCAGACTAATAAGCTCATCTCTCTGCAGACAGGACTGTGCAGTGATAAATCAGTGTAAATCTCAGGACTAACTGGACAGAAATACAAATCCTTTGGCAGGTAAAAGAGCTTGGTTATTATGCATGCTCATTCCCAAGCTCCGCTTTGTGTGTCCATAAGACACACAGAGGGGTTGATTTTACTAAAGGAAACTGCAAGTGCAGTTGCTTCAGAGCTTAGTAAATGAGCAGAAGCTCTGGTGACTTTCATCATCCAATCATGTGCAAGTAAAAATTAAATTTTTTTTTAATTTCCTTGCATGTGATTGGATATTCTTTCCAACGTAAAGCTTTACAGTGCCTTGAAAAAGTCTTCACACCCCTTGACATTTTCCACATTTTGTCATGTTACAACCAAAAACGTAAATCTATTTTATGTGATAGGCCAACACAAGTGGCACATAATTGTGAAGTGGAAGAAAAATAATAAATGGTTTTCAAATTTTTTTACAAATAAATTTCTGAAAAGTGTGGCGTGCATTTGTATTCAGCCTCCTTTACTCTGACAATTAACAACAGGTGCACTAGATGGACAACGATGAGACAACCTCCAAAACAGGAATGGTTTTACAGGTGAAGGCCACTGCCATTTTTTCCCTACTCATCTTTTCTGACTGTTTTTAACTAGTTTTGCATTCGGCTAAGGTCATTGTCACTACTGGTAGCATGAGGAGATACCTGGACCCCTATAGAGTTTGGGGTCCAGCTCTTCCAGGATGGCAAATCAATACATGCTATTGCCAACAGCATGGAGGAGATTCCAGGAGACAGGTAGTTACTCTAGGTGAGCTGGACAGGGCCATAGAATGTACTTAACCCATCAGCAGGACCAATATCTTCTCCTTTGTGCCAGGAGGAACAGGATGAGGACTGCCAGAGCCCTACAAAATGACCTCCAGCAGGCCACTGAATATCTATGACTAAACAATCAGAAACAGACTTCATGAGGGTGGCCTGAGGGTCCGATGTGCTCCACTGGTGCCTTGTGCTTTTCACAGATGAGAGCAGGTTCACCCTGAGCACATGTGACAGAAGTGAAAGGGTCTGGAGAAGCCCTGGAGAACATTATGCTGCCTGTAACATCGTTCAGCATGACCGGTTTGGTGGCGAGTCAGTGATGGTCTGGGGAGGCATATCCATGGAGGGATGCAAAGACCTCTACAGACTAGACAATGGAACCCTGACTGCCATTAGGTATCGGGATTAAATCCTTGGACCCACTGTCAGACCTTACGTTGGTGCAGTGGATCCAGGGTTCCTCCTGATGCACGACAATGCCCTGTCTCATGTGGTGAGAGTATGCAGCCAGTTCCTGGAGAATGAATGAATTGATACCATTGAATGGCCCCCACGAGTTTGGTGAGCTTTCTGAAAGTGCACCAAACCTGCAGATTATAATAGAAGTCCATTGCAAACTGCAGGAAAGCCAAAGGTACACTACGTTGCACACGTGATGTGGGTAAACCGCAGCGCATCAGTGTGAAAGCAGCCTTGGGCCCCTTTCACACGGTCAGTCCAACAGTCCGACCAATTGGACCCTCCATTCACCTCTAAGTAGTGGCAGACATAAAGCGATTTGTGTTCTACCTCCAATACGATCCACTAAAAAGTATTGTGGGCTGCGTCCGTGTCCGCTCTCCAAATGCAGAGTGGACACGGACATGCCATCCACCCGGCACGCGACCGGTTACCAGGTCGCTAAAGTGCCCCTCGCTCTTCGAAAGGTTGGGCACCCCTGTTCTAAGGTATCCATTTTACCCCTTTCCCAACCCTCCCTTCCCTCCCACACCGTTATTCTAGCCAATCGCTGATTTCTTTTGTTTACACTGTGCTTATATACTCACTGGGGAGGATTATTATTTCTTATTTATTTGTTTACTCCTTCTCCTTTTCTTTTCCTCATACTATTTCATGGGACCAGATTTTACTACCTCCACTCCACTAAACCTCCCTTATGGTGGGCATCCCATTTTTCTTAACCAAGGTTCCCACAATATTTTAAATTTGTTAAAATTCCCTCTTCTAATAAATACTACCCTTTCTTTTCATACTGTCGTGTTTATTGTGTTAGCCCATTCTGCCAGTTTCGGGGCCTTCGATGATTGCCAATTTTGTGCAATCAGTTTTCTGGCCTGGAACAAGCACCTCCGTACTGCTACCATAGTGTTTGTTTGCCCATATCTTCCTTCCATACATCCTAATAAACAAGCTTTTGCCTCTAATTCTAACTTAATCCCAAAGGTTGTATTGATAGTATCCAGTACTGTGCTCCAATACCTATGTAGTTTTGGGCATTTCCATACCATGTGTATGAGATCTCCTGTATCCTGGCATCTAGGGCACTTATCATCTAGTTTCCTCCCATACATATGTAGCCTCTTTGGGGTGTAATAGACTCTATGTACTAAAAATGAATGCAACATTCTCTGTGATGGAGAGAGTGAGACCAATGGCCCTTGCTCTAATATCTGTTTCCACTGATCAGCTGTTATAGCTCCTATATCTTTCTCCCATTTCCCTCTGTTTTTCTCCACATTTTCTCTAGATATAGATCCACTAGTAATCTGTAGATATAGCTCTGAGATAATGCCTTTGAGGGCTCCTCCCTTGATTATCCTTTGGAGAGGTGCCTGACCTAAATCTAATAGAACACCTCAGGGACACCTATGTTTTTTGGTCTATCTGACGCTGCCAGGTTGCACTTCAGTATGTTCAGAAGCTCAGTAATGCCCTGGTCCAGATCTGGGAGGAAATACCCAAGGAAACCATCCGTCGTCTCATTCGGAGCACATGCCCCGACGTTGTCAGGCATGCATACAAGCACGTGGGGGCCATACAAACTACTGAGTACCATTTTTAGTTGCTACAATGAAATTTCAGAAAAATGGACTATCCTGCTGCATCATTTTTTCACTTTGATTTTCTGGGTGTCTTTGAATTCAGCCCTCTTGTAGGTTGATACTTTTCATTTCCATCAAACGATGTGGCATCCTTTCAGTCCTAACACATTACCCAATCCATATCAGTATAAATATCCAGCATGATATTTTTCCCCATTGAGATCTTATGTGTTTTCAAAGTGTTCCTTTAATTTTTTTGAGCAGTGTATATATCCCGTAGTTTGTAGACTCTATAACTTTCTAACAGACTAAATAATATACACTGATTTGGGTTATTTTTACAGAAGAAATGTAGTAGACTATATTATGACCTGAATTTATGAAGAATTATTTGTTTGCATAATTTTATAACAGAAACCAAGAAAAACATGTTTTTTTTTTAATTTTCTGTATTTTTTGGGGGTATATATAGCAAGAAATAAAAAAACTCAGTGCTATTAAAAATTGTATAAATTTAATTTGGGGACAGTGTTGCATGACTAATTGCCAGTTAAAGTAGCACAGTGCTGAATAGAAAAAAATGGTCTGGTCATGAAGGGGTAAAACCTTCTGGAGGTCAAGTGGTTAACACTATGGTCACTGAAAATTGCAAACAAAACTTTTACATTCTAATGGCTAATGCAATATTTTGGATGCCGTTTATATAGGTTACCACTTTGAGAACTAGTGGCATCTGTCACTGTCAGTAAAATGCAGCTCAGCACGACACCCCCCCCCCCCCCCCCCCCCCCCTTATGTGTTTAATTCCAACACCCACAATACAGCTTTTTGTGTCCTCCACCGCAGGAATTTAGGACACTGAAACTTTGTGTGTTTCAGCGGGTGTTTCCACCAAAAATAAGTAATGTCATTGTTTCACAGATCTGATATGCTCTACTGAAATGTCACAGACTTATTCTGCTGTCTCCATATTGAAGATGGATTCTCCTCTAGGTATGTGTTGGTGTCAACAGGATAATATTACACATTAGGATGTGGTAGAGGTCTGTTAGGAATTTGCACTTTGATTCAATGAAATGAATAGGTGAGTACGAGCTGTTTGAATAAGTGAGAAGGGACAGTGTGCTAATAACACCATCAAACAAGACTGTACAAAGAGGTCACCTAGGAAGGATATATACAGTGTATGTATTTTGTATAGGTCCTGTATGTGATGAGTTGTGAGAGGATCACATTCTTTTGTTGGGTGCTGTAACTTGTGCATTGCACAGACTCACATACTCACATACTCCAGATACAGACACCAGGCTTTCCTTAGCTACTCTGATAAGCAAATAAAACAAAGGTTGCCCGATTACCTTCTATAGGAACATCTTTCCATCCATATGGTGCTAGCTTCTGGGTGAGGTTTTTCGTAGTCTCTTCCGTTAAATGACGGTCCCACATGAGTACCGGGGTGTCAAAGTCGAATATCTTTCTGAAAGAAGAATTCTGCACTCGAGTACGCAGATTGTCAGGGCAGGCTGATGCAGGGTCCTGAGTCTGAAAAAAGTAGAGAATTACATACAGTTCATTTGAACATATGTTCATTGCATTCAACTAAGATCCTCAGAAACCACAGAATTTTGTCCAAGATAATATTTTTCTTCATACATTTGTGAAAATGAATTACAGTACGCAGGACAATGCTATCTTTGACTGCCATGCTATTTTCCAATGTCTTAAGCCATGTACACACGTTCGGACTGTTGGCCAACAAAGTATCAGACTTTTGTCCGAAGGTCGTGTGCCAGGAACTTGTCTTGCATATTAACGGTACACAATTTTCGGCCAACAAACACCAACGTAGTGACGTACTACGTGAAATTTCAGCCCCTGAGCGCCACCCTTTGGGCACCTTCTGCTAATGTCGTGTTTGGTGAGCATTGATTCCGAGCATTCGTGTTTGTACTTTGGACTTTTGTACACACGATAGGAAAATCTGACAACAGACCATTGTCTGCCGAAAATGTATTAGCCTGCCATCCAAAATTTGTTTAGCGGAAAGTTGGACCGGCTTCTGTCAAAAAGACAGCTGTACACATTAACTGAATGTTGGCCGGCTCCTTTTTAACCAGCCGATATTTGGCCTGTGTGTACCCAGTCTCAAGAATCAAATTATTTGAATTCTAAAGCTGCGTATACGCAGATTAAATTTCAGCTGATACCTGCTGAATCGGCTGAAATATTTTCCCTGGGTGACCCTGTCTGCCTCACTAGACTCAACAAAAGCAGATTTTTTTAATTTTCTTTTATCGAAGTAGCCATACGGAATATTATTGGCCAAACAGCACCTGCATAAAGTCAGAGTGCAGCTCACTAAGTTCAGTTTACAAGATTTCTGTCAGGATCAACAGGTTTTTGCACTTATCAAACAAATATAACAAAATAATTTCAAGGTCCATTCACACTTGTGCTTTGTGACAACACAAGCGTTAACATGTGTTACCACAATATAGAGCAGTGCACCTACTCTATGTGCCAATCATTATCAATGGCGCCACACTGCACTGTACAGTAGAGCACAATTCGCTGTAGTGCACCACAATGCATATACTGTGTGTTGAGGTGTGCTGCTTTGTTAAAAGGAGATTATGCATATTTTTTCATCCTTTGTGGTGGGTTAGCAGCCCATTCATAACAAACAAGCTGCATTAAGGCACTGCATGTTAACACATGTGCATTAATGCACCACAACAGACTGCTTAAAGAGGAGTTCCCCTTAAAAAAAAAATAGAAAAGAAAAAAAGTCAGCAGCTACAAATACTGCAGCTGCTGACTTTTAACCACTACAATACTGGGCACTTTCGCCCCCTTTCCTTCCCAGACCAATTTTCAGCTTTCAGCGCTCTCGCACTTTCAATGACAATTGCGCGGTCATGCAATGCTGTAACCAAATGATTTTTTTATCATTTTGTTCGCACAAATAGATAGAGCTTTCGTTTGGTGGTATTTATTCACGACTCCGTTTTTTTTTTTTTTTTTGCGATATAAGCGAAAACATAGCGGAAATTTTGAAAAAAAACAATATTTTCTCCTTTCTTTTTTAAAAGAAATCCAATAAAATCAATTTTGTCATAAATTTAAGCCAAAATGTATTCTGCTACATGTTTTTAGTAAAAAAGATTCCGTTAAGTGTATAATAATTGGTTTGCGTGATCACGGACATATGTACGCAAATGATCATGTACAGATGTGTGCAGGTGATCACGGACATGTGTGTGCAGATAATCATTGGCACATGTTATTTTACTGGGACATATGTGAGGGACATGTGTTTTTATTATTTGGGGACATGTGTTTTTATTTGGGGGACATGTGTTTTTTTTATTATTTGGGGACATGTGTGTTTTGGGGACATGTGTGTTTTGGGGACATGTGTGGGGACGTGTGTGTTTACTGTGTTGGTGACACTACACTGGTGATCAGTGAGTAAAAAGCTGTAAAAAAACAGCTAATACTCACTGATCACCAGCCGGCTGCAGCGATCCGCTCTCCTCTCCTCACCGACGACTTCCGTGTGAGGAGAGGAGAGCCGATTGCCTAGCAACCGGCTGTTTGCTTACATCACATGACGGCTGTGATTCGACACGGCCATCATGTGAGCAGGAGGGCCAATCACAGAGCCCTCCTGCCGATCCGAGATGCGCCGTGTCCAGGTGACACGAGCGCATCAGGATCGCGCCGCTGCGCGGGCACGCGCGCGCGCGATCCCGCTACTTCTGAAGGACGCTCCGGAACGTCCGATCAGAAGTAGACGGCTCCCACCCGGCTGTATATGTACAGTGGCCGGGTGGGAAGTAGTTAATAATCGGACACTTACCTGTCCCAGGGTCCAGCGATGCGGGGGAACGAAGCCCCGCTCGTTCCCCCCTCCAATCCGCGGCGCCGGCATTCTAACTGCGGGCACCCACTGCGCATGCGCGAGACCTGTCACATGTCCCAGATGACTGACAGGAGGGAGGGGCAGAGCCGAGCCCTTCCTGCACCAAAGGGAAGTGATGTCACCAGCCCAGGCACTGAAGGAGGCAGACTACGAGGGACCCCCTAGCAACAGGCATTTAGAGGTGAGTTAAAAAAAAATATTTTTCCAAATGTTGGAATTTTAATGATTTTTTTTTTTTCTGTACAACACAACTTTAAATGTGAATTGGCCTTCTATTGTATATTTAACAAACCCAAAAGGAGCAAAAAAAAAAAAAGTTTACTTTTAGGGTTTACATACACTAACATTTTAAGAACCTATCATGCATGTGAGTTTTTGGTTTTACGTGAACTTACATTTTCGACCGACTATACCCATAACAGGCAATAAAATTTTTGGCAAGACTGTGGTCATCACACTACTACCTCAGAGTTTTGCTTACATAGGATCTCTTGTACCCTACAGGTGGACACATATATGTCAACCCCTAATGCCGCGTACACACGAAGGGACTTTTCCCGGCGGACCTAGTCCAGCGGACAATCCGCCGGACTTTCCGAACTTGCCCACACACGCCCGGACTTCTCCGGCGGACAATCCGCTGGACAAAGTCCGCGGGACTTTTGAAAATGAACGGACTTGCCCACACACGGAGCAGTCCGTTCATTTCGAACATAACTTCAGGTACGTAGCTAGCATAGGCAGTAAATGCCGGCGCACTAGCTCCGTCACCTGGCATGGATTTAAAGGGAATCCCCACGCCGAAAAACGGCGTGGGGGTCCCCCCCAAATCCATCTCAGACCCTTATCCGAGCACGCAGCCCGGCAGGCCAGGAAAGGGGTGGGGACGAGCGAGCGCCCCCCCCTCCTGAGCCATACCAGGCCGCGTGCCCTCAACATGGGGGGTGCCCTGGGAAAGGGGGGCCGTGCGGCCCCCCCACCCCAAAGCACCTTGTCCCCATGTTGATGAGGACAAGGGCCTCTTCCCGACAACCCTGGCCGTTGGTTGTCGGGAAGAGGGTGGGGGGCCCCCAGATCCCGGCCCCCCACCCTTGGTGAATGAGTATGGGGTACGATGTACCCCTACCCATTCACCTAAGGTGTAAAATGTAAAGTAAAAAAAACACAATTTTGAAAAAATATTTTTTATTGCACTGCTCCGGGGGTCTTCTTCCGTCTTGGGGGTCTTCTCGCCGGACTCCTCCGCCATTTACGTAGCTCTTTTACCGAACGGAGAAGTCCGGCTACCTTCTTCGTCGTCGCCGCCGTCGTCTGGGGGTCTCGATCCGCCTTCGGGGGTCTTCGGGGGTCTTCGGGGGTCTCTTCTGTTCTTGCCGCTGTCGTCGCTTTCTGCGCCGCCTTCTTCTTCTTCTTCCGATGTTGACATGTCGCTCTCTCTGGCCGGAATGCCAGAGCCGCTCTGTGCTGGGACTTATATAGGACAAGGGGACAGGGTCACATGTTCATGTCACATGGTGACCCCGCCCCCTGTGATGTCACAGTCCCAGCATCCTCCGGGACTGTGACATCACAAGGGGCGGGGTCACCATGTGACATGAGCATGTGACCCTGTCCCCTTGTCCCTATATAAGTCCCAGCACAGCGCGGCTCTGGCATTCCGGCCAGAGAGAGCGACGTGTCAACATCGGAAGAAGAAGAAGGCGGCGCAGAAAGCGACGACAGCGGCAAGAACAGACGAGACCCCGGAAGACCCCCGAAGGCGGATCGAGACCCCCAGACGACGGCGGCGACGACGAAGAAGGTAGCCGACTTCTCCGCTCGGTAAAAGAGCTACGTAAATGGCGGAGGAGTCCGACGAGAAGACCCCCAAGACGGAAGAAGACCCCCGGAGCAGTGCAATAAAATATTTTTTCAAAAGTGTGTTTTTTTTTACTTTACATTTTACACCTTAGGTGAATGGGTAGGGGTACATCGTACCCCATACTCATTCACATAGGGTGGGGGGCCGGGATCTGGGGGCCCCCTTATAAAAGGGGGCTCCCAGATTCCGATAAGCCCCCGCCCGCAGACCCCGACAACCAACGGCCAGGGTTTCCGGGAAGAGGCCCTTGTCCTCATCAACATGGGGACAAGGTGCTTTGGGGTGGGGGGGCCGCACGGCCCCCCTTTCCCCAGGGCACCCCCCCATGTTGAGGGCACGCGGCCTGGTACGGCTAAGGGGGGGGGGGGGCGCTCGCTCGTCCCCACCCCTTTCCTGGCCTGCCGGGCTGCGTGCTCGGATAAGGGTCTGAGATGGATTTGGGGGGGACCCCCACGCCATTTTTCGGCGTGGGGATTCCCTTTAAATCCATGCAGGTGACGGAGCTAGCGCGCCGGCATTTACTGCCTACGCTAGCTACGTACCTGAAGTCACATGCTAAATGAACGGACTTTCCGCAAGTCCGTTCATTTCAAAAGTCCGGCGGACTAGCCTACTAACTGCGGGATTGTTCGCTGGACCATAGTCCGCCGGACTTTTTGAAAAAAAGTCAGTTGGAGGCCCACACACGAGGGGATTATCCCCTGGATTTGAGGCCAGGGGATAATCCCGCGGGATGTCCCTTCGTGTGTACGCAGAATTGGAATGACATAGACTTGAGAAGTTCTTGGACATTCAGAGGCAATCTAAGCCATCTCAGGAAGAAAGGACTGCAAAGTGGGGCACAGTCCAGCAAACTCAACTTACCTCCATGGAAATGGGAGATGGTGGAGTAAGAGCTGGTGCTGGCTTCTCATAGGGAAGAACAATAGTGAGCAGAGCAGGTTTGCTAATCAGTTCTCCCAATAGATTCTCTCATTATGCACCACTGACATGAGGCTGTAACCCAATGTGGATGTGATAATTTCACCTATTTTCTGTGGAAAGCTTTAAAGCCATGACACCACACTTATTTCTGCGATAAAAGTCAGATTAGTAGTCAATTTGCCAAAAAATGCAGATGTTGAAGACTGATGGTCACAGATGTTCTGAATCACTGGGCCAGAAATGCTGGGTTGTCTGAAAGTGTATATAATTTCAGCATATGTCCCAAATTAATTGTGCATGTAATTCAACCTGGCTAAATAAATGAAACAATTATATCACTAGAGTGTTCCAGACAAATGCATGTAGAAAACATTTACTGTCTGTCCAGAAAATCATGTAAAAATATTTATGACTGGATGTACTCTAAGTAGTAATTGGAGGATGTTTGGAGAACAGACAAATATCCCATTCTAGTTGGCAGTGGAAAATTAACAATTTTGTATCTTCAAGCCACATATCTGATGATACATTTTAATACTCCAAGGAGGTGAAAAATCACAATTTTGTGGTCGGACACTGCAGATAATTGTTTACATTGGCTGTGCCACAAAGGGTTAGAAGTGTTTCTAAACCCTGACAATGAACTTCATGTATTTGCTCCATTTTGGTCTGTTAACTATACCATTGAAGAATTTTGTTATATCTGTTCGGTAAGACAAAAAAATACCTTTTGATTCTGTTAGAAACTTTGTAAGGTTACAACTTCCTGTGCACTTGACTCATGTTACAGAGACGAGTACAGAGGAACACTTTCTGTAGTCCCAATGCACTTCTAGTCCTAGGGTGACAACGCTGCACTCCTAGGGCGACATGCTACAGTACGTTGAGTGAGCATTGTCGCTCCAGGCCAGAAAGTGTGTTACTGCCAGGATTACCAAGTAAAAACAAAGAAAAAAGTGTAAAAACAAAACAAAAACGAATGTGGTCACCACAAGGTATGGTAAGCGGCAATGCGCCGTGCAGTCCACTCATGCATTTTTGTTCTTGGGTTTTTGCTGTGGAGACAGAATGAGTCAGTAGAAACATGCTAGCTATTCATCTGATCTTTATCACGTATACTCAAGAGTGCATGTTTTTTGTTTAATAAGTGTGACCATTTGCTTTACAAATAAACTGATATTTTCAAAATGCCGGACAGAACCAAGATCTGTGTGACTTCTAAAGGTCCATTTCTAGAGCAGTGCTATGTAGTAGAGCGTCAGACCCCAACAGAAGGGTAATCATATGTGTGGTTTCCAGTTCTAAGAGAGGGTCTCTTTATGGGTCCCCAGAGAGATCCAAAGAAAGGAGAACAGCACAGGTAAGTAAGTAAGTAAGTCCAGTATAATTGTATTAGCCTTGATAGAAAATTAAGAGGCACAGCCAACATGTTTCAAAGGTTCACAACTCTCCCTTAATCATTGCTTGTGTACTGGCAGTGATAGAAGAAATTCTGGGCAGAAAAGAGTCTGCGAATAGCATAAGGCTGCTTGCACATGGGAGTAAAAACAGACATGTTTTTATGGATCTGTAATCAGATGCATTGCTGTCTACGACACAATCCACACTGCTGTGTAAGGATCAGTACATTTATTTGCATCAAATTACGCCTATATGCCTGTACTCTAGTACATACACACGAGGATACAGGCATATAGGTATAAAAAAGGGTGCCGGCCGAATAGGGTTTCCTCCTCTACTTTGGGGAAGAGGGAGCTGGAAAGTGAAGGGGGTGATCAAAGTGCTGTAAGAGTGGGTGGGCAGCACAATTATAGGAACTAGACCCACCTGTATGGCTCCCCCTACACTACAGTGAAACAACCTATCCTTCTCTCCCTCCCCGCTGGCTTTGAGTTACTTAGGGAGAGTCACACAGGGGGGGACTAGTTCCAATAATTGTGCCACCCACCCCCCTTCAGCACTCTAATCTCCCCCGCTTCAATTTCCAACATCCCCCCCCCCCCCGCAGCGCTGCCAGCTTCTCTCCGGTAAAGCAGAAGGAAGGATTGGTTCCTGGAAGAGAAGATCTGCCCGCAGAGGAAGCCGCCGAGGAATGTCAACAAGCAGCCACACCACGTCGGCATACCAAGATTGACAAGGCCAATTGGGAGCCACCAGAATGACTGGAATCCCTTCGGCCTCTATCCTGCACAGCAGATGAGGGAGGCACTTGAGAAGAGGAAATGCATAAATGAGACAATACTGGCTCCACAGTGCCACCAGAGCATCTGTTGTGTGCGCCAGGGGATGCCTCACTCTTTCAGCAAACCTCAACACCTTCCTCAGACCAAAGCCACCACAGGAGGTAGCCCAAGCTAGCTCAAGCAAATCTGATTGTCCAAGAATGCAGGAAACCTATCACATTTGGACAAGATATCATTCTGCAGAACCCTTGTGTGGAACTGCGCATATAAGACTGCCTTTAAAGGTGGACATCATGAAGACCAGAACCTGCATGCAAAAATGCAGAGAAGACCACTTGAGGGACAGCAGAAATCTAACTGCAGTCCTTGGCCTGCACCCAGTCGAGAATCAGACCCAGATACTCCAACTGCCTGGCTGAGTTCAGAGCAGATTTCTTTAGTGTCAAAACCAATTCAAACTCCTGTGGAGTGCGCATGGTAACTGCCACATTGTCAGTCAGCGCAGAATAGGTCTCCACTTGCAGGAAAAGGTTGTTCAGGTGGCGAATCATGACAATCCCCCGTTGTCCCAGCAATGCCATGACCGGAGCCAGTACTTTGGTAAACATCCAAGGAGGGGAGGCCAGATCAAAGGGCAGTGCCAGAAACTGATAATGCATGTCCCTGAAGCGCATTCCCAGAAGCGCTGGTGCACGGCACAGATGGGAACATGCAAGTACATATTCTTGAGGTCTATGGAAGCCACTACCAAACAGATGAATTCCATCTTTGCTTGAGGCCCTGAATCGCACTGACCCCTTCCTTCTTCTGAACCGTAAACAGGTTGGAGTAAAACCCCCAAAACCTCTCCGAGTCCGGAACTCCACACCATGGAGTAGCAGATCCTGCAGTGCCCCATAAAGACCAGTAGGCCTGATAGGGAGAGGCAAAGATTTAAAGGAAAGAATTTGTCTGACAGGTAGGAATAAAATTCTATTTTGTAGCCTGACAAAATCAGTTTGTGGACCCACTTGTCAGAGAGCACACAGGTCTGCAAATCAATGTAGATGATGGGCGGGGGTAAGCTTTAATGCCGTGGAGCACTTGTCCGCAGGCTTGTCAGACCAGGTTTGCTTTGTGCCTGTGGGAGCCTTGAAGGCTTTGGATTCCTTGTCTGAGGAGCCAGGGGAATGAAAAGCCTTTTGTGTGCAGAGAAGGAAAGACTGTACTTGCAGCGTGGCTCATTCCCCCTCTTGGACTGTGGGAGAAAGGTACTCTTTTCACCAGTAAGGCCTGGTTCACACCTATGCGTATTTTGGTGCTTTTTTGCAGAAATGCACTACAGGTCGTTTACCATGGTTTCCTATGGGACAAGTTTACATCTATGTTTTTGCAGCCACTGCGTTTTTGGAAAGGGTGAGGGACTTTTTTAAATGCAAAATGGTGCTGTTTTTTACTTTTTTGTTTCAATAGACTTCAATGTAGAAGCTGCAGAAAAGCATGTAATGTTTCCGCAATTTTGCCATCATTTGCGTTTTGCATTTTTTTTATCTGCCCAACAACAAATTAGCCCCAGAAAAAGCATAAAAAAAGGTAAACGCAATTTTCAAAATCGCAGTAAAATCGCATGTGCAAAAACGCACAGCAAAAAGCACTGCAGTAACAAAAGCAAACTGCATAGGTGTGAACCGAGTCTACGATTCTTAATGATGTCACCCAGGGTGGCAACAAAGACGTTCTCTCTGGCAGGGGGGTAAGTCTGCCAGGTCTGCAGACCAACACTTAAAGTGATTGTAAACGATCACCTTGTAAAACATCCTATTCAGTTAACTGTTTACCGCCCACCCACCGTCAACTGACGGAGGGATGGTGCTGCTCTTGTTCTGGGTGGACGTCATATGAAGGAGCACCTGAGTGGCTCTTTCACCATGTGATCGGCTGTGTCCAATCCCAGCTGGTCACATGTAAACATGGAAATGCAGGGAATCGTCTCTAATCGCCTCACGACATCGTCTCACATCGACAGAGTGTGTGGTGAGGAGAGCCGATCAACGGCATCCCCTCACAGAGGACATCGAGACATGTAATAAGGGTACTTATGATCAGTGCCCTGATTACAATAAAGCACCACCTGTGCCAGCAATCAGTGCCCACCAGTGCCACCAATCACTGCCCTAATAAGTGATGAAGTCAATGCTGGCTATCAGTGCTGCCTATCAGTGCTGCCCATAAATGCCCATCATTGCTGCCCATCAATGCCCATCAGTGCCGCCCATCAGTGCTCATCAGTGCCCCCCATCAGTGATCATCAGTGCCGCCCATCTGTGCCCACCAGTGCCGCCTATCAGTGCCACCTGTCAGTGCCCACCATCAGTACTGCCTATCAGTGCCACCTATCAGTGCCCATAAGTGCGGCATATTAGTGCCTCCTCATCAGTGCCACCTAGTCAGTGCCCATAATTGCCTTCTCAGTAGTGCCCATACGTTTCACCTCATCAGTGCCCATCAGTGCAGCTTATCAGTGCCCATCAGTGCCGCCTCATCAGCGCACACCAGTGAAGGAGAAAAATTACTAATTTACAAAATTTACTGACAGAAACTAAGAAAAAGTTTTTTCTTTTCACAATTTTCGTTCTTTTTTTGTTTTAGTAAAAAATAAAAAACCCAGCAGATAATACCACCAAAAGAAATGTCTATTTGTGTGAAGAAAATTATAAAAAGTTCACATGGTTACAGTGTAGCATGACGACGTAATTGTGATTCAAAGTGTGACAGCGCTGAAAGCTGAAAATTGGCCTGGGCAGGAAGGGGGTGAAAGTGGTTAAAATAGAAATGAAATGCTACTCTAAAAAAAATATATAGATATAAAAAAAGATTAGCAGAGAGCTTGACAGCTGGACAAGTCTCTGTCTATGTGGAGTGGGGGTGTGTGCCTTTCCTCCAATCAGCTGTCTTGGCTGTATGCCAAGAATCCACTCCCAGTGCTGAACAGGAAGAGAACATTTCTAACATCATGTGCACTTTCTAAAGAATATATAAAGCTGTAGATTTGTTTCATCCCTGTGTATCATCTCAGGCTGTTCACTTCACTGGATATGGGAGAGGGTTTAGATCCAATTTAATGTTTCCCGCACCGAGGTAGTGAGTGCGGACACTAGCGCCTGATCCTTCACAGCAACAGTGGCAGAGAAATTGTCTTCACTATCTGAGGAATTGGGAAACACATCTTCTGAGCACGCAGGAAAAGCTGTACCCATGACAGCAGAGCCAGACTCCAGCTCAGAATCATTGAGGAAGAGGGCGAGGGCAGGGGACATTTAGTGCATCCAATGGAATATAAGCCTCACAGGAGTGGACACCTCCATAGGAGAGCCCACCCACACCAGGTACCGCCAGGATTAAGGCCCACAGAAAAGAGGGGAAAAAAAGAACACCCCTAACAGACTGCAGCAGAGAAGGGGGGACCCCAGCAAGACTCATCACCACCGGAAACCCAGGTTGCCTTAAGCTATAAACCATCTGCCAGCTGAGAGGGAAAGAGGCCCCATTGGGAAGTGTGCCCGAACTAGTCCAGAGTTGCAGGGGGAACTGCTCCCACACAAACAGATCCTGTCACAAAATTATCCTAATATGGCTGCCAATGCTTGGCCACAAAAAATGCAATCTCCACTAAAATGGCCACTGTCTCAATCACTGCTATAATGGCTACCCATCCACCATAACCCAGGCTACAGAAGTTGGATGAGATACACAACAAAAGGCCAACACTCCAGTCCACCTCAAAGCAGCCAACCAAAAAGGTCACAGGCAAAATGACTGCGACAACAAGCAGGTCCCTTGGACCGGAAGTGCCGCTCTCCCATGTCAGGGAACTACAATGACCAGCAGAAAACAGGAGGGGGAGGGTGGGGGAGAGGGATGGGGAGACAGGAACATAGGACCAAGGCCTGGAGGGGAGGAGGAGATCACAGCACGGCCAACCACCCCAAGGAGTACCCATGCCCTGCACCAAGCCAAAGGGAGAGGGGGGGCATCTACTTACCAATCCGGGGAAATGGGGGTAACACTCTTGAGACAGATCCATCTTCCACCAAGGTGGGGGCTGTCAGTTAAGAAAATACTGTGACATGGACATCAAATGCCTGGTCATATGTGCCCCTGTAAAACCTTTAACTCGCTGCCTGCCTCCAAGGAGCTCTCATGCAGCATTTTGCGTGACCTATGGCAGCTCTTCCCCGTTTTGCCAGTGAGGTATTTAATGCGCAGACGTGTGGGCGTACCCCTGATGATGTCATATTTGATGAAATGATCGTCGGGCACTACGCATACACACTCTGCACAAATGCGCGATTGGATTTTAAACCTGTATGTCCATTTATATTTGCCTTGGAGTTTTTGTATTGCAACTCCTGTCTTTTAATAAAACGTCTTGAGAAGACATTCTATACCAGGGGTACTGAATTAAAATTCACGGGGGTCCGGTCAGGAAATTTTCTTCCAGCGGAGGTCCGAGTGTCATATTAGTGATGATCCTTCACATCACAGCCTCTCGTGCAGGTCACGGTTGTTATCTATTGCCCTTGTAGATACCTGTGTTTTTCTAGGGCAGAAAAACATAGATCTCTGCACAAGTGTGAACAAGCCCTTACATCAGTGCCCTTTAGTCCCCTCTTCACAGCACATCTCTCCCTTTTATATCACAGTCTCCCATCAGAGACCGACCCATCAGAGACCCACCAACCCATTACAGACCGTCCCATTACAGCATCTCCCTTTAAAGACCCCCACCATCACAGACCCCACTCCATCACAGACCCCCCCCCCCCATTACAGACCCCATTCCATTCCAGATCCCACTCCATTACAGACCCCACTCCATTACAGACCCCACTCCATAACAGACCCCCCCCCCCGCCCCCAATACAGACCTCATTCCACTGCAGATCCCACTCCATTACAGACCCCATCCATTACAGATCCCACTCCATTACAGATCCCATTACAGATCCCACTCCATTACAGACCCCACTTCAACACAGACCCCATTCCAACACAGACCCACGCCATTACAGACCCCACTCCATTACAGATCGCACACTCCATTACAGACCCCACTCCATTACAGATCCCACTCCATTACAAACCCCACTCCATTACACATCCCACTCCATTACAGACCCCACTCCATTACAGACCCCACTCCATTACAGATCCCACTCCATTACAGACCCCACTCCATTACAGACCCCACTCCATTACAGACCTCACCCCATTACAGATCCCACTCCAACACAGACCCCACTCCAACACACACCCCACTGAATTACAGACCTCACTCCATTACAGATCCCACTCCAACACAAACCCCACTCCATAACAGACCCCACTCCAACACAGACCTCACTCCATTACAGACCCCATTCATTACATATCCTACTCCATTACAGATCCCACTCCAACACAGACCCCACTCCAACACAGACCCCACTCCAACACAGACCCCACTCCATAACAGACCCCACTCCAACACAGACCTCACTCCATTACAGACCCCACTCCATTACAGACCTCACCCCATTACAGATCCCACTCCAACACAGACCCCACTCCAACACACACCCCACTGAATTACAAACCTCACTCCATTACAGATCCCACTCCAACACAGACCCCACTCCAACACAGACCCCACTCCAACACAGACCCCACTCCATAACAGACCCCACTCCAACACAGACCTCACTCCATTACAGACCTCACCCCATTACAGATCCCACTCCAACACAGACCCCACTCCAACACACACCCCACTGAATTACAAACCTCACTCCATTACAGATCCCACTCCAACACAGACCCCACTCCATAACAGACCCCACTCCAACACAGACCTCACTCCATTACAGACCCCACTCATTACATATCCTACTCCATTACAGATCCCACTCCAACACAGACCCCACTCCAACACAGACCCCACTCCATAACAGACCCCACTCCATAACAGACCCCACTCCAACACAGACCTCACTTGTCCCTTTCATTATCGCATCACTCCCCCTTCCTCCCCCTCCCACACTGCCCTACCTTAGTCACACAAGCTGGGAAGCACGCATGGCAGGTCCAGGCAAGGGATTTTTTTCAATAAAAGCGCTGTTTGACTCCCCTGAATAAGGGAGGAGGTCGCAGGCTTTCTGGTAAGCCTTTTATCTTAATGAGGTGACGGGAAACACGTGATGCGCACTCAATCTACAGTATATGCTGCACTGTGAAGTCACATATTGGATTTCAGCAATTTATGAACAATTTATTTTAATCTATATCGTTTTGCACTTTCGTGCGTTTTTTTATGCGACTTTGGTTTCTTCTGCATTGTCGCATGGGACTGCACTAAATTCAATATTTTAGTTGTATATAACACAATCCATCACATTTGCACTGTATAGTTGCACTTTATTTTGAATTTATGCTACTTTTTTTTTTTTTTTTTTTCCAAATAACAAGTCTTTATTGGAAGAGTCAACAGTTACAAATATAAATTAAACAATACATGGATTTTCGTGAACAGAGCAGTTACGGACAGTATACAGAATATCTCATATGCAATCGTGGATGTAGTATGGGCATCCTGAAATCAATAATACTCAGTATATTCTCTATACATATTTAACATCCTAGCAGTTGGAGGGGGATTAAGGTCCCACATCTACCTCATCGCATGTTGATGCGTTTTCTAGCCATGAATCCCATATTTTCCCATACTTAGCTGGGCATCCTCTATGAACGTATATCTCTTTTTTGTACGGCAACACATTATTAACCGCTGCTTTCCACTCCTGGACTGTGGGGGGGGGGGGGGGGGGTCCGGTCCGGTCTCAACCACTTTCTTGCAATAACTAGTCTGGCAATAAACAATGATTCTTGTAAAAACAGTTTGTGGTATTTATCCGAGTCAGGGTCTGGGAAAATACCCAGCAGGCATTGTTTGGGGCATACTGTTAGAGGGGATCCCATTTCGTCATGTATGAACTTTACTACATGGGACCAGAAGTCATGGATAATCGGGCACGTCCAAAGCAGGTGATAAAACGTACTATGGGGGCTGTTACATCTGGGGCATAAAGGATTGTGGTTTGGGTCATATTTGGCTATGCGGGCAGGAGTCAGGTAGGACCTGTGCATAATAAAGAGTTGTGTAAGTCGGTCTGACAGCCTGGTGGATACCTTTTTATTAGCTTCCAGAGCGTCATCCCATTCCTCATCCTCCAGCGCCCCCACGTCCCCCACCCATCTCTCCTTCAGTCCGTATGCTATTTGTGCAGCAGACGGCCGGAGGAGATCATTGTAAAATATGGAGATGAGCTTTTGGGGCTCATGTCCCAGCAGGGTGTCCACTTGTACCAGGCGTTCTAGGGTGGGGGGTGCTTCAGCGAATTGGGTTTGGAGGGCATGGCGGAGCTGGAGAAATCGGAAGTGCATGTGGTTGGGCAGACCAAAATCCTCTTTTAACTGTTGAAATGACTTAAGTGTATTGCCCCTGTACATATCCGACAGTATAGTTACCCCCTTGTCAAGCCAGAGGATATGATCAGGTATGGAGCGCAATTCGCCCAAACCTGGGTTATCCCATAGTGGTGTGTGCGAATGAGTGGGTGGGGCATTTAGCTTTTTCCTGGCTACCTCCCAGATTTTACAATAATTGTACAACAGTCCCCTTCGGCCCCCCATCACTGAGGGGTCGGAGGGTTCCTTAAATATGATCTGGAATGGGTGAGTGAGTCCACGAGTCAGAGGGGAGCACAGTAGAGATAGGCATCTCGTGAATTTATGCTACTTAAGATTATGGTCACATTACACATTTATTATTGTGTTATATTTTCTTCACATATGTTCTCATGCACAGAGTCTTTTTGTGCCCAAACTTAGTGTTGCACTTTACAATTTGCATATTGCTTGCACTTTTGTCCGTTTTTTATGTGACTTTGTTTTCATCTTGCATTTGTCGCATGGGATCGCACTAAAATTAAATATTTTGGTTGCGTATAATACAATTCATCATATGTGCACTGTATAGTTGCACTTTATTTAAATTTATGCTATTTAATGTTTATGGCTATTTTGCACTTTAATAATACAGTGTTATATTTACTCATATATGTTTTTATGCACAGGATCATCTTGTCCTTAAACCTAGCGCTGCACTTAATTTTTTGCATTTTTATTTTTGTGCCCTGTATCTGGGTTATAGTGCTTAGCTGCAGGTCATTAATTGACAAATTTCTCACATCGTTTAATTCATCTATCACTTAGCGCAGATATATAATCTTTATGTTATGGAGAGAGGGAAGCATTCTCTAGTCATGTTCTACAATGGCAACATTGAGAACTGTCACCCTAGGACAGGAACTGTGTAACTGGCAGGATCACAAGGTGAAAAAAAGAAAACCAATCCAGCCGCCAAACCTAGATCAAGAGTGGTAAGTTGCTATACATCAATTGTTTGTTCTTGTGTTTAGCCACTTCAGCCCCGGAAGGATTTACCACCTTCCTGACCAGAGCGTTTTTTGGGATTCGGCACTGCGTCGCTTTAACTGACAATTGCGTGGTCGTGCGACGTGGCTCCCAAACAAAATTGACGTCCTTTTTTTCCCACAAATAGAGCTTTCTTTTGGTGGTATTTGATCACCTCTGCGGTTTTTATTTTTTGCGCTATAAACAAAAAAAAAAAGAGCGACAATTTTGAAAAAAACACATTTTTTACTTTAATAAATATCCCCCAAAAATATATAAAAAAAAAATTTTCTCCCTCAGTTTAGGCCGATTCATATTCTTCTACATATTTTTGATAAAAAAAAAATCGCAATAAGCGTTTATTGATTGGTTTGCGCAAAAGTTATAGCGTCTACAAAATAGGGGATAGTTTTATGGCATTTTCTTAATATATTTTTTTTTACTAGTGGTGGCAATCAGAGATTTTTATCATGACTGCGACATTATGGCGGACACATCGGACAATTTTTATACACATTTTTGGGACCATTGGCATTAATACAGCGATCAATGCTATAAAATTGCATTGATTACTGTAAAAATGTCACTGGCAGTGAAGGGGTTAACCACTAGGGGGCAGGGAGGGGTTAAGTGTATCCTAGGGGCGTGTTTCTAACTGTCTGGGGGCGTGGCTGTGTGTGACACCACACTGATCGCTGCTCCCGATGACAGGGAGCAGACGATCAGTGTGCTGTCATTAGGCAAAATGGGGAGAAGCTGTTTACATCGACATCTCCCCGTTCTTGAGCTCCGTGACACGATTGCGGGTATCCCTGCGGCGATCAAGTCCGCGGGACCCACAGAGGCGGTCACAGAGCTCGCGGCAGGTGCACGCGGGCATGGCGGGAAATTCAAAGTAATGTAGGGGTATGTTACTTTGCCCAGCCGTGCCATTCTGCCAACGTATATGTGCCGACAGCGGTCGTCAAGTGGTTAGATATGCTTTAACATCATCAATGCAAAGTTGTCACCATTATTCAATGGTACTATTTACCTTGGCTTTTGTCACCAACTTTGGCAATGCTGCTTCCTCCTTAATGTCACTTTTCCTGAAAGGAACAGATTTGTATGTCTCAGGATTGTACTGATTGCAATGAAATAGACAAAGAATTGATCTGGCTGTGGAATCTCACCTTTCCTCCTTGGCCTGGTTATCTGGAGAATCCAGGCTTCCATTCAATCTTTTTAACACTTTAGAAGGACCAGAGCCTTGCCAGAAATTACTGCAAAACATAAAAACATCTTTTAATTATCAATCAACAATTTGTAATAGGAATGATCAATGTTATAATAATTTCAACAATATCTTTATCATAAAACACTTCATATTATCATATTATCTTGAAAAAACTTTTTGTACCCCTGCTCTACTCAGCTGCTGATAGCCAAGAAAATCGTCTGACCTGCATAATTGTTTCAGTTTACAGTACTGAAGTCAGAGTATCAACATGACAAGCAAGTAACAAGCATTTTTCAGAATGAAGACAAAAATGGCAGCCCCGATACGTCTTTTATAATAGGTTTACTTAAAGCACATCAGACTTGTCAGGTATTGACTTCCAATTTAAAATGTATGTACATTTGAGTCTGACATTATCCCAGTGTGTCTAGCTAGTACAATAATATGTGAAAAGTATTGACATTGCCCACATTTCTGACATTATCAGTGTCACATTCTGCTGGCCTTCAGGAAATGATATGTCAATATATCTGGGCCCTGTAAAAAGATAAAAGGTGGCAGGCTTGGCAAGACACAAGGACCTGGCAAGGGGCTTGGTAGACGCATGTTGTGGGGTAACTTAAGAGGGGACATCAAGACTTAGATGTGTGACATTTGCAAGAGAGAGGAATGAGAAGGGGGTGAGTTATGAAACTCATCTGTTAGGGATTCTGTTCTGCTGTGTGTCTACAAGCTGGATTAAACTAAGGGGGGACAGGTGGTGGACTGGGCTGAAGGCTGGTGCGCCGAGGATATGGATAACAAAAACAGCAGGAAAGGCGAGCTGCGGAGTTGGGATGGAAAATGGGATGCTTTTTTATTTCACAGTTATAAAATAATACCAGAGACTAAAATGAATAAAGATTTACCGTATATACTCGAGTATAAGCCGAGTTTTTCAGCACTTTTTTTGTGTGCTGAAAATGCCCCCCTCGGCTTATACTCGAGTCAAGCATTTTTCTGCTGCAGAAAATGACATTTTCCAAACCGACTTTGGTGCCCCGTATCTCTGGGCCACTTGGTGCTAGGAACCCCAAATTTGGTGCTTTTCTGCTGCAGAAAAGTGCTTGACATTTTCCGAACCGATATTGGGGCCCCCCATATCTCGGGGCCAATTGGTGCTAGGAACCCCATCTTTGGATATGTTATAGTGCTAGTTCCACTGGGTTTTCACACCAAATTGGGGTTCCTAGCACTAAGTCGCCCTGAGATACGGGACCCCAAAGTCGGTCAACTGTGTCCATCTGCAGCAATGTTTTGGAACCCTTAACTACCAAGTTTGAAGTTCGGGGGACCTATGGCTGCAAATGGGCACAGTGAGGCTGCAAATGGGCATTGTTGACCCTCTTTTCCACTTACAGTAGCTGCGCATTTCTCACCCTAGGCTTATACTCGAGTCAATACGTTTTCCCAGTTTCCCTAGGCTTATACTCGAGTATATACAGTAAATCTGGAAGAATGAGCTGAATATTTTTCATATAATAGAATTAAAATGGATTAGCTTTACTTTCATCTACAAGTGCTTTCCTTACACCATTTCCCAAGAGTAATCCCATGATCTGGGCTACTCTCTTTTTTTATTTACTCATGGTCTACAGATATACATGAACATGAGAACAGCCGATGCAGTACAGGCAGTGGGACAGGTAAGTATTTGTACTCTCATTTAACAGCTATGGCTTGCTTAGTGACAGATCTGCTTCAAAGTAAAGCTTTGGTTTTCTCATGCAGGGCAAAGTAGCAGGTTTACCTTAAAGTGGATGTAAACCCTCACATGTACCATGTGAAGTGAACAGCCTCAGATGTTACACAGAGATGAAACAAATCTCCCTACATAAGTTTTACATGTATATCTGCTGTCATCAGCTTTCTATATTCTTTAAAATTCTTACATTGGGTTAGAATTTTTCACTTCCTCATTCAGCAGTAGCAGTGTAGTCTTGCCTTACGACCCGTACACACGATTGGAAATTCCGCCAGCAAAAGTCAGATGAGAGCTTTTGGACGGAAATTCCAACCGTGTGTATGCTCCATCGGACTTTTGCTGGCAGAATTCCCGCCAGCAAAAGATTGAGAGCAGGTTCTCTATTTTCCCGTCGTAAAAAGTTCCGATCCGAAATTCTGATCGTCTGTACAAATTCTGACGCGCAAAATTCCTACACATGCTCCGAAACAATTTGACGCATGCTTGGAAGCATTGAACTTAATTTTCTCGACTCGTCGTAATGTTGTACATCACCGCGTTCTTGTCGGTCGAAAGTTCATAGAACTTTTGTGTGACCGTGTGTATGCAAGCCAAGCTTGAGCGGAAAATCCGCTCGTGTGTACGGGGCATTACACTGGGAGACAGCTGATTGGAGGAAAGGCACACATCCCCCCTCCACATTGGCAGGAGAATGAAGATACTTTTAGAGCTGTGCTGTGACAAGACAAGCTCTCTGCTAATCTAGTTATAGCAACCTCAACACAAATTTTCAGCTGCTTTTATCTCCCATCTAGGAGAACTTGTCAGAAGTTATCATGCCAATAACAGAAGAACGGAGCAGCATAAAGACACGGGACATATGGCTTTGGAGAGAGAGATAGGAAAACACTACAGATATATGTGCCTAGGTCAAATTTCATGAATCGGGTTTACATCCACTTTAAGGTTAGGTTCACACATGTGTGGTGCGAATTTCAGATCAGTTTTCACTGCAAATTTCTAAAGCAGCTGTTCAGTGATTCATCTGTGACTTCATATACGGTTCAGATGCAAATTTGCCGGCGTCTTTAACAATAGCTGGTTGTTAAGGAGCGGGCCAGGAAGCCAGCCGCTGTGTCCTTAACAGCCGATGACTCATCAGCTGTTCCGTGCCGACAGTTGAATGTAAACCTAAGAATAAAATTTGAGAAACAAACAGCGTGCCCACCCTCAATCCCTACCAGGCCCTTTGGGCCTCGTATGGATTTTAAGGGGAACCCCATGGCAAAATTTAAAAAGAACCGCATGGGGTCCCCCCCAAATCCATACCAGACCCTTATTCGGGCATGCAGCCTGGCAGGCCCTTTGGGTCTGGTATAGATTTTGAGGGGTACTCCATGCCAAAATAAAAAAAATTTCATGGGGTCACCCCCAAAATCCATTCCAGACCCTTATAGTAAGGGGGGGGGGGCCGAGACAAACGGCAAGGAATTGTCGGCCAACAAACACGAACGTAGTAACATACTACGTGTTTTTTTTCAGCTCTTTAGCACCACCCTTTGGGCTCCTTCTGCTAATTTTGTGTTAGTTTTTCATTTCACCCTTTTCATTCATCGCTTTTAAGTTTGCGCTTTTCATTTTGTGCTTTTGTTTCTGAACGGCCGTTCGTCAACCAGACATGTTGCGGAATCGGAGGAGATAACGTGTTGTTTATTATTGGCCTTGGAGTTATTGCTTTGACCCAAAGTCCAGTCCAGGAACAGGAGGAGGAGTTCTTGGACCAAAAATTGGTTGCTTAATTAATCGTGACCAATTATGTCATAAGCTCCAGGAGAATAATCTGGATGATTTTCGGAATTATCTCCGGATGACGGACCCCTGCTTTCACCAACTCTTGGTATTGATGACCCCCTATATTAAGAAGCAGGACACATACATGAGGCTTTTATTTATTTTTTGGTTGAATAATAATGATTTGATATGTTATATTTTTCTATATTTTTGGATGCATAGAATGCACTTTTTGGTTAAGTTCTATTGGAAGATAGCATGTCTAATTTTATTTTTATTTTTTTAATGCACAATAAAAAAATTGTGGAGAATAATACTTGGCTATGTGTTTTACTTCAAATGACAGTTTGGGAGTAGGCAGTTACATTTAAAAAAATACAATGTAAACTTAACAAGGGACACCAACATAGTTGTATCTTTGATCTTAAAAACTACGGGATAATGGTGTTGTGGTAACTTGCCCAAAAAAAAAAGCATAATAATATTATTCTTGATATCACTAGGAAAAAAACGCCTTTGAAAATGTATTTGCAATAACTCCATTCTATAGCAGAATGACGGCCGAGTGGTGGTTCTGTTATCAGGAATGGGCGTCATATGACGTCCTTCAGGATAACATGCCGCCGCACACCTGTGGGGGCGCGCATCGCGGCGATCGGTGGAGCGGTGTGTCAGTCTGACACACCACTACACTGATCTCGGTAAAGAGCCTCCGGCCATTATGCCATTATGCCATTATGTACCAAAAAAAATCAGTAATGCCCAGCAATGCCACCCATCAGTGTCATCAGTGCCACCCATCAGTGTCCAGAAGTGCCACCTATCAGTGCCCATCAGTGCCCACCTATCAGTGCCAATCAGTGCCCACCCATGCCACCTATCCATGCCATCCATTTCTACCCATTAGTGCTACCCATAAGTGCCCATCAGTGCCGCCTATGAGTGCCCATCAGTGCCACCTATGAGTGCCCATCAGTGCTGCATACCAGTGCCACCTATCAGTGCCCATCAGTGCCACCTATCAGTGCCCATCAGTGCCCATCATCAGTGGCCGTCAGTGCCACCTTATCAGTACCACCTCATTGGTGCCCATCAGTGCTGCCTTATCAGTGCCCGTCAGTGCAGCCATATCAGTGCCCGTCATTGAAGAAGAAAACTTACATATTTACAAAAGAATTTAACAGAAACAAAGAAAAACTTGTTTTTTTTCAAAATTTTGCGCAAAAAATAAAAATCGCAGAGGTGATCAAATACCACCAAAAGAAAGCTCTATTTGTGAAAACAAAATGATAAAAATTCTGTTAGGGTACAGTGTTGTATGACCGCGCAATTGTCATTCAAAGTGCGACAGTGCTCAAAGCTGAAAACTGGCTTGGGCAGGAAGGTGTCTAAGTGCCTGGTATTGAAGTGGTTAAAGAAGAAAAGAATGTGCGCTGCATTTCGAGATTTCATAATTTGCCACGTCACGAATGTTAATTCTCCATTATGAACGCTAGTTTACAAGACAGACCGCTTCTGGCTCGTCCTTGCTTCCTAGTATGCGTGTTTGTACTTTGGACTTTTGTCCGATGGACTTGTGTACACACGCTCGGAAAATCCGACAACAGACATCTGTCCGCGGAAAATTTTAAAACCTGCCATCCAACATTTGTCCACGGAAAATCTGACAATTGTCCGATGGAGCATACAAATGGTTGGATTTTCCGCCAACAGCCTGTCATCACACATTTCCTGTCGAAAATCCGATTGTGTGTACGCGGCTTAATTGGCCAAATCACCAGGTGAAAACAGAGAGAAAAAAAGCCAAAGAAAATAAAACGATTGCAGCCACTACATCTAAAGGTTGGTAAGCTACAATATATAAAATTTTTGGTTTTTGTTTTAATAGTCTCTGGATGTTGTATAGCTTCTGATCGCAAATACCTTTTTTGCATACCACAGAGAACTCTATGTACTCGGATGACACCGTGACGTTAGAGTAAAGGAATGAATGACAAGAAGCTCAAGTCCTGAGGGTATATTGGGAAATTCCAGTGGCTGAATTTGTTTGATCACTTTGGCTGTTGACATGTACCTTTTTGTTGTAATATAAATAACCTACAAAAGTGCTTTTTGTTCTAGTCAATTGTAATGTCACACAGACAGCAATATTACTAAAAATAGCTTACCTCCTAAAACAGCCTACTTGCAATGACTGATTGGTAATCACAAAACCCTGACAAAAATGCACCAAAAAAATACTGTTTTCGCTGGGTTAGCCGCAAAAAAAACATTCACACACCCAGTAAATCGAGAATTCTGTAGGGATCTGCTGATCCGCTGCTCACCCAGTCTCACTTCTCATCTCTGACATCATCGAGAGTCGCCTGTCTCTTCTGGGTTCTTGCAGCCGACCCCCTAATGGAACGCATGCACCATGTCTTCAAGGCGCTGGCTGCTAGAACCTGAAAAAAGACAGCCAGCCCCCCTAGTGACACGCCGTGGATCATGCACTGTAGAGTATCCCAAGAACTCCTGGAATTCATGACATCAGTATCTCAGGAGACTGCGGGTAACTAAATATGTAATTCCTACCTAAATACATCATTCTTATTTAGGGGAAGAATCCAGAAGGTGCAAAGATGTGTTCCCCCCAAAAAAATATTTAAAACTAATTCTGAGGGGGTTGCAGTTGTATGATCGAAAGTGGGTGGAGAGGGTGAAGGTCTAAGGAGGAACTAAACTCTGGAAGCTGTGCTAAAAAAAAAAAAAAGGCAGGTAGAGGGCATAGGAAAAATCACCAGTATTGCCTTTGATCTCCCTTCAACTGATCTTTTCTCAATCACTGACTTATCAAGCCTTGTACTGCATGGTCTCTGTGTGGAAGCAAGGCTCCAGAATTTCTGGGCGCGGCACTTTTGTCGAACTCAGGCCCAGCCCAACCCACACCCCCACCAATCTTTAATGACCCTTTGGTCACTTCGACCCACCCTGGACATGCCCCCAACAGTCAGGGCTCTCTTTCCCTATGGGGTCAAGAGGCCTTCAGAGTTTGATTCTTCGGGTCAGATCCAGCAAGGAGAACAGTGAGTAACCAAATATCACGACAAATATCCTGAGATTAGCGGTGATAGGCAGCAGTGTCACAACAGTCACAAGAAATCATCTCAGTAGGTCATCGGTTCCATTAAAGGGTTAATTTTAGTAGTCACCATGTAACTAGTTTCAGGTTGCACAGCAGGTAAACAAAAGCCTTTGTGTTGTCACCACATGTGGTGGTCAGCTTTGGCACCCAGCCAGGCGAGGAAATACACACTCTTACATTCTATAGTCCCAGGTGCGTGTGTGCTTTAGGCCTAAAGATACACAATGTTATACTTAAACTGTGTGACAGTGGTAGTCAACTTTCCTAATATAAAGAGCCTCAAGGGCAGCCCTTGATATCACCAAAGTGAGTCACATAATATGCAATAACTATAATACTACTACAGGAAGCTGTCAGAGACCACACACATGCAACAGGACATGGTCAAAGACTACAGGCATGTTCCTGGAGATGATCACAGACTGTCGGCATACTATACCGTTTCCCTGAAAATAAGACCTAGCGTGATTGTCGGTGATGGCTGCAAAATAAGCCCTACCCCCCAAATAAGCCCTACCCTGTTTCCCCGAAAATAAGCCCTACCCTGAAAATAAGACCTACAAGGACTTTAACTAGGGCTTATTTGGTGGGTAGGGCTTATATTGCAGCCATCACCAACAATTATTTTCGGGGAAACAGGGTAGTTGTTGGAGGCTGGAGACATGCTACAATGGACAGTCATAGACTGCAGACATATTGAGGCTGATTTACTAAAGACAAATATACTATGCACTTCAAGTGCATTTGCTCAAGGTCTGAGGGGAAGCTCTGCTGATTTCTATCATCCAATCATGTACAAGCAAAGTGCTATTTTTTATTTTCCTTGCATGTGATTGAGTACTCTTTGCAAAATGAAGCTTCACCTCATTGACTAAGCTCTTGAGCGCGTGCACTTGCCTTTTAGTAAATACACCCCAATACATGAAACTGCTAGAGAACACTACAGCCCCTTTACAAATCAATGTTTCCACATTTTTTTCTACAGTCCCCCTAAAATTTTCTAGTGCCATATTTGATATTCCTCTCAGCAGATTCATTTTACTGTATATTCATAAAAATTAGGCCTTTGCAACACAGCAGCATCAAAATTTGGCTAGTTCAGAAGATGTGTAGCCCTCTCTGTCCAACATAAGCCGGTCTAAAACCAGCTTCTGTCAAACAGTCCTGCTAGAAAACCAGCATTAAAAAAACGGAGCCATGTATGGCCAGCTTTACTAATAACTGTACAGAGCTCACTCAGCAATGTTGGCATTGCCATTATGCCTAACATACTTTGTCTGAAAAATCAAAAGAGCTGGGTAGAAAATTGTGGGCTGAACAGCACCTACATCCAATCAGATGCAGGCTGCATTCGGGTTGTCTGACAGCTGGTAGCGCCGGCTATCAGAATACAATAGCTGAAGCGGGAGATCTGTGCTGTTAGCATGGATGGAGGAATTTGTTAGATTTCTTTCATTTAGCCTGCAGCTTGATCAAAAGAAATCTATGTGTGTATGGCTAGACAAACTCATTAAACTACTAGAACCCAATCTAAAATATATTTTTCATCCAAGGCTAGAGGGTTAAACAATAAGTGCCAAGGGCCACAGCTTGGGTAGCAGGGCTCTATATATCAGTGGTATTGAGATGTAGTGACATACGGTTTAATTCGTATTCTGATGAGAGTCACACTACATACAATACTGAAATCACTGATACAGGCAGGGGGGAACTGCTGCAAGGCAAACAAGGCATTTGCCTTAGGCGGCATTTTTTAGGGTAGCAGCGCCGCCATCTGCAGCTCCCCCAGGATGCAGAGAACGAGATGTACCACCAGCTGTCCTGAAACCAGAACTGGAGGAGCCACTGGAGCTGTCGCCGTGCGCCCACATTCTGCACCCAGCCAAGGTTCTGGTGCACCTTCTGCCCCCAGGGAGGAGGGGATCGGGCAAGCACACTGCAATCCTATAGAGAACAGATACCTCCACCAAGACTGCTGCACTCCCCAGGGCCTGTGCCAAGGTGCATCATCCCCCGTGCTCCCCTCTGCAGCCACTGTTGTTGCTGCGCCTTCCCTGCTGCCGGCCAAGCGCAGGTAACACCCATCGGTGTACAGCTACAGCTGCTAAGTGGTGGTGGAGGAGAATGATGACCTGAAGGCCCACTTTGTGCCCTGTAGGAGGGACAGATACGAGGACTACTGCCTGCAGCTTGTTACCAGCGAACACTCTCAGCAACTGCCCCAGCAGCACCCCACCAACTCGTTCAACATCTCCAACCTCATCTCCATCTTTGGCTTAGACTCATGGGCAGGTAGGCAAACTCGGATCAGAGCCACCATGGGCACATGTGTGGCAAGCAGGCGCTGGCCAGCCTGGGTGCCTGGACTGGAGCCATCGTGGCTTTCTAACAGGAGGACCCCCTCTTTGGCATGGATGGTTGGGGGTGTTTAAAGGGGGGTGTCTTCTCCTTTTTCAAGGGAACTGAATTTAGGAGAACATTTTTTATTAAGACTTTATTGGACTTTATTTTTGCAAAGAAAGAGCACCTATTTAATTATTTCCTTTTTTGTTTTCTATTTTATTATTTTCTTTTAAAAGTGGTCGGTTTATGGTGTCACCCAAGGGGGAGGCTGCAGATGGAGGGGTTGCAAAGAGTCACATGTAAATTGTAATTTTTTTCAATGGGGGGAGTTTTCCTTGAAGCTTGCAGGGTTGGATGTAATGGGTGCTTCAGACCTCCACAACTCCATAGAGATTTGTGCACTTAAACGGGAAGTGTGCCTGAAAGTCCTTGCTGGGCATTTTTTTTTCTGTGACTGGCTCAGTTAGCCACATAGCCACCAGGGACCCCACACAGTCCAATAGAGACACCACATAGCTCCCAGAGACCTCAGACAGCCACCAGACACCCCACATAGCTCACAGAGACCCGGCATAGCCACCAGAGACCCCACATAGCCACCTGAGAGTCCTCACAGTTGACCAGAGACACCACATAAGTGGACCTCTAATAGGAAGAGGTGGAGCCTAAAGAGGAAGAGTTTTAAAATACACCACTGGATACAGGAGTGGAGTAACTGACATAGTTGTTACACTTTGATGTACTTTCTTTGAACAACTAGACTCTCGTGAGTTGCTTATAGAAACTTCCACAGCTTGCACTACACCATGTATATATTTCTTCTGTTACAAGCACTCTCCAAACGGAACGATGGCTGCTGTGTGAGTACTGATAGATATTGCTGAAGGGCACATACCAGACATGCAGGATCTATACCAGGTGTATAATGTACTTTCAGGTGGGAGTTGTGCTGGGGGAAGGCTTGCCAGCGCTTGAACACCTTTAGGAAATGATTTATCATCCCCTGAACATAATGTCATTGGCTTTATTATGAAGAGAACCGAGGGAAGAGGTGCTATTACATTTCTTTCATTGTAAAGCTGAGCAGGGAGGCAAGGAGGAGAGCACAGCGCCCAGTGATGCTTCCCAATGCATTTCTGCATTTGGGCACATGTTCTTTGAACACACATGACAAAGCGCAGTGGGGTACATGGGAAAGCATCACTGCAATTTGTGCCAGCCCTCAGCTGCTTCCAATGCACAGCTCTGCAGTGCAGAATCCTCTGAGATCACTAATATGTAACACCATACATATGTGTCTGTTTTGTGGTCTCTACATTGTGGCCAGGCACTTTGGCTGCTGTGCTACCTGGTTCACCAAGCTAAGTTGACTTTAAAGTGGAGTTCCGGCGGAAACATTATTTTTATTTTTTTTAATTGATCCTATCATTATTACTAATTCAATACAAAAACTAGTATACAATGTTTATTATGTATTTAACAAAAATATACATTTCTTACTGAAACTTTTCTGCCTCCTGTTGTGGCTGTTGCCGTTGGCATGTGAAGCCCACTTGAGATCTCTTCCTGGATTAGCTATGGAGAGGTGCATGCTGGGTAACCAGCATGCACCTCTCGATCTCACGCATGCGCGATTCACCGGCCGTAGCTCCGATTGTTTCTCAAGTTGCCATAACAACGGGCGGCGATGGAGGAAGGTCCCGCCCCATTCTTATGGCAACATCACAGTACTGCCCACAGACTCCTGAGAAATGATGACACATTATTTCCCAGGAGCACAGGCGAGGGAGGAAGTGACGAGGAGCTCCGCGGATCAGGAAGTGGCAGATTAGGAGGACTACATAGCAACAGGGCGATTCTGGTAAGTATAAAAAAAATGTTTCCTCCAAATGTTTTTTTATAGGTTTAGAGGAGTCCGATTCTGAAAAAAAATTCAGGGTGGAACTCCGCTTTAATTGCATTCATTTATTTTATTTTTTTAATACTCTGATGGTCTCCTGTAATATGTCAATAGCTTTCTGGAAGGGGCATGCTGAGCATTTGAAGCAATGCATTAAGAAAATGGGCAGCGCAGTAGCTCAGTGGTTAGCCCTTATAAAATGCAGCAATGGGGTCCTTGGTTCTGTTGCTAGCCAGGACACAATCTGCAAATAGTTTAGAATGTGCTCCTTATGTTTGCATGGGTTTCCTCCAGTTTACTTCCACATTCCAAAGACATACTGGTAGGTGTAAATTGGCCTTAGTATGTGTACACAATTTGGCTATGCATGTGTGTTATCACATTCTGCATGCCGAAAACCAAGCCAAGCAATTGGAGAGGGTTGAGAAAAGACCTGGGGGCCTACCTTGTTAGATATTTGCCAAGAAAATGCCCAGGAAGCTGGCATACAGAATTTTTTGACACATTTTTACACTGCTGTGCAAAAGTTTTAGGCAAGTTTGAAAAAATGCTGTAAATTAAGAATGCTTTCAGAAATAGAAGTGTTAATAGTTTATTTCTATCAACTAACTGAATGGAAAGTAAATGACCAGAAGAGAAACCCAAATCAAATCAATATTTGGTGTGATCGCCCTTTGCCTTCAAAACAGCATCAAGTCTTCTAGGTACACTTGCACACAGTTTTTGAAGGAACATGGCAGGTAGGTTGTTCCAACCATCTTGGAGCACTAACCACAAATCTGTGGATGTAGGCTGCCTCAAATCCTTCTGTCTCTTTATGCAATCCCAGACAAACTCAATGATTTTGAGATCAAGGCTCTGTGGGGGCCAAACCATCACTTCCAGGACTCCTTGTTATTCTTTACACTAAAGATAGTTCTTAATGACAATGGCTCTGTGTTTGGTGTTGTTGTCCTGCTGCAGAAAAAAATTGGGGCCAATCACACACCTCCCTGATGGTATGGCATGATGAATAGGTATCTACCTGTATTTCTCAGTGTTGATGACACCATTGATCCTGATCAAATCTCTTAACTCCATTTGCAGAAATTCAGCCCCAAACTTGCCAGAAACTTCCATAATGTTTCACTGCTGCCTGCAGCTGCCTGACTCATGCACAGGTGTCAAACTGGCGACCCTCCAGCTGTTGTGGAACTACAAGTCCTGTGAGGCATTATAAAGCTGACAGTTACAAGCATGACTCCCACAGGCAGAGGCATGATGGGATTTGTAGTTCTGCAACAGCTGGGCGGCCGCAAGTTTGACATCCTTGAATGATTTTGTACATAGTTGGGTCGCTTAGTCTTCTTTCCACATAGGAAGCATGGCTTTTTGGCCGCAATTCCTCCATGAAGACCACTTCTGGACAGAATTCGCTGGGTCCAACTGGTTTCTGCTAGTTCTGTGCTAATGACACAGCTGGACATCTTCCGATGTCAAAGGGAAGCAAGCATGATGTCTTTCATCTGCTACATTATGGGGGTTATTTACTAAAGGAAAATCCACTTTGCACTGCAAGTGCACTTGAAATTGCACTTGGAAGTGCAGTCGCTGTAGATCCAAGGGGGACATGCGACTGCGAGGAAAATAAAAAACAGCATTTTAGCTTGCACATGATTGGATGATAAAATCAGCAGAGCTTCCCCTCATTTTAGATCTACCCCTTAGATTTACCAAGTGCAAAGCGGATTTGCCTTTTGTAAATAACCCCCTATGTTTCCTTGGGCGGCCACTATGTCTACAGTCCTCAACGTTGCCCATTTTTTGTGCTTCTTCAAAAGAGCTTAAACAGCAGATTTTAAAACCCCAGTCTGCTTTGAAATCTTTGCCTGGAAGAGGCCTTGCTCATACAGTATAACTAACGTGTGTATGTTGCTGTGCTCAATCTTGCCATGGTGTATGTGACCTGTGACATGAAACTGTCTTCCATAACCTCACCTTAGTAGCAGAGTTAGCTGTTCCTCACCCAGTTTTAAGCCTCCTCAGTCCGATTTGATATCTGCCAGGTAATGATGGTGTATGTTCTGTAGGAACACAGCTGTTTCTGTTTTAGTTAATGACTGTGTTTCAACCTAAATACACTGAGCAAAATTATTAATGCAACACTTTTGTGTTTGCCCCTATTTATTATGAGATGAGCTAAACTCAAAGATCTACGACTTTTTCTATGTACACAAAAGGCCTATTTCTCTCAAATATTGTTCACAAATCTGTCTAAATCTTAGTGAGCACTTCTCCTTTGCAGAGATAATCCATTCACCTCACAGGTGTGGCATATCAAGATGCTGATTAGACAGCATGATTATTGCACAGGTGTGCCTTAGGCTGGCCACAATAAAAGGCCACTCTACAGGAAAATGTGCAGTTTTATCACACAGCACAATGCCACAGATGTCGCAAGTTTTGAGGGAGCGTGCAATTGGCATGCTGACTGCAGGAATATCCACGAAATCTGTTGCCCTTGAATTGAATGTTAATTTCTCTACCATAAACCGTCTCCAAAGGCGATTCAGAGAATTTGGCAGTGCATCCACCCGGCCTCACAACCGCAGACCCCCTATAACCACACCAGCCCAGGACCTCCACATCCAGCATCTTCACCTCATCTGAGACCAGCCACTCAGACAGCTGCTACAACAATCAGTTTGCATAACCAAAGAATTTCTGCACAAACTTTCAGAAACCATCTCAGGGAAGCTCATCTGCATGCTCATCGTCCTCATCGGGGTCTCAACTTGACTTCAGTTCGTTGTCGTAACTGACTAGAGTGGGCAAATGTTCACATTCAATGGTGTCTGGCACTTTGGAGAGCTTTTTTTTGTGTGGCTTTTTTGCTGAGTATGCCCAGGACATCTCTGTCAACAGTTCTCAACGTGGCATCCCTTATACTCTGTATGTCACTATTCTCAGCAAGGCCACTTTCACAGTGCTTCATGGGACACAGTGTCCCATGTTTCCAGGAAATTATTCAAAAATGCACACATTCCTGGAAATGGCTGTAAGGTAAGTGGGTGATGCAGCAACCACCAGCTGGGGACTGGAAACAGCACAGATTAAGAGATGTCACCAGCGCACCAAGGATCTCTGAGAAAATGTCTAGAATTTTTCTACATCGCAGCTTAAGGTAGCAATGATGTTTAGGGACAAAAACCTGCTATCAGAGATAGGCTAACCACAATTCTCTTGCAGGCACATGTTGAACACTTGGCATCTACTACCAGAAAAATACTAAGCAGATGAAGCACATTATTAATGACATTGTGAGCACAAGAAGCATTCTGTCTGAGGCATGCTGACTGCTCTGCACGCTCTTCCAGTGACACGCCAATCCCATAATATTCCCAGTTAAGGACATGCTGAGTACATGGAGTGCTCTCAATTAATGATAGATGATGTGTTCTGACACCTTGTGGTCACATTGTTACAGATATCATATTTTGTGCTCTGATATAAGGCTATGTACTAACAGTTATGTTTATTCTTCAGTAGGCTAGTATACTTTAAATACTTATGTTTAGTTTAAACATTAGTCATTATTGTGATGTAATTGCTGATTTGAGCTGCTTCGCTTACAGAACATACACCATCACAGCTGTAGTAGTAAAAACATCTCCAGGGCAACCCCTGACAAATGATCATGACTAGGCAGACACCAAAATCATGGAGGTTGTGTATATAATTATGTATAATGTATTTGATCCCTGGGTAATCTCTCACGTAGTCCAGGCAAAAAATAGACGGTACTTCCAGGTCTGTGACTCCTCTCTCCTCTGCATTCAAAGCCTGAGTGGCTTATCACCAGACCAAAGCATTGTTACACGTCCTTAGCCCCGATTGAGAACCTACATCGCAATACTGGGGGTTCTATTGCAGTGGTGGGCAAATTTATTGATAAAAAGTGCCCCAAGTGTGACCCTTGACATTACAGAAGCACAGCATATAATACTCAGTGAAAGTAATGCCATAGAAAGCTGCCAGAGACTGCAAACATGCAACAGGAGGTGGTCTACGGCTCGATTCACATCTATGCATGTTGCTTTTGAGCGTTTTTGCAGTGCTTTTTGCGGTGCTTGCCGCGTTTTTGGACACGCGTTTTTACCGAGATTTGCTTTTTGTGTTTTTTTGCTTGTTTTTTTTACACTGTATATAGCTGGTTGCTAAGGAGAGGGCCGGAAAGCCGTCCGCTGCGTCCTTAGCAACCGATGAGTCATCAGCTGTCAGCAGACTTCCCGCTGAATGGAAAAAAATTAAAACCCTTTGTCGGGGTCTGCGGGCGGGGGGCTTATCGGAATCTGGAGGCCCCCAGATCCCGGCCCCCCCTATGTGAATGAGTATGGGGTACATCATACCATTCACCTGGAAAAAAAGTAGTGTAGTGTAGTGTTAAAAAATACAGTAGACAGTTTTTGACAAGTCTTCATCCTCTGGTCTTCTACTTCTTCCACTCTTCTGTCTTCTTTGTCCAGTGTTCTTCTTCCTCTGCCGCCGCCGCCGTTGCCGTTGCTCCCGCCGACGACCCTCCTCCAATGCTGCGTCCCGCTGAGCTGTCGGCGCCAATGTCCTGCATGCATTAAATAACGAGGGGGCATGGCAATTGGATTACATCACCCGTAGGCCACGCCCCTTTGTGGCGTCACAGCCCCGGGCCGACTGATCAGCTGGATGTAGCATCGGAGGAGGGTCGTCGGTGGGAGCAGCGGCAGTGGCGGCAGAGGAAGAAGCCCATACTCATTCACATGGGGGGGCGGGATCTGGGAGCCCCCCGCCCGCAGACCCCGACAACCACCAGGCAAGGGTTGTCGGGAAGAGGCCCTTGTCCCCATCAACATGGGGGCAAGGTGCTTTGGGGTGGGGGGCACAGAGACCCCCCCTGCCCCAAAGCACCCATCCCCCCATGTTGAGGGCATGCCACCTGGTATGGTTCAGGAGAGGGGGGGGGCGCTCGCTCGTTCCCTCCCTTTCCTGACCTGCTCGGATAAGGGTCTGGTATGGATTTTGGGGGGATCCCCACGCCATTTTTTTTTATAATTTTGGTGTGGAGGTCCCCTCCAATCCATACTAGACCCATGGGCCTGGTATGGACCTGAGGGGCTGATGACTCATCGGTTGCTAAGGATGCAGCGGCCGGCTTCCCGGCCCTCTCCTTAGCAACCAGCTATATACAGTGTAAAAAAAAACAAAAAAACGCAATTGCGGTACTTTGGATGCGGGTCCATTGAATTCTATTATAGGGCTGAAACAACTAACCGATTAATTGACAACTAATCGATTATGAAATTAATCGATTACTATTTTCATAATTGATTAATCGGCCAGTAACATAATGGGGTTAAAAAAAAACTAAAACGAGCCCTTTATAGTACAAAAAGAGCAAATAATTGTTACTGTAAATATTACTTTTACAGTTCTACAGTAAAAAAAAAAAAAAAATGAACCCCTACAGTAGTGATTATCTGCTTTTTTTTTTTTTTTGTACTATAAAGGGCTAATTTAATTTTTTTAACCCCCATTATGTTACTAAACGTCTCAGGCCTGGTTCACATCTATGTGTTTTTTGGTGCTTTTTGCACAAACACACTACAGTTCATTTACATGGTTTCCTATGGGACACGTTCACATCTATGCTTTTTTTAGCCGCTGCTGTTTGGAAAGGGTCAGGGACTTTTTTTTTAACACAAAACAGTGCTTTTTTGGTTCAATATACTTCAATGAAGAAGCTGCAGCAAAGCATGTATTGCGTTTTTGCAGCAATTTGTGTTTTTTAATCTGCCCAACAACTAATTGGCCAAAAAAAGTATATCTCTTCTGTCTGTTATTCTCAGAGTGGATTAAATATTTTGCTCCCTAACCATATAGTTGGTTATTTATATTTACCACTGCATAGAGAGATTTAAGAATAAATTGCCTTTTTTTTAAACTTTACATATTAAATAAATTATACACCACACTTTTTTTTTTTTTAAGGTTATTAACCGATTAATCGATTATTTGAAACAATAATCGGCCAACTAATCGATTATGAAAATAATCGTTAGTTGCAGCCCTATTCTATTACATGCAAAACACCGCATTTTGCGGGAAAAAAGGTCCCCGACCCTTTCCAAAAACGCAGAGGCACTAAAATGCATTGATGTGAACATGTTCCATAGGTACCCATGTTAAAAAATTTCCCTGCATTTCTGCAAAATGCAAAGTGCATCAAAAAACGCATTAGTGTGAATCAAGCCTTATGCCCCGTACACACGGTCGGAAAATCCGACCACAAAATCCGTCGGATATTTTCCGACGGATTTTGTCCGACACTGGTGTTGCATACACACGGTCGGATTTTGTTGTCGGAAAATCTGATCATTCTGAAAGTGGTGACGTTCGTTGAATACGACGGGACTACGTAGAGGCTAGTAGCCAATAGCTTTGGTCTTGTAATGTGATCTGAGCATGCGTAGCACTTTGTCCGTCGGAATTCGCTACACACCATCGGAAAAAGTCCGATCGGACTTTGTTGTCGGAAAATTTGAGAGCAGGAGATAAAACTTTGTCCGTCGGAAAATCCGATGGAAAAAGTCCGATGGAGCCTACACACGGTCGGAATTTCCGACAACTTTGTCCGATAGGACATTTTCCATCGGAAAATCCGACCGTGTGTATGGGGCATTAGACTACAGACATGCAATGAGGGCAGACATGCAACAAGAACTGATGGAGACTGTGGACATGCTTCAGGAGACAACCATAGACCTGAAACACATTACATGAGATTGCTAGAGATGACTGATTTTACACTCTCACATACAGTAGATGAGTTCTTGCTAGAAAAAATATATATTTTAAGCAACAGACAGCATGGATTCAGGAAAGACAGAAGTTATCAGACAAATATGATTTCTTTTTATAAAGAGGTAAGTAAAACCTAAGTAAAAAGTTCACGCATGCTCGGAATCAAGTACGAGCCGGAAGCGATCGGTCTTGTAAAACTAGCGTTCGTAATGGAGATATCACATGACTATTGAACTTCCTTTTTATCGGCTCGTCATACGTGTTGTATGTCACTGCGTTCTCACGTTTCAGAATTGTTGGCCTACATTTGTGTGACCGTGTGTATGCAAGACAAGTTTGAGCCAACAACCTTCGGACAAAAATCCACGGTTTTGTTGTCGGAAAGTCCGATCGTGTGTACGGGGCATTGGACTCGATAGTTTACAATCACATGAAACAGCCGGAGATGCCATGTGATCAATGCCTAGGCATTACATGAAATGAGGGAGCTTGCAGGCATTTTTCTTATTGATGGCAGGGAATAGGTAACTCAGTAATGATATGATTATTCCAATAAGATAATAGAAAGAACACCGTGCTAGAGAAAAGAAAATCATTTTTGCTGCCAGCACATGTAGACTGTAGATAAATGTCCATAAAAATAAATAGGACTTTTGTTTATCATGTCTATTTTTATGGACATTTATCTACAGTCTACATTTTTTATTAGCATGCATTTGGATTTATTATCATATATTGTTTTGAGATCATGTGTGAGATTATATGACTGAAATTTTCATTCATTCATTCATTTATTTATCATCTTATCCTATAGCGCTGCACTGTTTTCATAAAAAATAATATGATTATATTAGCTGAAACCAGATTTGAATTTATCGCAGTGAGATTATTGAAAAGGGAATTCTGATTGGCTGACTGGCTGATCAAAAACAACTGATCCATGTACGGCCAGCTTTAGTAAATTAGGTGAAGTTGTGCTTAATTTAACATCCTATCATATGCAAAGTTTTTTCCTGGTGCCTCCATGGCAGCATACATGTGATAGAGCTCCGCCTCTACTCCGCCTTCAGGACTAGTGAATAGCATAAATTAAAGGGCATAGCCCCTCCCCCAACATTCTCCTTTTTTTCCTCATTCCTCTTGACTGGTGAAGAGTAGCAGTATGTATGTCCATACCTCTGCAGTCGGCAGCGTCCGCCGGGTTAAGCCTCTCCCGTGCGCAGTCCCTGTTCTTGGGTCCGCTCAATGCACTGATAAGACTGGGAACCCCTTCTGAGGATCTTTTGGGGTCTTGCAGAGTTTCCTCATAGGAACGCAGTCTGCTGAATTTCCAGAAAAACGAATGCTGGTGATGACGGCGGGAGGATCAGATTCTCTTCCTTCTTGGTCAGGTTAGGTTTTTCTTTTGCTTCCATGTCTGCACTGTTTTTGAGCCCTGGTGGTTAAAGCTTATAGGTTTAAAAAAAAAAAAAATGTCCCCTTTAAGACATTTATTCCTGGTCTGCACATGTGCAGAACGGGCGTTTCCTTGCTATTTCTGAGGTTTTTTTCTCTAGCTTTTTTGTACTACCCTTCAGGGTTCTCACTCTCTTGCCGTGGCCTTGGTTTTGTTTCTTTTTGTTTGCCAGTAATAAGGTAGGTCCTTTTTAATTAAGCTGCTCTCCCTTTTTAGCTTTAAAGTGTTGGCTCTAAATTGGACTCAGGGCTGCTCTGCATATCAGGTGTATGCCCTGCAGTCCAGATTACTTCAGCATTACAGGTATGTGTGGAGCTGGCCATTCACCATGCAATTTTCTTGTTCGATTTCCATTAGATTTGCCTTCAACTGTGTGGTACAGGGGCCTGCCTGATTGCATGCAAATTGGGGGTGATTAGATTTGACCACATATTGTATGTTTTTTTTTATAGATCTGAGGGAGATCTATAGACGGGGGTTGGGTAGTGTATGGCCAGCCTTATACTTTTATCTCACTCCTATTGCGTTGACTTCGTTTAAAAATTTGGTGTGCAAATAGACTCTATTTCTTTTTGCTTCTTACTTCGCCTTACTACAGCTGATCCTCCTGCCCATTATTTACCATGAGCCATTCGTCACAAAGCCAAGATCCTCTCATATCCAATAGGTATGTGGACCACCTGTACGTGAGTATTTAAAAAAAAAAAAAAAAAAAAAAAGAGTGCGCCACTGACAAACTTTGTTTGTTTCAGCCCTGTTCCTTCAAAGCGGTCCAGAAAGTCCTCAAGGCGCTATGACAATGACGATAGTCCTGAGCGAAGACCGCGCTCTTCTCATCATAAATCTTCCAGAAGATCAGGATCTTATAGACGTCGTCATTCGCCTTCGCCTCCACCGCGGGCGTCAAGGAAAAAATGTTGGGCCTGTGGCGCGGTTCCACTCCCTGATAAGCTCGTCTGCAGAGACTGTCTCAGGGACTACGCAGCTAACCGGGAATTAGAAGGCCAGCAGGTGGTTGACCTGCTTAAGGGCCGATCTAGCATCAAAGCAGAATTGATGCAAGATTTCCCTTGATGGAAAATCTTGGTTTGTTGAGAAACTCGACAAAGTAATCTCCAGAGTAACAGGGGGTAAATCTGGCTTACTTCCTCAGGACAGGAAGGTCCGGAGAACAAAGGCCTATTTATCACGATTCCGGCAATCAAATTCTAGAGACTTCAGGCAGTCTCGCCCCTTTAGGGACAACAAGAAATCGTGGAGAGGCACCCAGACTTCTTTTCTGGGAGCCAGAAAGTACAAGTCCCTCACTGCTCCCCAGGAGGGGACAAAGTCCTTTTGACGTCAGCGGGGAGGAAACGCCCCCAGTGGGAGCCCGGTTAAAAAAAAACGTTTTCCCCATCTGTGCCTCCAAATGTCAAGACCCATGGGTCCTAGCAACGATCCGGTACGGTCACTTCTGGACTTTCTCTCAGCAGCCTCCTCACACGTCCTTCAAAGAGACAGTTACCAGCCTCCCCACAGAAGGCACTGGCCTTAAACCAATTTTTTTTTGGAGTCCCTGCAGCGTCAAGGGGCAGCAATACCTGTCCCCCCATCAGATCGATTTTACAGGTTTTTCTTCCACCCTTTTCCTGGTGCAGAAAAAAACAGGTGACTGGAGACCTGTAATAGATCTGAAAAAGCTAAATCAATACATCCATCTCGAAAGCTTCAAGATGGAGTCACTCCAAACGATCATACAAACCATACAACCAGGAGATTGATTAATCTCGATAGACCTGCAGGATGCGTACCTCCACATCCCTATTCTACCATCCTTCCAAAAATACTTAAGGTTCGCAGTGGGTCATGTTCACCTGCAATTTCAAGCTCTGCCCTTAGAGCTATGCACCTACCCTCTGGTGTTCACAAAAGTGTTGATATCTGTCTTGGCCCCTATGAGAGGGGGTTAAGAATTTATCACTACCTGGACGATATCCTCTTGCTGTCAAAAAAAAAATAAAAAAACTCGAGCCACCTTTTAGTCCACAGGGAGATTCTTCTCCAGTCGTGGTCGGAGTTCGGGTGGCTGGTGAACCATCGGAAGAGCCAATTAGTTTCAACACAGCAGATGGTTTACTTAGGGGCAATGTTCGGTACGCTCCTAGGCACAGTCTCTTTACCCCAGATGAAGATGGAGGGCATCATTCAGAAGGTATCCAAGGTCATAGAGATCCCATCTATCAGCCTTGCAGTGTCTGAGCCTTATTGGCACGATGTCCTCGTGCATACCTCTAGTTCCATGGTCTCACTAGCATCTGAGACACTTCCAGACGGGATTCTTAATGCAATGGAGACGACAACATCTGTCTCAGACAATCCGTTTAACAACGCTAATAAGCAGTGGTCATTACACTGGTGGATGAATCCAGAGAATCTCTCCCGGCTCTATCATTTGGGTTCCCACTCATGGTCCACAATTACGTCAGATGCGAGTGGCCAGGGGTGGGGTGCCCATTGCAGAGAATTCAGGGAAGATGGTCCTTGCCCACCAGAGGGACAGTGTCCAACGTCCTAGAAATGAGGGCAGCATTTCTAGCCTTAACCTCTTTTGCATCTCAGGTCAAGGGACAGAGAGTACTTCTATGTTTGGACACCAAGGTGGCGGTCTCGTACCTTCAGAAACAAGGGGGCACCCACAGCAAGACACTTCTGAGGGAAGTGGAACCTGTAATGCTCTGGGCAGAGAGGAACCTGGTAGACCTCAGGGCAATGTATCTCCCAGGCAAGATGAACACAGAGGCAGATGTCTTATCGAGGAGGTTTGGGGACAACGAGTGGTCTCTACATCCCCATGTGTTCATCCAAATCTCCAATCTAGGGCAGACCCCACTGGTGGATCTTTTGCTACGCATGAGAATTGCAAAATCAGGAGATTCTTCTCTCACCTTCCACATCCACAGGCGGAAGGAGTAGATGCGCTATCTTGTCCTTGGACCTTCAAGACAGCTTGCACCTCTCCTCCTCGCCCACTCATTTCGAGGTTTCTCCTCAGACTCCTGAACGAACCAGTTAAAGTGCTAGCAGTGCTACCCTATTGGTCGAAGAGACCGTGGTTTCCACTAGCCATGCACCTCAGTGTGGATCATCCGATCAGAATTCCTCCCTTTCTGCAGTTGTTGACCCAGGGCAGGCTGGACCATCCAGACCCACAGAAGCTGGATCTTTGTGTACGGAAGTGGAAAGGAGGAGGTTTGAATCGTTAGGCTGTTTCCAAGAGGTCATATCCACCCTGTTAAAAGCTAGAAAGCGTACAACCAACACAATCTATGCAAGAATTTGGGACAAGTTCTTATCCTATGCCCCAGGAAAAGGATTTGATCCTATCTCTCTCTCTTTCCACTGCTGATGTTCTGAGTTTTCTGCAAACTGGTCTCGATTTGGGGCTCAGCCAGAGTTCCCTCAAGGTACAAGTTTCCGCAACTTCTGCAGCAACTAACACCAGGGGGTCAGAAGACCCTCTAGTGGTTACGTTCCTCAGGGGAGTATTGAAGATGTGTCCCCCCATCCAGACGTTCCTTTCCAAAGTGGGATCCTCCTCTAATATTGGAAGTCCTATCCACTCATCCGTTTGTACCGGTTGAAGAGGTCTCAATTTGTAACTTGACTTTAAAAACAACTTTTCTGTTGGCTATTACATCCGACAGGAGGATTTCGGAAATCCACTCCCTGGGCATTGGGGATGATCACATATCCCTTTTTTTCCAGATAGGGTAGAACTTCGCCCTCTCAGAGGTTTCACACCCAAGGTCACCTCAATGGCAAAACCTATCAGAACCATGGGCGTTACCAGTTTTCATGGACTCAGAATCAAACTCCTGTTATGAGTTAGACGTATCCAAAGTTCTCAGGGCCTACTTGGAAGCCACAGCAAGTTTCGGCTCAGGTGAATGCTCCTTCAACAAGAGCAGTATCGGCATCTTGGGCAGCGAGGGCAAATGTTTCTCTTGAAGCATTAGGCTTGGTCTTCCCGACACACGTTCCTCAAACATTATCGTATTGATCCCGGGGCTCTTACAACCGTAGAGTTCGGGAGTAAAGCGCTTCATGCTGCTATGTCTGTGTTTGATTAAAGTTTATTTTTTGTTAAAGCATTAAACCCACCCATGTGAGCTAGTTATTTATCACATGTATGCTGCCATGGAGGCACCAGGAAAACGGAAAATTGTATCATACTTACCGTAATTTTCCTTTCCTGGTGCCAATCCATGGCAGCATAAAATCCCACCCTCGGTATTCTATATTACGAAGAATGTTGGGGGAGGGGCTATGCCCTTTAATTTATGCTATTCACTAGTCCTGAAGGCGGAGTAGAGGCGGAGCTCTATCACATGTATGCTGCCATGGATTGGCACCAGGAAAGGAAAATTACGGTAAGTATGATACAATTTTCCGTTTTTTTTTTTCCCCTTGCATATGATTGGGTATGCAAAGTGACCAGAGGCACGCAAACCAACTGAGCATACACTTTTCTAAAGCTGGCCATACATGGATAGAAAATAGTTTGAAAAAAAACATTCGATAAGCCCGATCGTTTCACTTTCGAAATGTTATTGGGCTCATTTCGGTTCTCAAAATGCAAAGTCTTAGGGCTCATACACACCATGGCGTTTTTGAGCTGTAACAGGCATGGCCGTTTTTAAGCTCCAAAAAAAACCAAGGACCAGTGCCTTCAGAGGCTCCAGCGTAAGAGCTATTTTGACGCTGACGCCGAAAAAAGCTCAAAAATGCGCATTAACGCTATACCGACGTTTTTTAGCGTAAAAATGTTTATGTGGGTAATTTGAGAGTGGAAAATAGCAGAGGGATGTTTTTTTTAAAAAACAAGCCTTAGCGTTAACGCTTAAAAACGACGTTAAACGCGCATTGACGCCAAATCAAAACGCTAATAAAATCGCGTTTTTAACCCTGCTTTTTTTCCAGGTGTTGTTACTAGCTTTACAGCCCGTTTTTTAAAACGTCCGTGTGTATGAGGCCTAATGGCAAAAGAATGATCCATCAATTCGGAATTTTGTTGCGTTATCAAATTATTTTCTAAACAACAGTAGTGAAATCGATCGTAAACAGCTTAAAAAAATTTACAGCGTATGTGAATGTGAAAATGTTACCCCGGAAGTACAAGCAACTAAAAGAAAGATCGTTTTATTTGCAGAGATTTCGTTCACACATGGAAAAAAAGAATATTGCAGTTTTAAGGAAGTGTGATCTCCAATATGCTTATTGGAAATAAAATGACTAACCTGGAACCATTATCCCTGTATTGCAAAATGCCAGCACTTTCCTCTTCTTTTGAGCATCCATAGCTAGAAAATAAGTAACTAATGTGTCAATGGAATGACGGCTCAAACGACAGATGTATCACGCATGGGAACTATGTATCTTAGGTGTTTTTTGTTAGCTCCCAAAATAAACACAGTTTTATAGTGGGAGGGTTCACCAAGGTCACACCACAAAAACGCACCCCAGATCCGTTCTGGATGCATTTCTGCATGCCTGTTTTTAACGTGTTCCAGTGCTTTTTGATGCGTTTCCAAATGCATTCCAGGTGCTTTTTTTTGTTCTTTTTTCATGTTTTTTTTTTTCACTATACTGACGGTCCAGTGACTTTTTTATGCGTTCCAGTGCATTCCAGTGTGTTTTTGATGTGTTTTACTGCATTCCAGTACAGTCCAGTGCAGGAAAAATGCTGCATGTTTTTCTTTTTTTTTCTGGAACTGGAAAGCCCTGGAACTGACTGCACTGGTGTAAACTGTGCTATTAGAAACCATATACCGTATATACTCGAGTATAAGCCGACCCGAAGTTAAGCCGAGGCACCTAATTTTACCACAATAAAATGGGAAAACGTATTGACTCGAGTATAAGCCTAGGGTGAGAAATGCGCAGCTACTGTAAGTGGAAAAGAGGGTCAACAATGCCCATTTGCAGCCTCAGGTCCCCCGAACTTCAAACTCGGTAGTTAAAGTGGTGTTGCCACCAAAAAAAAAAAATTGCCTTAAAAATCATAAAAAAAAGAAAAAAAAATAATTGGAAAAAAAAAATGTTTTTACTCACCTCTAAATGCCTGTTGCTAGGGGGTCCCTCGTAGTCTGCCACCTTCATTGCCCGGGGCAATAACGTCACTTCCCTTAGGCGCCGCACAGTCATCTGGGACCTGTCACGTGTCCCAGATGAGTGAGCGTCGAATCACGGCGCGCCGCTCGCGCATGCGCAGTGGGTGCCCGGCTGTGAAGCCACAGCCGGGTGCCCACAATAAGAATGCCGGCGCCGCGGGCGGAGCGGGGAACGAGGGGGGGGGGGTCTCATTCCCCCGCTTCGCTGGACCCCGGGTCAGGTAAGTGTCCGATTATTAAAAGTCAGCAGCTGCAGTATTTGTAGCTGCTGACTTTTATTTTTATTTTTTTTGTGGGCCCTCCACTTTAAGGGTTCCTAGATGCCCCCTATCTGCAGAAAGGGTCCCGAAATGACATTGCTGCAGATGGACACAGTTGACCTATCTTGGGGCCCCGTATCTCGGGCCACTTGGTGCTAGGAACCCCAAATTTGGTGTGCAAACACAGTAGAACTAGCACTACAACATAACAACATAACAAGTGGCTCCTAACATCAAGTGGCCCCGACATGCGGGGCCCCAAAGTCGGTTTGGAAAATGTCAAGCACTTTTCTGCAGCAGAGAATGGCACTTTCCGAACCGACTTTGTGGCCCTGTATCTTGGGGCTACTTGGTGCTAGTTCCACTGTGTTTGCACACCAAGTTTGGGGTTCCTAGCACTAAGTGGCCCCAAGATATGGGGCACCAAAGTCGGTTCGGAAAATGTCATTCTCTGCTGCAGAAAAGGTCTTGACTCCCAGTATAAGCCGAGGGGGGCATTTTCAGCACAAAAAAAATTTGCTGAAAAACTCGGCTTATACTCGAGTATATATGCTAACCTACTTCCCATGCGTTTTTGGTGCAGAAAAAAATGTACTGGACTGCATGTGGTGTGAACTGGCTCTTTACGTCATTTCTGCTGAGAGTGTGATCGATCGACAATAAATTTACCATTAATGTTGTTACCAATTCTATACAATGATGGCGTTTGACAGATCTTAATCATAACAACGTTTTTTCGAATGATTTTCTATCCATGTATGGCTTAAGGGCACTTACACCTTTAGTAATCCAATCACCCTATCTCAGAGATGGTAATGTTTTCCACAACAGCACTGGTGGGTCAGTGCCTCTGGCAGCAGATTTGGAGGGGCAACATAAAGCCTTATATTTTCCCTAATTTTATTTCCCTCTTCAACATCTCTGGAGATGTATACAGTTATGACATAAAATGTATTGGGAATATAAAGCAGACCCCGCCTTACCCCTAATAGTGCATTCTTGCAGAAGTTTTTACTACAATAATCACAAGACATGGGGACTCGGCAGGTACAAAGGGGCATCATCATTCAGGAGTATCTAGGGCAGCATGTTGTATAAATGAGACCCTGCAAACCTCCTTAGGGCTCTTTCACACGGGGCGGATCAGTGCAGATCCGCCCCGTGGATAGCCGCTTGCTCAGCGGGGATCGCCGGAGTGATCTCCGCTGAGCAGAAGATGACAGGTCCGTCTCTGCACTCCGTCTGACGGACCTGTCAGAGCGCCGCTCTCCCCTATGGGAGATCGGGTGTCGACGGACCGTAGAGTCCGTCGTCACCCGATCCGCTCTGCAGACGGATGAAAAAATGGGGTTTTCCTCCGTCTGCAGAAACGGAGCATGGCGGGCACGGACGAGAGCAGGTGTCAGCGGATGCTCATCCGCTGACACCCGCTATCCCATAGGGATACCTGTATGTCCGTTTTTCATCCAAAAACGGAAGGATGAAAAACGGACATACGGTCCGTCCGTGTGAAAGAGCCCATATACTTAGGGCATGTGTACACAGGTGCTGCTATTGAGTGCTGACTTTGCCTTACAATTAGACCTGCTGTGTCCAGAAAAGGGTCACAAAAGCAGGTCAAACTTGGCCTCAGGACTAAATAAAAATCTGCTAACGTGTATTTGATTGTGCTTCAAATGCATGTGAAACGCAAAAGAGCCACACCTGTGTACCCAGGACCTAATGATAGATGCATGAAAATAGAATGTACACATTGCTGAGTTCATAAATACGCCTGAGAAGCCACCAATGTATTTACATATATTTTGCTTAGCTAGCCATACACAGCTAGACTTTAAAAAAAAAAAACATTTCCGTGTCTTGAAAATCAATCGATTTACAGTGTGAATGGAGGAATTCCCACTGCCAGGTATTGCTTTTAGCATCCACAGCGCGCATGGCTGCCTGAATACAGTAATGCTGTCTAGGGCTTGGTTCACACTGCTGGGACTTGGGATCCGACTTGTGAGACCCTAATGGGCCATACACACAATAGGATTTTCCAACAACAAATGTTCGATGTGAGCTTGTTGTCGGAAAATCCAATCGTGTGTATGCTCCATAGAACATTTGTTGTCAGAATTTCCGCCAACAAATGTTTGAGAGCAGGTTCTCAAATTTTCTGACAACAAGACTTGTCGGAATTTCCGAGCGTGTGAACACAATTCCGACGCACAAAAGTCCACACATGCTCGGAATCAAGCAGAAGAGCCGCACTAGCTATTGAACATTTTTCTCGGCTCGTCGTACGTGTTTTTGACGTTCGGAGTTTCCGACAACATTTTTGTGACTGTGTGTATGCAAGACAAGTTTGAGCCAACATCCTTCGGAAAAAAATCCACGGTTTTGTTGTCAGAAAATCCTATCGTGTGTACATAGCATTTGTTGTGTGACATGTGAAATCACATTTTAGTCAATGAGAGCTGTCTTAATTAGCACTACTGAAGTTGCTCTGACTTTAGAAAAGGTTCCTGTACTACTTCAAGGTGACTTCTATCCGACTTGCCCATAGACTTTAATGGCAGTCGCCTCCAAGTCGGATCCTCATCTTAATTGACATTACAGGAAGATTACCCAGGCATTCCCTTAACCCCTTCCCAACCAGCCGTCGCAGTTTTACTGCAGCAGGTTGGCTCCCCTGGGCAAAACAATGCTACCTTAAGCCGCTTTGCCTTTTGACCACTAGGGGGCATGGGGGGCGCCAGTGTTCTGCCGAGAAAGTTCCCCTCGGCGGATAAGGACCCCCCTGTACTGCGCAGGCGCATCGCGTGCGCAGTACGAAGCAGAGCGAAGCCGCCGGAAATAGCTGAAGGAGAAGACAGTGAATCAGCTGTACACGGCGCCTGTAACACGGCCCCTCGCGGGCTGGCTACGCTCGCCTTCTTCGAGAACGGCCTCGCTGCGCTCGGCATATTTTTATTCTAGCTCTATGTCCACTTGGATGGTGGGGCTCGAACCTGGACATAGGTTAGAATGTAGTGCGCAGGCGACATGTACAGCTGACTGACTGTGTTTAGCTTCGGCTATTTTCGGAAACTCCGTTGGGCTTCATTGTGCTTCGTACTGATCAAGCGCATCACCTGCGCAGTACAGGGGGGTCCTTATCTGCCGGGAGAACTTTCCCGTCAAGACATCGGCAGCTCGCTGCCGGAGCCGATGCCAGTGCCTGGCGGACGGGATGACCGTCGGCACCCGTGATCGCTCGTGACAGAGCGAGAATCGGGATGTGCGTGTGTAAACACACATCCCGGTTCTCTCAGGGGAGAGGAGACAGATCGTGTGTTCATACAAAGTATGAACACCGATCTGTCATCTCCCCTAGTCAGTCCCATGCCCCCCACAGTTAGAACACACACTAGGGAACACAGTTAACCCCTTGATCGCCCCCTAGTGTTAACCCCTTCCCTGCTAGTGACATTATACAGTAATCAGCCGCAATATCGCAGTCCCAAATAAAAATCGCTGATCACCGCCATTACTAGTAAAAAAAAATTAAAAAAAAGAAATAAATAAATCTATCCCCTACTTTGTAGACCCGATAACTTTTACGCAAACCAATCAAGATACGCTTATTGCGATTTTTTTTACCAAAAATATGTAGAAGAAAACATATCGGCCTAAATTGAGGAAGAAAATTTGTTTTTGTTTTTTTAAAATTTGGGATATTTATTATAGCAAAAAGTTAAAGATATTGGGGGTTATTTATGAAAAGCAATCCCACTTTGCAGTGCAGTCGCTCTAAATCTAAGGGGTAGATCTGAAATGAGTGGAAGCTCTGCTGATTTTATCATCCAATCATGTGCAAGCTAAAATGCTGTTTTTTATTTTCCTTGCATGTCCCCCTCGGATCTACAGCAACTTTACTTTCAAGTGTACTTGCAGTGCAAAGTGGATTTTCCTTTAGTAAATAATCCCCATTGTGTTTTTTTTTCAAAGTTGTCACTATTTTTTTGTTTATAGCGCAAAAAATAAAAACCGCAAAGGTGATCAAATACCACCAAAAGAAAGCTCTATTTGTGGTAGAAAATATTTTGTTTGGGAACAGTGTCGCACGACCGCATATATGTCAGTTAAAGCGACGCAGTGCCGTATCGCAAAAAATGGCCTGGTCATTAAGCAGCCAAATCTTCCGGGGCCGAAGTGGTTAATTTGCTTCAAAGTCGCATCAAGTCGCAATGAAGTCATCTGGCTAAGTCGTGAGGTCACGGCAGTGTGAACTGAGCCTAATAGCGACTGGATCTGAAAGTATGCCTTTACTGTTCGACCAATAATTTTCCACTTGGTTTGGTGGATGTTTACATCAAATCAGCAATATGCCACTGATCAGTAACAGGCACCCTTTCAAGGCTGGCGAAATACAACTTGAGTCTGCAGGCAATACAGCCTGAGCCCAGCAAGCACCACTGGACCGCCCTATAGCAGATTTACTGCTACAGGGAGCCCTCCTGTGCAGGATCATGTATATATATATATATATATATATATATATGTATATATATATATATATGTGATTCTGCACTTCCTCCTGCAGGGGGTGTGCACATGCCGCTTCTGCTTTGATTAATCATAACATAAGCAGATATGCGGGTATTGGGCACTGGATGTCCGCTGGCACACGCTGGTCATCAGTAAAGCTTACGGAATGGAGCCACGTTCCATCCTGATGAGGAGGACATTGGAGGATTTGTTTAAAGACCCAGGGAGGTTGGGAAGACCCCATAAGCCCTCATGGTCCTTCCGGCCATAAGGGAGGAGGATCCACACCATCTGGTGAGTGAACATCCACACTTTGTTTGCACGATCCATATAAGAGTCTTTCATCTGGATCATTCAAGGAACTGCTTGGGATTTTTTTTATTCACTATCAATTATATTGGACTAATTTTGATTAATTAATTTATGTTTGCCAGTTCATATTTTTAGCACTGATCACTGTATTAGTGTCACTGTTTTCCACAAAGTGTCAAAAGTGTCAGTGTCTAACTGTATGCCGCAACATCGCAGTCCCGCTATAAGTCACTGATCACTGCTATTACTAGTATAAAAATATGTAGCAAAATACATTTTGCCCTAAATTTATAAAAAAAATATGATTTTTTTTATTGGATATGTTTCATGGCAGAAAGTAAAAAATTAGTTTTTTATTTCAAAATTGTCGGCCTTTTTTGTTTATAGCGCAAAAAATAAAAAAATGCAGTGGTGATCAAATGCCACCAAAATAAAACTCTGTTTGTGGGGGAAAAATGATATAAATTTTATTTGGGTAAAGCATTGCATGACTGCGCAATTTTCAGTTAAAGTGGTTGTTAACCCACTATGCACAATGCAGCTATATACCTGTTTACAGAGCGCTGATAGGTGCTCACGTGACCCACCGCCTCTCTTGGCCTGACAGCTGCAGCAGGCGGGGCCTAGGATCCCCAGCTGACGTCAATCAGGAGGGGAGAAGGAGAAATGTGATGGGTCACGTGACCACCGATCAGCACTCTGTAAACAGGTATATAGCTGCATTTATTTTTATAAAAAACACAGACACTGGAGGGAGGGGGGAGAGAGGAAAGAAGATACAGCGGCTGATAAAGGCACCTAAACTAACTATGGTGTCAGGGCTCTGCAGCCATTATATGCCGTTGTCAGTTTACAGGGGGGGCATAGCCAGGCAGGATCAGCCAGGCATTTCAGGTGATACAGGATTCAGGTATAACATGCTTTAAAGGAACAGAATCCATTTTTTTTTTTAAGGGTAACAAATACTTTAACCACCTGCCGCCCACCCACCGTCAAATGACAGCAGGGCGGTGAGGCTCTAGTTCTGTGCGGTGATCGTGGCCACACCGTGTTTCTAGGACATGGCGCAACCCTGATCTCTGTAAAGAGCCAATGACGCGGCTATTTAACCATGTGATCGGTCACATGTAATCACAGAAGTGACGGTAATTGTCTCCCACTGCCTCACACTGACAGAGTGTGTGGCGAGGAGAGCGGATCAGTAGCATCCCCTCGCAGGGGACAGCAAGACAGGTAATCAGGGCACTGATCATTAGTGCCCTGATTACAATAAAGCGCCACCAGTGCCAGCAATTAGTTCCCACCAGTGTCAGTGTCCATTAGTGATGCCAGTTAGGGCTGGCTTTCAGTGCCCATCAGTGCCGCCTATCAGTGCTGTCCATCAGTGCCAATCATCAATGCCCATCAGTGCCAATCAGTGCCCACCAGTGCCGCCTATCAGTGCCCACCAGTGCCACCCATCAAAGCCGCCTATCAGTGCTCATCAGTGCCACATACCAGTGCCCATAAGTGCGGCGTATTAGTGCTGCCTCATCAGTGCCACCTAATCAGTGCCCATAAGTGCGGTCTCATCAGTACCCATAAGTGCCACCTCATCAGTGCCCATCAGTGCAGCCTATAAGTGCCCATCAGTGCAGCCTCATCAGCACACATCAGTGAAGGAGAAAAATTACTTTACAAAATTTACTGACAGAAACTAAGAAAACGTTTTTTTTTTTTAATTTTTGCTTTTTTTGTAAAAAAATAAAAAAAAACAGCAGTTATTAAATACCACCAAAAAAAAGATCTATTTGTGTGAAGAAAATGATAAAAATGTCATATGGGTACAGTGTAGCATGATCGCGCAATTGTCATTCAAAATGTGACAGCGCTGAAAGCTGAAAAATGGCCTGGGCAGGAAGGGGGTGAAAGTGCCCTGTTTTGAGGTGGTTAAAGTAATGCAGTGCCATATTGCACAAAATGGCCTGGTGATGAAGGGGGTAACTCTTCCAGAGGTCAAGTGGTTAAAAACTGACTGAGCCAGGTGGAAAAATACCAGCCATAACAGTAACTATCAGATGCAGTCACTGTTTGGCAGTGCATTCAGGCAGTCACATTTGCTGCGGTTGCCGAATGCAATAGCTGGCAGTGGAGATTCCGCCATTGACCCTATTTAGTGTGGATGGGGAATCAATTGCTTTCCTCTTGTTCAGAACGCAGGATGAACGAGAGAAAATCAAGTGGTGTCTGGCAAACTTTAATCCCCCCAAGTTCATATATATCCTGTTGATCAAAAGAAGCCGACTTCATTTCACTTAAGCTTACAATTGCAGCGATCTACTAGTGTGCAAAATAGCTGCAGGGAAGGATATGATGACATACCTAGAAGGTTCCCAGGATGGCTTCTCGATTGTATCTTGAGACAACTTGCTTTTCTGGTGCACCAGCCAGTTTATTGCCTCGTTCATTTGTCTGCAAAACAGAGACTAGTTAGTGAACTCCTCAGCATGTTGAAACACAAAACTCCAACTCTGTAAATACAGCAAACCTATCTATTGGGTGTGCTGAACAGCGCACAAGTGAGATTTGTAAACTATATCCCATATTGAATAAACATCATGAATCTAATTAATTCATCATATTTATGTAGCATTGACAGTTTTTTACAAAGTACATGGGACAGCAGGCCGGAAATGTTGTCTAGAATTTAATAAATAAATAAATACCAGCAGACAAGCATTTGGATAATAAAGGCCGCCGCTGTTTATTATTGGTTTCAAATGTTCATAAAAAAAATAATTCAATAAAATTCATATATTCCATATACCGTATATACTTGAGTATAAGCCGAGTTTTTCAGCAGGTTTTTTTATGCTGAAAGTGCCCCCCTCGGCTTAGTCAATCACTTTTCTGCAGCAAAGAATGACATTTTCCGACCCGACTTTGAGGCTCCCTTGGGGTTCCTAGCACCAAGTGGCCCCGAGATACGGGGCCCCAAAGTCGTTCGGAAAATGTCATTCTCTGCTGCAGAAAAGTGCTTGACATTTTCCGACCCGACTTTGAGGCCTCATATCTCGGGGCCACTTGGTGCTAGGAACCCCAAATTGGTGTGCAAACCAAGTGGAACTAGCACTACAACATATCCAAATTTGGGGTTCCTAGCACCAAGTGGCCCCGAGATACAGGGCCCCAAAATCGGTCAACTGTGTCCATCTGCAGCAATGTTATTTCGGGACCCTTTGGGGCATCTAGAACCCTTAACTACCAAGTTTGAAGTTCGGAGGACCTATGGTTGCAAATGGGCACGGTGAAGCATGCAAATGGGCATTGTTGACCCTCTTTTCCACTTACAGTAGCTGCGCATGTCTCACCCTAGGCTTATACTCGAGTCAATACGTTTTCCCATTTTTTTGTGGTAAAATTAGGTGCCTCGGCTTATATTCGGCTTATACTCGAGTGTATACAGTAAGCTTAAAGCTAACCTAGCCATTACAGCTCAGACAGCAACAACACAATTCCCAGCTCTTAAAACTTTATTCATAAAACACATACCATAACTTGTCCCCCTTTGTATTATATTATTATTATATATATATATATTTATTTTTTTATTCTTTATTATATATATATATTTTTTTATATACAAGGGTGACCTTACCACATAATAATCGCGACAAAGGAAACATTTTTTTGGGGGGGGGGGGGAGAACACCACAGCTCCTCTTCTGAGGCGAATGAGCCCGCTTGAAAGGAACCCCCTATTTATAGCCCTAACTAGCCTGGTACTGACTGGTTTAAACCAGATTTTCCCAGGCATTTTCACGTGTCTCAAGAGAGGTCACCTGTACCCCTCTACAAGACACGTGACCTACAGCTGTCCTCCCTTAGAGCATTAGGCTCCCCAGGGGGAACTTGAAACAGACACTCCCGCCGCTCTCCCATGAGGAAAAGGGGGGGCAAGAAACTGCCTTTCCCCTTTTCCTGTCACTCTATCACATTCATAAAAGTATACACATGCAGTTTAGTCCGCTGTCAATTCATCTACTGGAGGTAATTATTTTATGCACACATTTAAAAAATAATTTTAGGCCTGAAGATTACATAAAACCCACAAACATTATATATTTTTTGATAACACATGGTGTAGCGCTAGAACAAGATATTGGCATATAATCATGTGCAAAATATATCACACAATGCAATAATTAAACCACATTGCTTAATTAACCACTTCAATACCCACCCATTGTCATATGACGTCCACAAGGTGGATCTCCCATCCTGGGTGGACGTCATATGACGTCCTCCCCTTCCCAGCCGTCTAGGGGGCGCACGCGCGGCGTCGCTCGGGACACGCTGCGCGTGCCCGACAGCTGCGATGTCCGCGGGGCACCCGCGATTGCTCGGGAACACAGCAGGACCGTAGATCTGTGTGTGTAAACACACTGATCCACGTCCTGTCAGTGGAGAGTAGACCAATGGTGTGTTCCCAGTACAGAGGAACACCGATCGGTCTCCTCCCCTTGTGAGTCCCCTCCCCCCACAGTTAGAATCACTCCCAGGGAACATACATTAGCCCCTGCAGCGCCCCTAGTGTTAAACCCATCCCTGCCAGTCACATTTACACAATAATCAGTGCAATTTTATAGCAACGATCGCTGTATAAATGTGAATGGTCCCAAAAATGTCTCAAAAGTGTCCGAAGTGTCTGCCACAATGTCGCAGTCACGAAAAAAATCGCAGATCACCGATTACTAGTAAAAAAAAAAAATGCAATAAATCTATTTTGTAGACGCTATAACTTTTACGCAAACCAATCAATATACGCTTATTAGGATTTATTTTTTTACCAAAAATATTTACGTATCGGCCTAAACTGAGGAAAAACATATTTTTTTTTTTTTAATGGGATATTTATTATAGCGAAAAGTAAAAAATATTGTTTTTTTTCAAAATTGTCGCTCTTCTTTGGTTTATAGCGCAAAAAATAAAAACCGCAGAGGTCATCAAATACCATCAAAAGAAAGCTCTATTTGTTTGGGTACAACGTCGCATGATTGTCAGTTAAAGCGATGCAGTGCCGAATCGCAAAAAGTAAGGAAGGGGGTAAAATCCTCCGGGGCTGAAGTAATTAAAGTGCCAAGTGAAAAAAGTCGCTAAACTAGGGTGACCAGACATCCCCGGTTTCCGGGGACAGTCCCCGGATTGAGGATACTGTCCCTGAACCAGGTCTGTCCCTGGTTTTGTCCCTGCATTGGATTTAAAAAGGGGCTGGGGCAATTTCAAAGACAGTCAGTGCAGAATAAAAAATAAATAAATCTGAATTACACCCCTGCTCTGCCGCTCCTACTAGCTTAGGGGGTGGGGGTGTATTTTTTTTAATTATCTGTGCCCCTTTCTGATGACCATGTGCTGGTCAGAGTGGAGAGAATATTTCTTCAGTTTCGGGTGCATGCTGGTTCTGCTCCTGCTTGCATATTCTTCTGCCTTGGCTCAACTCCCGTCCAGCCACCTGCCCATCTCCTTGCCTTCCCTGGCGGATCTTCCTCCGCTCCCCACCCAGTAGTAGCCAGGGCCCAGAGAGTAAGACTTGACAGGCTGTGAGGCAGGCGGTGGCGGCGATGGGCAGAGAGTCGCTAATTGCCGCCATTACTAGTAAAAAAAAAAGAATATGTCCCCGGATTTCATTTAAAAAATTTGGTCACCTTACGCTAAACGACCAAATAAAAATGTAAATAATTAGATGGTGAATAAAGTTCATATAATGGTGTATTAATGCCACAATATGCTAGAACTGTCCACTCGGGGAGGAGGGATCCGAGATGTGGTCCAGTACAGGGGAGAAGGTGCATGAAGAAACCCAAAAAGCCACAATTGGATCACCCGGGATAGTGCGTCCTCGGCCCAATTTAGGGGGTACTCTTACCGGATGGTGTGAACACACATGCCAGCGGCAGTGGGTCAATCAGGTAAAAAATACAGAGTAGGTAGACTCCGAGAGTTGTAGTTGAAAAATAGTGATCACAGATTTAAAAGCAATGTGGGGAGCTGGACTAGCAAAACCGATGCGTTTCGTTGGTTTTGATGGTAGAAATTGTCCAACGTATGGATCAGCAAATACCTCCAATGAGCAGTATAAGGATCATGGAAAGAAAAAAGCCTCCATATGGTGTAGGTCAAACGAGTCAAATTTATTTAAAAGTACAAACATCGGATGAGATGTGTACAAAAAAATAGTGATCACAGATGTAAAAGCAATGTGGGGAGCTGGACTAGCAGCAATCCCACAAATAAAGCTTTCTTTTGGTGGTATTTGATCACTGCTGCGGTTTTATATTTTTTGTGCTATAAACAAAAGAGGAGCGACAATTTTGAAAAAAAAACACATCGTTTACTTTTTGCTATAATATCCCAAATTTAAATAAAAAAAAATGTTTTCCTCCGTTTAGGCCGACATGTATTCTTCTACATATTTTTGGTAAAAAAAATCACAATAAGCCTATATTGATTAGTTTGCACAAAAGTTATAGAATCAAAATAGGGGATAGATTTATGGCATTTTTATTATTAACATTTTTTTTACTATTAATGGCAGCGTTTTTTATCGGGACTGCGATATTGCGGCGGACAAATCGGACACTTTTGACACATTTTTGGGACCAGGGACATTTATACAGCGATCAGTGCTATAAAAATGCACTGATTACTGTATAAATGACACTGGCAGGGAAGGGGTTAAAACTAGGGGGTGACCAAGGTGTTAAATGTGTTCCCTCGTGTGTGTTCTAACTGTAGGGGAGATGGGACTATGTATGGGACTAATTAGGGGAAGAGAGAGATCAGTGTTCATACTTATGGCCCGTACACACGATCCGAATATCGTACGAAAACGGTCATCCGAGGAAGGATCGTACGATTTTCGGATCATGTGTACACTACTTTCGACAGCCGTTCACGACAGTTCATCCGATATTATTAGATCGGACATGCACGGAAATTTTCCTTGTACGATTTTCATTTAGTCAGTATAGTTGTCGTCTGAAAATACAATACAAATACATTACAACACATGACATCACTTCCGATTTTTTTTTCTATCTAACTTTATTTCGCTATTCAATTTCTACTTGTGATTATTAACCGAAAACGGTTGTACAATCGGTCGTACGATATTCGGAGCGTGTGTACGGGGCATAAGTCTCTACACCCCTGAAAGAACCGGGATTTGTGTGTTTACATACACATCCCCGTTCTCGTTCTGTAACGAGGCACTTGCACTGTCTCCTGGGAAACGCTTCAGGCGCGTGCCACCGGAGGGGTCTTAAAGAGCCAACGTGCAGCTACGACAGCTCGCGCAGTGGAGCCAACCTACCGCAGTATAACTGCGACGGCTGGACCGGGAGCGGTTAAACAAGTTAACCGCTTGTTAACTTGTTTAACCTCTTAACTTCCAGCAGAGGCAGCGAGTCAGTCAATAGTAAGTGGTTTGGGACAAACATCTTTAATCAGACAAAAAAGTTAATGGAAAAAATTAAAAATACAAAACTTGTATAAAAAAACAAAAAAAAAACAGGCAGATTTGATGGACTCTTTTTTACTGCCGTCACTTTTTTATGTTTCTATGAAATGATGTTCCTAATGAAAAATTTACCCCCACCTCTTGTTCTGGTGACAACTAAGATTTTCGGTTTCTCTTCATCTTCTGACAGTGGTCATCAGGACAAATTGTGAGGTTTAATCTCCCTAGTCAGGACACAACAATGAAAACTTGATAGAGCTTTCAATCTTTCATCAATCCAACAAAAAGTTGTGGTTTTACATAGCAAAGAAGAACTCCAGACCCAACATAGGATATAGATTTAAAACTGGGAACTTCTAAATCTAACTAGGCAACAGCTAACCTGTAGATCTGCTACCCTGTACCCTCATAAGTGTCTGAGCCCACCCCATCTACAGCCCTATCCAATTTATGACAGCATACCGGCACATCCAACCTCCCAAAAGGTCTGTGAGCCTTGGCCCCTATTCACACTTGAATTTGAGTGATTTCGTTGATTTTAGGGTATTTTTTATTCACGTGCGAACATGTGCTTTTGCAGTGTTTACAAGCTTCAGGTGTTCTTGTTTTGGCCAGTGGACAGAAGTATCATCTGTGACACCATTGACTGATTTACCAAAACTGGAGAGTGCAAAATCTAGTGCAGCTGTGCATGGTAGCCAATCAGCTTCTATAAACTAAGGAATCTGCGCTTAGGAAATAAAACTGCAGCCCCCCAATAAAGTACTACACACGAGTGTGTAATATAGAGAAATGAAATTGGATAAGGGGTGGTGGCGCTGTTCAATAAGGGTATAAAAAATGTGCTAAAAATTCATGTGAGCTGTGCAAAAAAAGGAATACAGTGAGTTCATATGAAAAAATAAAAAATATAAAAAAATATATATAAATATGATCAATGATGACCTCCACACTTTGAGTGAGTTATTCCAAAAAATGTATGGACAATAAGTTATGTGCAAAAGAGCTGGCAAATATGTGTGAGTGAATTGATGTGAATAAATAACAATAAAATGTATAAATTATATTAAAGTGACTCCGTAACACACCCCTAATTGATAATAAAACTATTAAATCTGTGTAAAAATATTTTACATAAAATGTTATATACAATTAAATATAAAAATAGAAAATATTGTATCAGGTGTGTATATAGTAATCCAAGTAAACCGTGGTGGTAAACAATTAAAGTGCTCAGATCCGTGTGTCCTCCAAAAAATATATATAATAAAAAGTCTTTAAAGCATGTCAAAATAAGGAAATAAGATGAGAAGCAAATGTCCAGACAGTGATGAAAAAATAAATAACAATAGATGACGTCTTGTTTAAAAAAAAATTTCTGTAGCAAATAATTCCAACAGATCATACGGATAGCCGGTGAATGTTTTCAGTGCTCCCCTCCTTCCATAGAGTGACCCCTATTAAGCAGACACTCACCAGAGTGCCTAACCCCTGCAGGGGTGATAGGCATATAAAATCCTCAGCAGGTAGTGTCGAAGTCCTCCTCTGTAGGGTAAGCGATGGAGGAGATCCTCTCCAGTTGGTGTGTTCACCTGTTCCAGTGGCTAGAGTGTAGGATATACCACCGTGCAGTCCGTATGTGAAGGAAAAAATGAGACTAATAGTGTGATTCTGTAATATTAGTTGGGCCTTTATTTTCAAAAGATGCTAGTAAAAACAAAAACCAGGGGGGGGGGGGGGGGGGGGGGGGGGGGGGGGATAGCCACGAAGGCTATAACAGAATCCAAACAGGTAAAACAAGATGAGGATAAGAATATAAGCAGAGCGCGCAACGCTGGGCTGTGCGATGGTAACACCGCTAAGCCCTGGTATCCGGCGTGCGTTCCAACAGTGGGCTAGGAAAAAACCGGAAACAGCAAGGCGGAAGTGACGTGACGTGTACCAGGGTATCACCTTACGTACGTTTCGTCAGTGGACGTCTTCGGAGATGATACCATCTTGGTACGCCTCACTGAATATATACAGTCAGCTGGAGCTACGGTGCCAATCAGAATAGAGTGGGGGCGGGACAGTAGCACGAAACCCGGAGCCGCTCAGGGAGCGTATTGAAAGCTTATACGCGGCACCGTAGCTCCAGCTGACTGTATATATTCAGTGAGGCGTACCAAGATGGTATCATCTCCGAAGACGTCCACTGACGAAACGTACGTAAGGTGATACCCTTGGTACACGTCATGTCACTTCCGCCTTGCTGTTTCCGGTTTTTTCCTAGCCCACTGTTGGAACGCACGCCGGATACCAGGGCTTAGCGGTGTTACCATCGCACAGCCCAGCGTTGCGCGCTCTGCTTATATTCTTATCCTCATCTTGTTTTACCTGTTTGGATTCTGTTATAGCCTTCGTGGCTATCCCCCCCCCCCCTGGTTTTTGTTTTTACTAGCATCTTTTGAAAATAAAGGCCCAACTAATATTACAGAATCACACTATTAATCAGCTTCTAACTTGTTCAATTAAAGTGACATTAAGCCTAGGTTCACATATGTGCGATTATAGCGCCGGTTCCCCCATCGCATCTCTCCCGCAGGCAGTTCACACTGCCCTCTGCGAACCGATGCGGGTGTCAATACATTGTTAACCACAAGCCGACCGACTCCTGTAGATATACGTCGGCAGAATGGCACGGCTGGGCAAAGTAACGCACCCGTACGTTACTTTGAATTTTCCCGCCATGTGCGCGCACCTGTCATGAGTTCCGTGACCGTGCCCGCGGGACCCGATGTCCGCGGGGATACCCGCGATTGTGTCACGGAGCTTAAGAACGGGGAGATGCCGATGTAAACACAGCCTAGTGACAGGACACTGATCGTCTGCTCCCTGTCATCGGGAGCATCGATCAGAGTCGTGTCACTGCTAGCCCATCCCCCAGACAGTTAGAATCACTCCCCAGGACACACTAACCCCCTCCCCCGCCCCCTAGTGGTTAACACCTTCACTGCCAGTGACATTTTTACAGTAATCAATGCAATTTTATAGCATTGATCGCTGTATTAATGCCAATGGTCCCAAAAATGTGTCAAAATTGTCAGATGTGTCCGCCATAATGTCACAGTCACGATAAAAATCGCTGATCACCACCATTACTAATAAAAAAATATATTAATAAAAATGCCATAAAACTATCCCCTATTTTGTAGACGCTATAACTTTTGCGCAAACCAATCAATAAACGCTTATTGCGATTTTTCTTACCAAAAATATGTAGAATAATACGTATCGCCCTAAACTGAGGAAAAAAACGTTTTTTTATATATTATTGGGGGATATTTATTATAGCAAAAAGTTAAAAATAATGTGTTTTTTTTCAAAATTGTTGCTCTTTTTTTGTTTACAGCGCAAAAAAAAAAAACTGTAGAGGTGATCAAATACCACCAAAAGAAAGCTCTATTTGTGGGGGGAAAAGGACCTCAATTTAATTCGGGAGCCACGTTGCATGACCGCGCAATTGTCAGTTAAAGCGACGTAGTCCCGAATCGCAAAAAGTGCTCTGATCTTTGGCCAGCAAAATGGTCTGGAGTGGTTGATGACACCCCCAGATCGGTTCACAGATCGCAGTGTGAACTGTGAATTCAGACATGAATCAGATCTTATGGGTGAGTCCCTGCACTATTTTTGTGCGAATCCAATGCGAGTTCAGCCATACAACGTCAAGTCCTGGATCTCTCGCAGGACTTGACGTTACATAACAATAACTGTTCATTCTCAATGTGGTCTGAGATTGAAATGCTTTGCAATGAATTGCTGCTGATGAATGCATAGCTGTGAAAATAGAATCCAGGTAGTAGAGAGGCTGAAGTGTCAATATTAGTAGTAGCTTTGTGATGAGGGTAAAGAAAACATCACCTAGGTTATTGTTGCTGGGTAGTAATTGTTGCTGGGTAATGAATATCAAAATCTGTCCTGGGGTTTTGTTACGGTAGCTGCAGGAGGCTTTACAAGGAAGAAGCAAATCGGAAGAGGACTGATTGACTGAACGATATATATAACAATGCTCGCCATGTCCCGCATATTCATCCTGGGTGACTTGTATCCGTAGGTGGAATTACAGACTGGAGAGAATGACTGGAACAATGTGAGATCAGCGTAGGGTGCCTATAGACATTAAAGGTTAATATTCTATCTTAAAGAAGATTATACTTCCCTGCTCTGTGCGACAATATTGCACAGTGCGGTCGCTTATCTCCTCTTTGGCAGTACCCCCCCCCCCCCGCTGGCGCTGTCCAATCTTTCTTCCTCCGTGTGCTCCCTTAGCAAGCCGGCTGCTAGGGAGGCACCAGTGTGGGCAAACTCTCAAGCAGGGCTGTGTGCCTCCATAGACACACAGCGCCAGCAAAACATACCCACTGCTCCCTCCTCACAGAAGTCTGACTGACAGTAGCAGGAGCCTATAGCTCCTGTTGCTCTTAAGCCCCGTACACGCGATCAGACTTTCCGACAGGAAATGTTCGATGACAGGCTGTTGTCGGTAAATCCGACCGTGTGTACGCTCCATCGGACAACTGTTGTCGGACTTTCTGCCAACAAATGTTGGCTAGCAGGTTCTCAAATTTTTTTTCAGAGCGTGTGTACACAAGTCCGTCGGACAAAAGTCCAAAGTACAAACACGCATGCTCAGAAGCGGTCGGTCTTGTAAACTAGCGTTTGTAATGGAGAATTAACATCCGTGACGTGGCAAATTATTAAATCTCCAAATGCAGCGCACATTCTCTTCTTCTTTAACCACCTTAATACAGGGCACTTACACCCCCTTCCTACCCAAGCCAATTTTCAGCTTTTATCGCTGTCGCTGTTTAAATGACAATTGCGCTGTCATACCCAGACAGAATTTTTTTTCAATTTGTTCCCACAAATAGAGCTTTATGGGGTTTTTATTTTTTGCTAAACAAATAAAAAAAAATTAAAAAAAAAAAAAAAGTTTTTCTTTTGTTTCTGTTATACAATTTTGTAAATATTGATGGCCACTGATAAGGCGGCACCAATGAGGTGGCACTGATGGGCACTGACGATGGGCACTGATGGGAACTGGTAGGCGGCACTGATATGCAGCACTGATGGGCATTGCAAAGGCGGCTGCATGCAACACTTGTGCCCACCGAAATGCAGCCATATTTGATGTTATGTTCCCCAATACACCTGTGTGCACCAGCCCTTAAAATAAAAAAAGATTTTTTCTGTTGCTGTTGAAGATCTTCCTTCACTTCCTGTCTGTTTAAACTATTGTCACCAGGGACATAAGGAAAAGCTCCAGATTACAGTAAAAACCTACCAGGAGTTCTAATCCTTCCCCACAATCCAAAGTACGGTAAGCTAAGGTTCACATACAACAATAGTCAACAGGCTGAAAATGACTGAGCCAACAATATCATATCCGATATACTTGGAAGACAAACGTGCTACTGATTAGCAAATCCTACTACGTATTGTCCTGTAGCTACTGCTATATAATTACCGTGTAACCATGTACCATACCTAATAGAGCTGAAACATAATCTACTACTTTGCTGTACTGGAATGCACTTGTCTGATGGAGCTGTAGATGTAACTAAGACATCAATCTGCTAAAAAGGCAGCCACTACATTGATCAGCCATTGTTGGGATGGAAGGTCCACTCTACGTGACCCTCAGGAAAATCAACTCTGGGAAAAAACTAAAATATATAGCTGAAAAACCTGAACATGGTGTCGGGGGAGGGGGGGGGGTATTATTACTAGGCCAACTGAACATTCATTAGTTTGTCACACTCAATTAAGGATGTGTGTATCATACAAGTTTTGGCTAATAAGATGGAAGATCAAAAAAAGACTTGATGTCAATCATTTCCTAAAAGAGTTAGGCCCCTTTCACACTTGTGCGACTTCAAAGGCGCGCAATTTTACCGCGATTTGCGGCCGTGACTTTTGCCGCGATTTTGCTGCGATTTCAAGGAATGCCTGTGTAAGTGGCATCAAAATCGGACCAAAGTAGTGCAGGGACTACTTTGAAGTCGGAAGGAATTGAAGTCGTACTAATATGAATGGATGTCATTGGAAATCACGGGGAACGACTTGTCATGCTACTTTGCAGTCCCAAATCGTGGGGCAAGTCGTATAAGTGTGAAAGGGGCCTTAGTGATATATTCCTTTGGCCCTTAGGGTCTGGTTTTTAGAGCAAGCCAAGGAACTGTTTAAAAGACCCCAACCACTCAAACTAATGAAAGAAAATTGCTTAAGGGTCCCTGTTCAGGCTATCAAGGTCTGATAAACTGGAGGCTGCTGACTAGTGAGGGTACAGGCTGAGGTGAGGTCTGTCCAAACCCAAAGCATGCTGCAGAAATAGGAAGAGAGAGCCCAGCCGCCGCACACCTTGCCTGGTCCGAGTGGTTTAGCAGGTAAAAGCCGCCTAAGCTCAATTCATCTAGGCCACATCCCCAACAGGTTTCGCCCCTACCCCCAGGGCTTAATCATGGAGATAGTGGTGTACTCATTTGAACACTCTTCTAAGGCTGCATTCACACCTCAGGGTCGTGTTTTCACCCGTTTTGTCACAGATTGGTATGCAGGGCCATCTTAAGAGCATTATATGCCCCCGGGCAATACAGTGCACTGGGGCCCTGTTTACGCGATCACGCACGAGAATAAAAATGCAAATTATCAATAAGGCTATATTTATTGGTACTGGCAACAAAATCAGTGTTTAAACATTTACACTCAATGCTGAAGAGTTGTAAATAGTGTTTTTTTTCCTGTTTTTGTGTGGCCCCTTGGGTCTTGTATGTACCTGTTATGTTCAAAAAGCAATAAATAAAACTTTAAAAAAAAAAAAAAAAAAAACATTAACACAACGCTTGGACAATATAACACAAGTTTGATGGGCACAGTGGCAGCGTTTGATGGGCACAGTGGCAGCGTTTGGGCACAGTGGCAGCTTTTGATAGGCACAGTGGCAGCTTTGATGGGCACAGTGGCTGTGTTTGATAGGCACAGTGGCAGCTTTGATGGGCACAGTGGCTGTTTGATGGGCACAGTGGCTGTGTTTGATGGGCACAGTGGCAGCGTTTGATGGGCAAAGTGGCAGCGTTTGGGCACAGTGGCAGCTTTTGATAGGCACAGTGTCAGCTTTGATGGGCACAGTGGCTGTGTTGATGGGCACAGTGGCAGCTTTTGATGGGCACAGTGGCAGCTTTGATGGGCACAGTGGCTGTTTGATGGGAAAAGTGGCTGTTTGATGGGCAAAGTGGCTGTTTGATGGGCACAGTGGCAGCTTTTAAGAGGCACAGACAGTGGCTGTGTTTGATGCACAACTTGACCTTACTTAACTACTTGCCTACCAGCCACGAACACCTCCTTACTGACCAAGCCATTTTTCAGCTTTCAGCGCTGTCGCATTTTGAATGACAAATGCGCGGTCATGCAACGCTGTACCCAAATAAAATTTTTATCATTTTTTCCCCACAGATAGAGCTTTATTTTGGTGGTATTTGATCACCTCTGCGGTTTTTATTTCTTGCGCTATAAACAAAAGAAGAGGGACAAGTTTGAAAAAACATAATATTTTTTACTATTTATTATAATAAATATCCAATTTTTTTTTTTTTTTTAAACAAATTTTTTCCTCAGTTTAGGCCAATACGTATTCTTCTACATATTTTTGGTAAAAAAAATCGCAATAAGCGTATATTGATTGGTTTGCGCAAAAGTTATAGCGTCTACAAAATAGGGGATAGATTTATAGCATTTTTATTATTATTTTTTTTTTTTTACTAGTAATGGCGGCGATTTGCGATTTTTATCGTGACTGCGACATTGCGGCGGACACTTCGGACACTTTTGACTCATTTTTGGGACCATTCACATTTATACAGCGATCCGTGCTATAAAAATGCATTGATTACTGTATAAATGTGACTGGCAGGGAAGGGGTTAACGCTAGGGGGCGCTGCAGGGGTTAATGTGTACCCTATATGGTGATTCTTACTGTGGGGGGAGGGGACTGACTGGGGGAGGAGACCGATCGGTGTCCCTATGTACAAGGGACACACCATCGGTCTCCTCTCCTCTGACAGGACGTGGATCTGTGTGTTTACACACACCGATCCACGTCCTGCTCGATTACCGGGCAATCGCGGGTGCCTGGCGGTCATCGCGACCGCCGGGCACGCGCACCGAGGCCCCAGCTACGCGGCGGGCGCGGGGGCGCGCCGCCCGCGGCGCGCGCGCGCCCCCCAGTGGCCAAATTGGAGACGACGTCATATGACGGCGTCCCGCCACAGTAGCTGAACCGTCCCGCCGTCATTTGACAGTGGGCGGTCAGCTAGTGGTTAAGTAGACATTGTTAGACTTAAGCCCCATACACACGGTTGGAAAATCCGACCACCAAATCCATCGGATTTGGTCCAACGGATTTAGTCCGACACTGGTGTTGCATACACACGGTCGGACAAAGTTGTCGGAAAATCCGATCATTCTGAACGTGGTGACGTTTGTTGCCTACGATGGGACTACGTAGAGGCTAGTAGCCAATAGCTTTGGTCTTGTAATGTGATCTGAGCATGCGTGGCACTTTGTCCGTCGGAATTCGCTACACACGATCGGAATTGGTGTGATCGGACTTTGTTGTCGGAAAATTTTTAGAGCAGGAGATACAACTTTGTCCGTCGGACAATCCGATGGAAAATGTCCGATGGTGCCTACACACGGTCGGAATTTCCGACAACATTGTCCAATAGGACAGAATCCATCGGAAAATCCAACCGTGTGTATGGGGCTTAACTTGCATTACAGTGTGTCACTCACAGCAGCAAGGCAGCACCAGCTATTAAGGGCCCTGTTTCCACTCTGCTCCCTCTCCATGCTGTCTGAAGAACATGGCAGAGGTGGGCGGAGCCTGTTCACTAGCCACTGGGGCAGCTGCGGTGCGCTATGAATGCTGGGGAGGCCGCGGTGCCCTATGAATGCTTGGGCGGCCGCGGTGCACTATGAATGCTGGGGCGGCCGCGGCTTCTTATTGACGTCACTGATTGCTAGCTAGATGCCGGCCGGCGAAGTGAGCAACCAGTGCAGTCAGTCAATTTAAGCAGCAGATTGCAGCGCTGAGGATCAGCCCTGGATGGGGCCCTCCAGACAAGTGGGGCCCCCGGGCAACTGCCCAGCATGCCCAGTGGAAAAAACGGCCCTGTTGGTATGTGCGTTTTTGTTCAGTGTTTTTATTAGCCAACAGAGAAAAATATCATCTGTGACATCATTTGTTGCTGTGAGTTTTTGTTTCCTGGGTTATTTTAATCTCCTTGGTTTTCGCTGTGTTCTGTGGTGCTTTTTGCTCTCCAAACAATGACATATGAAATTGTTTGCATGGCGGCATCTGCAGTAACGTCATATTTCCTGATGCAAGAAGAAGAGGGAAAGAGGAGGAGGTCATGAAGATACTGGATCCATCCTGTCATTGATGATCAAGAACATAGGGGCTAGTTCTGGGTCGTGTACCTACGTTCACATGAAGAGAAATTTGTAATTTATTTAAAAAATAAATTAAATAAGTAATACATAAAAATTATTGTAAAAAATTGTTTATTTTTAGGTATAAAATAAGGCTTTAATTTTTTCTTTGGGGGGTGTGTGTGGGGGGGGGGTTAGGGGCTGTCAGGTTGACTGTTTGGCACCCTGTGATTTTGAAAAGCAGCCTTAAGTGTAGAGCAAACTAGGTCCGCCTGTCAGTTTTTTAAGCGGACCTGAACGGACACTCCATAGACCTCTATGGAGCGTCGGATGTCAGCGGTGACATGTCCGCTGACATCCGACCCGCTCCGATCCGAAAAAGTGTGACAGAGGAAAATCCTATTTTTCCATCCGTCTGCGTATCGGATCGGGTGACGACAGTCTCTACGGTCTGCCATCATCCGATCCCCCATAGGGGAGAGCGGCGCTCTGACAGGCCCGGATTTACTCCCTTTGCCGCCCCAAGGCCGGGTCCTTCTTTGCCGCCCCCCCCCCCGCCCCCCCATCAGTGTCCCCTGCCCCTAAAGACCCACATTAGACTGCCTTACCGAGAGCCGTTTTGAGCCAGAAAATGTGTAAGCCGGAGTTTGGGGGTGGAGCGAAGCTGCTCTACTGTAGTGCTATTTTCCTTCTTCCCTTCCCTTGTGGGGGGGGGGGGGGCTTGGAGAGAAGGCAAAGTAGAGGCAGGTGCTGCATCGTTGTGCCCAGTGTGTCGGCAGGACACAGGAATCAAAACACATCCAAACTTGTACACTCACAGGGTCGCTGTTAGGAATCATGGGGCCCTCGCCCCCTAAGGGGGGAGAAGAGGTGGGGGAGGGAGGTGAGAAAGGGTGAGAGGAGGAGGTAAGGGGGTGAGGAGGCAGAAGAGAGAGGGGGGTGAGAAAGATGGAGGGGATTGGGGTTGTGAGGGGGAGTGGGGGGGGTAGAGAGAAGGTGGCTGAGAGGGAGGAGGGGTGAGAGAGAGAAGGTGGCTGAGAGGGAGGGTGGGGGGGGTGAGAGAGAGAAGGGGCTGAGAGGGAGGAGGGGTGGGAGAGAGAAGGGGGCTGATAGGGAGGAGGGGGAGAGAGAGAAGGGGGCTGATAGGGAGGGAGGGTGGGAGAGAGAAGGGGGCTGATAGGGAGGGAGGGTGGGAGAGAGAAGGGGGCTGATAGGGAGGGAGGGTGGGGGAGAGAGAAGGGGGCTGATAGGGAGGGAGGGGGGGAGAGAGAAGGGGGCTGATAGGGAGGGAGGGTGGGAGAGAGAAGGGGGCTGAGGGAGGGAGGGTGGGAGAGAGAAGGGGGCTGATAGGGAGGGAGGGTGGGAGAGAGAAGGGGGCTGAGAGGGAGGGAGGGAGGGGAGAGAGAGAGAGAAGGGGCTGGGAGGGAGGGGGAGGAGGGGGCTGAGAGGGAGGGAGGGTGGGAGAGAGAGAGGGGGCTGAGAGAGGGAGGGAGGGGGTGGGAGAGAGAAGGGGGCTGAGAGGGAGGGAGGGTGGGAGAGAGAAGGGGGCTGAGAGGGAGGGAGGGTGGGAGAGAGAGAGGGAGAGAGGGAGGGGGGGGGAGAGAGAAGGGAGGGGGGGGGGGAGAGAGAAGGGGGCTGAGAGGGAGGAGGGTGGGGAGAGAAGGGGGGAGAGGGAGGGGAGGGTGGGAGAGAGGGAGGGGGGTGAGAGGAGGGGAGGGGAGAGAGAGAGAGAAGGGGGCTGAGAGGGAGGGAGGGAGTGGGAGAGAGAAGGGAGGGAGAGGGAGGGTGGGTGGGAGAGAGAGGGGGAGAGGGGGGGCTGAGGGAGGGAGAGAGAGAGAGAAGGGGGCTGATAGGGAGGGAGGGAGAGAGAGAGAAGGGGCTGATAGGGAGGAGGGGGGGGAGAGAGAAGGGGGCTGAGGAGGGGGGTGGGGAGGAGAGAGAGAAGGGGGCTGAGAGGGGGAGGGGGGTGAGAGAGAAGGGGGCTGAGGGAGGGAGGAGGGGGAGTGAGAGAGAAGAGGGGGGGGGGGGGGCTGAGAGGGAGTAAGGGTGGGAGAGAGAAGGGGGCTGAGAGGGAGGAGGGGTGAGAGAGAAGGGGCTGAGAGGGAGGGAGGGGTTGAGAGAGTGTGGGGGTTAGAGAGGAGGGAGGGGGGTGGCCTGAGAGGGAGGAGGGGGTGAGAGAAAAGGTGGTAAGAGAGGGGGTGCCTGACAGAGTGGGGGAGTAGCTGACAGATGGGGGGGGTAGCTGACAGAGGGGGGGGGTAGCTGACAGAGGGGGGGGTGTAGCTGACAGAGGGAGGGGGGGTAGCTGACAGAGGGGGGGGGGGGTAGCTGACAGAGGGGGGGAGTAGGGACAGAGGGGGGAGTAGCTGACAGAGGGGGGTGTAGCTGACAGGGGAGAGAGAAGGGGGCTGAGAGGGAGGAGGGGTGAGAAAAAGATGGTAAGAGAGGGGGTGGCCTGACAGAGGGGGGGGGGTAACTGACAGAGGGGGGGGGGGGAACTGACAGAGGGGGGGTAACTGACAGAGGGGGGGTAACTGACAGAGGGGGGAGGGGGGTAACTGACAGAGGGGGGTAGCTGACAGAGGGGGGGGTAGCTGACAGAGGGAGGGGAGGGTGGGTGTAGCTGACAGAGAGAGGGGGGGTGTAGCTGACAGAGGGGGGGGCGGGGGGGGTGACAGAGGGGGGGGGTAGTAGCTGACAGAGGGGGAGGGGGGTGTAGCTGACAGAGGGGGGGGGGAAGTGACAGAGGGGGGGGAGTAGCTGACAGGGGAGAGAGAAGGGGGCTGAGAGGGAGGAGGGGTGAGAGAGAAAGATGGTAAGAGAGGGGGTGGCCTGACAGAGGGGGGGGTAACTGACAGAGGGGGGGGTAACTGACAGAGGGGGGTAACTGACAGAGGGGGGTAACTGACAGAGGGGGGGGGGTAACTGACAGAGGGGGGTAACTGACAGAGGGGGGGGTAACTGACAGAGGGGGGGTAGCTGACAGAGGGGGGGGGGTGTAGCTGACAGAGGGGGGGTTGTAGCTGACAGAGGGGGGGTAACTGACAGAGGGGGGGTAACTGACAGAGGGGGGGAGTAGCTGAGAGGGAGGGGGGGAAAGACAGAGGGGGGGGGGGTAACTGACAGAGGGGGGGGTAACTGACAGGGGGGGGGGGTAACTGACAGAGGGGGGTAACTGACAGAGGGGGGTAACTGACAGGGTAGCTGACAGAGGGAGGGTAGCTGACAGAGGGGGGGGGGTAGCTGACAGAGGGGGGTAGCTGACAGAGGGGGGGTAGCTGACAGAGGGTGGGGGTAGCTGACAGAGGGGGGGGAGGGGGGTAGCTGACAGAGGGGGAGTAGCTTACAGAGGGGGCTGTGAGTGCAGAGGAGAACGATACCTCAGTGAGGACTCCGGGAGACACAGCAGAGCACACGACAGGCAAGGAGGCGGGACTCCGGGCGATCACCCACAGTCAAGCCCCGCCTCCACATGTGACCAATCGTGTCCGCCGCCCGCACGTGACCTATTCAGCCAATCACAGGCTGAATAGGTATGCCTGCTGCCCATCGCTGAGCTCGGCTCGGAGACGGAGCGCACAGGCAGGAATATATGTTAAACAGTTATTCGGGATGCTGAACTGCTGCTATATGCGCCGCCCCTGCACCACTGCCGCCCCGAGGCCTGGCCTCGGTGGCCTTGTGGGAAATCCGGCCCATATATCTGCTGTCTTCAGCTTTATATACTGTTTAGAAAGTGCACATCGTGTTAGAATTTTTACTTCCTCATTCAGCAGTAGAAGTGTAGTGTTGGATTACACTGGGAAGTGTACATAATCACCAGCACACCATGGATCAACAATCAGCGTCCACAGATTTCTTTAATTAACCCTTTCATGACCAAGCCTATTTCTGACATTTGGTGTTTACAAGTTAAAATCCGTATTTTTTACTAGAAAATTACTTAGAGCCCCCAAACATATATATATATATATATATATGTGTATATATTTTTTTTTTAAAGCATAGAATCTAGAGAATAAAATGGCGATTGTTGCAATATTTTATGTCACATGGTATTTGTGCAGCAGTGTTTTAAACGTAACTTTTTGGGAAAAGGGACACTTTCACAAATTAAAAAAAAACTAAACAGTAAAGTTAGCCCAAATATTTTTTGTATAATGTGAAAGATGATGTTAAATAGTAAATAGTAGTAAATAGATATACCAAACATGTCGCGCTTTATAATTGCGCGCACTCGTGGAATGGCGACAAACTACGGTACCTAAAAATCTCCATAGGCGACGCTTTAATTTTTTTTTTACGGTTACCAGGTTAGAGTTACAGAGGAGGTCTAGTACTAGAATTATTGCTCTTGCTCTGACGATTGTGGCGATACCTCACATGTGTGATTTGAACAGCGTTTACAAATGCGGACGCGACTTCCGTATGCGATTTATTTGCTGTGCGAGCTTGCGGGGATGGGGGCGCTTTAAAAAAAAAAAATTTTCTTATTTATTTTAATATTATTAAATTGTGTTTAAAAAAATAATAATTTTGATCACCTTTATTGCTGTCACAAGGAATGTAAACATCCCTTGTGACAGTAATAGGTGGTGACAGGTACTCTTTATGGAGGGACCTAAAAAACTGTGAAAGTGACGTTGTGACATCTCTTCTGTGTTTACAATCAGGGGACTGGAACAAAGCCGTTTCCGGCTTCATGCCAGTCTGTCCCTAGCCGCCGGAAGTGGCGGATCGTGGATCGGGTCTCCCGGTGGGACGGGAGGCCCGTTCAGAGCGGCGCGGGGGGGGGGACATCCACTCCTGCTCCTCCGGGATAACAGCCGAGCGGCTTTGAGCCGCATTGGTTGTTATCCCTGGAAAGCCGATCGCCCGCTCTAAAAAACGGTACTGGGATGATGCCTGCAGCTGCGGGCATCATCCCGGTATAACCCCCGAAAGTCGAGGCCGCACATCTGCATATGCTCGTGGGAAGGGGTTAAGAGAGATCACATTACAGAGATAAAAGCAATGTTTCAAAGGCCACGCAGGGTCCCTTCGTTGTCATCACATGCCTGACGAAGGGGCCATGCGTGGCTCAGAAATGTTGCACTTATCTCTGTAATGTGATCTCTCTTAATTAAAGAAACCTTTGGACGGTGATTCTTGATCCATGGTGTGCTGGCGAATATGTACACTTGCTTGATGTTTCCAGGACCCAACTGGTAATTGCTGCAGCACCCACCATTTCAAGAGCCATTTGCCAGGAACGTGTGCAATAGGAATATTGACAAGACTGGATTACACTGGGAGACAGCTGATTGGAGGAAAGGCACACACCCCCCTTCCACATAGGCAGAGACTTTCAGAGCTGTCCTGTGAGTAGAGCAGCTTTCTGCTAATCTATTTATAGCACCCACCCTGACACAAAATTAAGCCTGGTTTTATCCCGTGTGGGAGAACTTGTCAGAAGTTATCATACTGATAACAGAGGAACCGAGCAGGAGAAAGCCACCAGACTCAGTGCTTTGGAGTAAGATAAGAAAACACTGCAGATATATGTGCCTAGCTCAAATTTCATTAATCAGGTTTACATCCACTTTAGGAACAAAGTTGAACAAGGTAAAACTGTTCAACTTTGTCAATTCTTACAATACTCTATCAACACATGAGAAAAGTAAGACAATGGAACAATATAGGGAAAGGCAAGGAAGTGGAAATGTGATAAAGTAATAAGTAACAAAGTGTAATTGTGATAAAGAGATAAGTAAAGAAGCAGAATTGTGATAAAGAGATAGGTTAAGAGCGTGTAATTGTTAACCACTTGACCACTGGGCAGTTAAACACCCTTCCTAACCAGACCAATTTTCAGCTTTCGGTGCTCTCACACTTTGAATGACAATTACTCCGTCATGCAACACTGTACCCAAATTAATTTTGTGTCCTTTTTTTCACACAAATACAGCTTTCTTTTGGTGGTATTTGATCACCGCTGGGTTTTTTATTTTTTGCGCTATAAATCAAAAAATACAGAAAATTCGTTAAAAAATAAAAAAAAAAATTCTTTGTTTCTATTAAAAATTATTGCAGAGTATTGGCGAGTATTGGCGAGTATTGGCAGAGTATTGGCGAGTATTGGCGAGTATTGGCAGAGTATTGGCAGAGTATTGGCAGAGTATTGGCAGAGTATTGGCAGAGTATTGGCAGAGTATTGGCAGAGTATTAGTGTTGCACAGTATTGTTAGAGTATTGCACAGTGGTTGCAGAGCATTGCACAGTGGTGGCGGAGCGTTGCACAGTGGTGGCGGAGCGTTGCACAGTGGTGGCGGAGCGTTGCACAGTGGTGGCGGAGCGTTGCACAGTGGGGGCAGAGCGTTGCACAGTGGTTGCAGAGCGTTGCACAGTGGTTGCAGAGCGTTGCACAGTGGTTGCAGAGCGTTGTACAGTGGTTGCAGAGCGTTGCACAGTGGTTGCAGAGCGTTGCACAGTGGTTGCAGAGCGTTGCACAGTGGTGGCAGAGCGTTGCACAGTGGTGGCAGAGCGTTACACAGTGGTGGCAGAGTATTGCACAGCGGTGGCAGAGCATTGCACAGTGGTGGCAGAGTAGGCAGAGCATTGCACAGTGGTGGCAGAGCATTGCACAGTGGTGGCAGAGTAGGCAGAGTATTGCACAGCGGTGGCAGTGTATTGACCAGCGCTGTGGGCACTACACATCCAGCCCACAGCGCTGGTCCCGTCTCCCCCCCTCCCCCCCTCCGCTTCTCCCTTCTCTGTACCGATCGGTACAGAGAGGGGAGGGAGGAACCGGCGTCATGACGTGACGCCGGTTTGTGTACATGTGATCGCTCCGTCATTTGACGGAGCGATCACGTGGTAAACGGCCGCTATCAGCGGCCGTTTACCGTGATCCGTGATGCGCCGGGTCCTCGGGACCCGGCGGTCACGGATGTTCCCGAGTGCGCGCCCCAGGGGCGCGCGGGAGCAAGTTTCTGAGAGGACGTCCGTAGGACGTCCACTCAGGGAAACCCGACCGCGCTGTAGACGTCTTTCGACTATAGCGCGGTCGGCATGTGGTTAAAGAGATAATTTAAGAAAGTAGAAATGTGATAGAGAGATAAGGGAGTGTAATTGTGATAATTACATAGTAGGTGAGGTTGAAAACAGACACAAGTCCAACCTATGTGTGTGATTATATGTCAGTATTACCTTGTATATCCCTGTATGTTACAGTCGTTCAGGTGCTTATCTAATAGTTTTTTGAAACTATCAATGCCCCCCGCTGAGACCACCGCCTGTGGAAGGGAATTCCACATCCTTTGCCACTCTTAGGCCCCTTTCACACGATCGGACCGTTCAGATCCGCCTGTCAGCTTTGATGGCGGACCTGAACGGGGCTCCATGCTAGTCTATGGAGCGTCGGATGTCAGCGGAGACATGTCCGCTGACATCCGACCGGATCCGATCCGCCAAAAGCAGACGTATGGCTCTACGTCCAGATCCGTCGCTGGCGGATCGGATCGGGTGAGATCTGATGAAAATGGACATGCTGTCCGTTTTCATCCGATCTCTCCATTGTGACCAGCGGCGCTTGACAAACCCCTCCCCGCTTAGTGAGCAGAGAGGGACCTGTCATCCGCTGGCTCAGCGGAGATCAACGGAGAGATCTCCCGCTGAGCCAGCGGACAGAGGCGGACTCCGTGGAAGCGGAGTCCGCCTCGTGTGAAAGGGGCCTTATGCAGCGTACACACGAGGGGACTTTTTAACAGCAAAGGTCCGACGGAACGAATCCGTTGGACAATTTGATCGTGTGTGGGCACCAATCGGACTTTTGCTGTTGAAAAATCCGACAGACTTTAGAAATAGAACATGTCTTAAATTTTCTCGTCGGAACTCCGCTGGACCCAGTTTCTATCAAAAAATCTGCTCGTCTGTCTGCTAGTCCGACGGACAAACAGCGACGCTAGGGCAGCTATTGGCTACTGGCTATGAACTTCCTTATTCTAGTCCGGTCGTAGGTCATCACGTTCAAATCCGTCAGAATTTAGTGTGATTGTGCATGGCCAAGTCCGTTCATTTGAAAAGTTTATCGGAACGCCGTCGAAAGTCCGTCAGAAAGACTGTCGGACCTAGTCCGTTGAAAAGTCCGCTCGTGTGTACGCGGCATTACAGTAAAGAACCCTCTACGTAGTTTAAGGTTAAACCTCTTTTCTTCTAATTTTAATGAGTGGCCACGAGTCTTGTTAAACTACCTTCCACAAAAAAGACTTATCCCTATTGTGGGGTCACCAGTACGGTATTTGTAAATGGAAATCATATCCCCTCTCAAGCGTCTCTTCTCCAGAGAGCATAAGTTCAGTGCTCTCAACCTTTCCTCATAACTAATATCCTCCAGACCCTTTATTAGCTTTGTTGCCCTTCTTTGTACTCGCTCCATTTCCAGTACATCCTTCCTGAGGACTGGTGCCCAGAACTGGACAGCATACTCTAGGTGCGGCCGGACCAGAGTCTTGTAGAGCGGGAGAATTATCGTTTTATCTCTAGAGTTGATCCCCCTTTTAATGCATGCCAATATTCTGTTTGCTTTGTTAGCAGCAGCTTGGCATTGCATGCCATTATGTGACATAACACATAATAGTCTACTTTGTATATTTGCATTAATGATATATGATTACAAATATATTTAATATATTCAATATTGCATGCCATTGATAAAGAGATAAGTAAAGAAAGTAGAAATGCGATAAAGAGATAAGTAAAGAAAGTGTAATTGTGATAAAGAGATAAGTAAATAGAGTGTAATTGTGATATAGAGATAAGTAAATAGAGTGTAATTGTGATATAGAGATAAGTAAATAGAGTGTAATTGTGTATAGGTAGGATAGGTAAATAAGTGGAGTTATGTTAAAGGGATTCATAGTGAAGTAGAATTATAAGAGGATAGGTAAGAGAGTTAAATTATGATAAAGGAAAATGTAAGGAAGTGGAATTATGATAAAGGGACAGGTAAGGGAGTGGAATTGGAATAAAGTGATAGATAAGGATGTGAAATTGTGATAAGGGCAGGGGTGAGCTGCAGCAGCGGTAGAAAAAACATCCATCCAATCCAACATATTCCTCTGCATCACCTGGCTGTCTCCTACACTGTGCAGAACTGGGCTATCAAAGTGATAGCTTCGACCTGTGGATTACACAAGGAGGTCATGGCTCTGTGTCCTGTTCCTTCTGTGTAATCTGCAGGACTGAGCTATTTGTTTGACAGCTAGGAGCCTACTATACTGTATAATCAAAGTGGCTTAGCAGTTAGCACTTCTGCCTTGCAACACTGCAGTCCCTGGTTCAGTTCCTAGTAGGGTGCTCTCTGCAAGGCGTTCCATGTTTGACTTGTGCTTGCGTGAGTTTGCTCCCACGCTCCAAAGATGCCCTGGTAGGTTATTTAGCTCTAGTATATGTGTATATAAGCATGCATGTAAAGTAGGTACTTTAGACTATAGACTCCTCAAGAGCAGGCACTGATGTAACTTGTCAGTGCTATATAAATAAATGAAATCTACTATTGTAGCTTTCATTCATAAATTCCTCTTCTGTGTAAAAAAATAAATAAAAATTAAACAGCATTTGTTGTGAACCTAATCAGTCCCTTGCTCATTTAGCATTTTCGTTGGTTTGTAAACTTTTCAAATTTACGTTATTACATGATTATAGTTTTAGCAAGTGGTAATGTAACAAAAGAATAGGTAAAGCTGGGTAGACATGGATCTAAAATTAGCCGGTTAAGCGAGAACCAACCAAATTCTGTTCGGTATGTAGCCCTCCCAGTTCAACAGAAGCCCATTGTGGGATCGGCTTCTGTTGAATGGTCCTGCAGGAAAACTTCCTTCAATCAGCAGCTTGCAGCCAATTGGCGGCGTTCTGTTGAGAAGTGCCCGCTATGTACTGCGCATGCGCCATACGGAACATCACAACAGCTGATTTGCCAATCAGCTGGGCTGACGTAACCAGGGCGCATGCGCACATCGTAGGAGGTATCTCTCGATGGGGGATACCATTTCACAGGCACAATTGAAACCTATACAAACAGCAGGGGGAGACCGTAGTTCTCAGATTGTGCATCGCTGCTGCTGGAGGGCGGCTAGTGGCTGTGTTGAAGAGCTGGTTTTGTCGCAATCCGCCCTTTCACACAGACAAATCTGGCCGTTCGACACAGCAAACCCGCCCTGCAACACAGTCACAACCGTACCATCAGCACACTGTAAAGCCGGCCGGTGTTCTGCCAAGAACTGTCCCCCATCGGATAGTGTCTAGCAGCGCTTGCGCAGTACAGAGGACAAGGAGACTCCGAAAGTCTCCAAAGATGAACGGCGCCTGCGAACTGAGTCCAGGTTCAAGCCCCACCATCCAAGTGGACATACGGTAGCACTTAGTAACAGGGCCCCTTGTGGGCTCGCTTCACTCACCACGCTTCGGGCACGGCCTCGCTTCGCTCTGCAATTTTTTATTCTAACTCTAATTCTAACTATGTCCACTTGTATGGTGGGGCTTGGACCTGGACTGCGCAGGCTTCCTTTATCCGCAAGCGCAGTATAGGGCGGACACTATCCGTTGGGGGACAGTATTCGACAGAACACCGGCAACAAGATTCCTGCATCAAGCTCATTTGTGTGGATATGGGAATCTGTTAGTTTTTTTTTTTTGTTGTACTGTGTGTATCCAGGTTTAGGATAGGGAGGTGTAATCTTGATAATGAGATACACATAAAGAAAACTGTGATACAAAATTAGATAAGGGAGTGGAATTATGGTAAAGATAAATGCTGTATAACAGGAGAACCATGATCAGAATACAGAAGGTGGAATGCCACACACGGGGACCCTGTCACTATATAGAGAGGTAAAGATACGGCTTCAGCCTGAAACCCTCCTAGCTATACTTCTGAGAGAGAAGCATAACCAGGAGGAGTTCAGGCTTAAGCCAGATCTTTATTTCTCTATATAGTGGCTGGGTTCCGGTGTGCGGCACTTCCACCTTCTAACTTCTGATCTGTTTCAGCTAGCCTGGATGAGCTTGTTTGAACGTCGGCACCCGATCAGTGCTTTAGACTGCAAGGGGCAGGTTTTGCAGTGCTTTGAGCGTCGCTCCAAGTATTTGTATATGGGTCACAGCAGAATCATGATACAGTGCTATACAATACGTAAATTGTGATAAAGTAATATATAACAGTAGAATTATAATTAAGTAATGTATAACAGTAAAATTATGAGAAAGTCATATATAATTGTCGAATTGTAACAAAGTAATATAATAGTACATTGGTGATACAGTGATATATATAATTGTTGAGTTGTAGTAAAGTGATATACAATACTCAAATTGTAATAAAAGGGAAAACGGTAGCTTGGGGGGGGAGAATAAAGGTAGGGTACACCGATAAGCAATTAGGATAATGGGGGGGACAATATCTGGAGTGTAAGGATACCTTGCACACGGTCAAGGATCCATTTTGAATAGCAGGGGTTCGTCGCGCTGCTGACTCAGGGCCTCACAGCGGACAGAAGCAGCAGTGATGGTTCCGCTGGCTCGCTCAGGCTTAGAACAGAGGGGACATGGCTAGAGCCCGCTCTGTTGTAATGGGCCAGCCAGGGGATGACAGGTGCCTGTGGTCATCACGCTGCACTTCAGCGCAACAGATAGCACGTTTCTTGTGGACGCCCGATTGGGCTAGAATGCAGTTCGCTCTGCTTGTAATGTGGCAAGCCATCGAGGATAAGAGCGTGCACGGTTATAGGGGGGACCGCTGCTAGCTTTATCAGAAATTGGACAGGGTGTTCGATGGCTAGGCTTAGAGCCAGCGCGCTCTGTTGTCTCCTCAATTTGTATGGGCAGCCAGGATGACAGGGTCCGAGGTACGCCTCAGCTTATATACAGAGTGGAAATGGCTAGAGCCCGCTCTGGTGTCCCAGGGGCTAGCCAGATGACAGGTCCGGGGCTGCTTCAGCCTGATACAGCATAGTGGACATGGCTTGAGACCGCTAGGGTGTGTTCGGGCACAGCCTAGATGACAGGTCCGTGTCCGCTCATGCTGTATACAGGGGGTGGACTGGTTTTGAGCCCGCTCTGTATTGTAGGGCAGCCAGATGACAGGCCGTGTACCTAGCTTAGTTCGAATGAGGACATGGTAGAGCACAGTCAACCGCTTTGTTGTACACGGGCCAGCCAGTTGACAGGTCGTTGTTCCCGCCTCGCTTATACAGACTCGTGGACCGGGCTAGAGCGTCCGCTCGTTGTGTCGCCATGCGGCAGCCGATCCAGATCGACCAGGTCCGTTTGTCCGATCAGCTGTTTAGTTGCGGTTTGGTCATGGTAGAGCCCGCCTGTGTTGTCTATGGGAAGGACCAGTTTGACTGGTCCGTAGTCTCCGCTCGACATGATCTATCAGCGTGCGAGCCGTGCGCTGGACTGTTTCATGTTGTACCTCTACGGGACATGCCTGCCAGATGTACAGTGTGGGAGGAGAGAGCCCGATTGTCCTGTCTGTGCTCAGCTTATAAAGGGGGACAGAGTGGTTGTGCACAATTGCTAGGTCCGTGTCCGCTCGCTTTTTTCAGCCCGCTCTGTTGTATGGGCAGCCAGATGACAGGTCCGTGTCCGCTCAGCTTATACAGAGTGGACATGGCTAGAGCCCGCTCTGTTGTATGGGCAGCCAGATGACAGGTCCGTGTCCGCTCAGCTTATACAGAGTGGACATGGCTAGAGCCCGCTCTGTTGTCAGCTGACAGGTCGGTGTCCGCTCAGCTTATACAGAGTGGACATGGACATGAGCCCCGCCTCTGGTGTTGTAGGCCGCTCTGTTGTATGGGCAGCCAGATGACAGGTCCGCTCAGCTCAGAGTGGACATGGCTAGAGCCCGCTCTGTTGTATGGGCAGCCAGATGACAGGTCCGTGTCCGCTCAGCTTATACAGAG
>CM053037.1:138083656-138218656 GCA_028564925.1 Lithobates sylvaticus | reverse complement strand
CCCTACTGACACCAATCTCTGCCCTACTGACACCGTCCTACTGACACCAATCTCTGCCCTACTGACACCAATCTCTGCCCTACTGACACCGTCCACTGCCCTACTGACACCAATCTCTGCCCTACTGACACCAATCTCTGCCCTACTGACACCAATCTCTGCTCTACTGACACCAATCTCTGCCCTACTGACACCGTCCACTGCCCTACTGACACCAATCTCAGCCCTACTGACACCAATCTCTGCTCTACTGACACTAATCTCTGCCCTACTGACACTGTCCACTGCCCTACTGACACCAATCTCTGCCCTACTGACACCAATCTCTGCCCTACTGACATCGTCCACTGCCCTACTGACACCAATCTCTGCTCTACTGACACCAATCTCTGCCCTACTGACACCGTCCTCTGCCCTACTGACACCAATCTCAGCCCTACTGACACCAATCTCTGCTCTACTGACACCAATCTCTGCCCTACTGACACTGTCCACTGCCCTACTGACACCAATCTCTGCTCTACTGACACTAATCTCTGCCCTACTAACACTGTTCGCTGCTCTACTGACACCGTCAGTATACATACACATGCACACACACACACACATGTGTTTGCGCTTTGGAGTGCACACCCTAATGCATTAGGCTGCGCACACCTATGCCTGGCAGAGACTCACAGCTTGTGTGCACATATGCCAGATCATCAATAAAGATGGCAGCACAGCAGAAGAGCACCAAAGGGAGAACTTTGGCTTCATGCAAGACAGCACAGGACTTAAAGGGATTGTAAAGTCAGAAGGTTTTTTTTAAGATAAAAAGCCTTCTGTGTGCAGCAGCCCCCCTCAGTCCCCTCTAATATTTACCTGAGGTCCCTCTCTGTCCAGCGACATCCACGAGTGTCTCAGCCATCCGAGATTCTCCCTCCTGATTGGCTGAGACACAGCAGCCGCCGCTGCTGTCAATCAAAGTCAGCTAGCCAGTCAGGAGAGAAAAGGCCGGGTCTGGGCTCCGTGTCTAAGAGAGAGAAAGAGAGAGAGAAACCTCTTTAGCCCCCCACAGAAAGAGAGAGACTGCTTTTACCCCCAGAGAGAGAAAAGTCACTTTTGCCCCCCACAGAGACACTGCCTTTGCGCCCCCCCCCCCAAAGAGAGACACTGCCTTTGCCTCCCCAAAGAGACACTGCCTTTGCCCCCCCCCCAGAGAGACACTGCCTTTGCCCCCCCCCCAGAGAGACACTGCCTTTGCCCCCCCAGAGAGAGACTGCTTTTGCCCCTCCACAGAGAGAGACTGCTTTTGCCCCCCCCAAGAGACACTGCCTTTGCCCCCCCCACAGAGAGACACAGCCTTTGCCGCCCACAGAGACTGCTTTTTCCCCCCACAGAGACACAGCCTTTGCCCCCCACAGAGACACAGCCTTTGCACCCCACAGAGACACAGCCTTTGCCCCCCCCACAGAGACTGTTTCCCCCCCCACAGAGAGACGCAGACTTTGCCCCCCACAGAGAGAGACTGCCTTTGCCCCCCACAGAGAGACACTGCCTTTGCCCCCCTCAGAGAGACACTGCCTTTGCCCCTCCAGAGATGCACTGCCTTTACCCCCCCCCCCCCCAGAGAGACACTGCCTTTGCCCTCCCCTCAGAGAGACACTGCTTTTGCCCCCCCCCCCAGAGAGACACTGCCTTTGCCCTCCCCCACAGAGACACTGCCTTTGCCCCCACAGAGACACTGCCTTTGCCCCCCACAGAGAGAGACTGCTTTAGCCCCCCCCCCCCCCCACACAGAGAGAGACTGCTTTAGCCCCCCCCCACACAGAGAGAGACTGCTTTTCCCCCCCCAGGGACACTGCCTTTGCCCCCTCCACAGAGAGACACTGCTTTTGCCCTCCCCCACAGAGACACTGCCTTTGCCCCCCACAGAGACACCGCCTTTGCCCCCCACAGAGAGAGACTGCTTTTGCCCCCCCCCCCCCCAAAGAGAGAGACTGCTTTTTTCCCCCCAGAGACACAGCCTTTGCCCCCCACAGAGAATGCTTCCCCCCCCCCACAGAGATACACAGCCTTTGCCCCCGCACAGAGACTTCTTTCCCCCCGCAGAGAGACACAGCCTTTGCCCCCCACAGAAAGAGACTGCTTTTGCCCCCCCAGAGAGACACTGCCTTCGCCCCCCCCCCCCCCGCCCAGAGAGACCCTGCTTTTGCCCCCCCCAGAGAGTTAATGCCTTTGCCCCCCCAGAGAGACACTGCCTTTGCCCTCCCCCCAGAGAGACACTGCCTTTGCCCCCCACAGAGACACTGCCTTTGCCCCCCACAGAGAGAGACTGCTTTTGCCACCCCACAGAGAGAGACTGATTTTGCCCCCCCACAGAGAGACACATCCTTTGCCCCCCACAGAGACTGCTTTTGCCCCCCACAGAGACACAGCCTTTGCCCCCCCACCACAGAGAGACACTGCCTTTGCCCCCCCCCCCCCCCCCCACAGAGACACTGCCTTTGCTTGCCCCCCACAGAGAGAGACTGATTTTACCCCCCCCCCACAGAGAGAGACTGCTTTTGCCCCCCCCCCCCCACAGAGAGACACTGCTTTTGCCCCCTGCCCCTCACAGAGACTGCTTTTTCCCCCCACAGAGACACAGCCTTTGCTCCCCCACAGAGAGACACAGCCTTTGCCCCCCCACAGAGAGAGACTGCTTTTGCCCCCCCCCCCCCAGAGAGACACTGCCCCCCAGAGAGACACTGCCTTTGCCCTCCCCCAGAGAGACACTACCTTTGATGGGAACTTCTGACGGGACGTTTCGTGAACGCGATCCGCGAATGTGCCTAAATGTTCGGGAACCGCAGGTTCGCGGCGCGCCCCATTGATTCTAATGGCAGGCGAACCATAAAAACCTCCAGGTCATATTTGCAGCCACAAAATACTTACTAGCTGTGCACACATAGTCCCACAACACACAACATGGACACTGACATACCAGAAGTATTAAGTGAATCTGGGATTGACAACGACAAGCATTCTTTTTTTATCTGTGAAATTTTGTCAATTCAGGAGCGCATGAAGGCCATGGAGGAGAGGCAAGGTCAGGCCAGGCTATGAAGGGGGTGCAGGAGATGATCAGTGCCACAGTCAGGACAGCGCAGTCCTGTGCCAGTGTCCCAACCTGTGCTTGAGCCCCTGACCCCTCCCTTACCCCCACCTATGCAGGGCTCCACTGCGGTGGTCCGGAGGTGCCAGTCCAGTGCTGATCCTCAGCCATGGTGCTGGCACTGCTTGCTGATTGGCTTCTCCGCTGCTATCTCCCTCACTGACACAGCACTGAGATAGAACACTGACACCAGCACCGCGATAGAGACTGAGCACTGACACCAGCACCGATATAGAGAGCACTGACACCAGCACTGATATAGAGAGCACTGACACCAGCACCGATAGAGAGCACTGACACCAGCACCAGATAGAGAGCACTGACACCAGCACCGATATAGAGAGCACTGACACCAGCACTGAGATAGAACACTGACACCAGCACTGAGATAGAACACCGACACCAGCACCGCGATAGAGAGCACTGACACCAGCACTGAGATAGAACACCGACACCAGCACCGCGATAGAGAGCACTGATACCAGCACCAAAAATATGACACCATTCAACCTCTTCAAACAGGAGGGTACGGGCATATAGTACGGTGTGCTTTTTTTCTACAAGTGAGCCAAAGGTAGAAAAAAGGTCTGTGTGCTAGATCAGTGGTCATCAAGCCTGTCCTCAGGGCCCACTAACAGGCCAGGTTTGCAAGATAACTGAAATGCATCACAGGTGATATCATTTGCTGCTCAGTAATTGCAGTATTCTAGTCTGCATCTCCCCAAGATAATACATAAATCCTGGCCTGTTAGTGGGCCCTGAGGACAGGGTTGATGACCACTGTGCTAGATTATATAAATCGTTTATACAGTTATGCATATCTACTGGTCTACTGGTCTACTGGTCAGTGGTCACATGTGTTGAATTCCTCCAAGATACATGCCTCATTCATTTTTAGAAATGTGAGGTAGTCAACACTGTCCTGAGCTAGGCGAGTGCGCTTATCGGTCACGATCCCCCCTGCTGCACTGAACGTCCTTTCAGACAGGACACTGGACAAGGGGCAAGCCAACAGTTCCATTGCAAATTGTGCAAGCTCTTGCCAGAGGTCAAGCCTGCCCACCCAGTAGTCCAGGGGTTCATCACTTCTCAGAGCGTCCACATCGGCCGTTAACCCAATGTAGTCGGACACCTGTCGGTCTAGGCGTTCCCTGATGCTGGACCCGGATGACACCTGTCGATGGGTCGGCTGAAAGAATGATTCTCATATCAGAAGTGACCAACACATCTTCAAACAGCCCTCTTCTTGCAGGTGCTGTTGGATTGGTACCCGCAACTCTTTCTCTGGGAGTGGGAATTCCTCTGCCAGCGCACGCAAAAGCAGAATGCAGCATTTCTCTAAGCAAGGCCTGGAAGTGCTCCATTCTGACAGCCCTGTGATGGTGGTAACATTTCAGCCATTTTATGTTTGTACCGGGGGTCTAAGTACATTGCCACCCAGTACTGGTCCTTGACCTTTATGCTTTTTATACGGGGGTCCCTGTTAAAACACTGGAGCATGAAGGCCCCCATTTGCACTAAACCGGAAGCGGGGTGGTGGCCTGGCTCCTGCTCTTCATCCAGGATAATTTCGTCCTCCTCGTTCTCCTCCCCCCATCCACGGACAACAACAGGGATCCCAGAAAGGTTTAAAGCATGCTCTTCTTGCTCCTCCTCATCCGCCCTGGCACCATCCTCCTCTGACTCCTCTTCAGACTCCTGTTGTTGACTTGTCTAAGATAGAGTAGCCCCCCCTGGGAATTCATCCAGCATTGCGACTTCCTCATCTTCCCGCTCCTGCTCCTCGACGGCTTGATCAATGACAAGACGCAATGCACGCTCCATAAAGAAGGCGTAAGGTAAGATGTCACTGATGGCGCCATGGCTGCAACTGACCAGTTTGGTGATCTCATCAAATGGCCGTAGAAGTCTGCATGCGTCGCGTATGAGCAGCCACTGGCGTAGTGAAAAAAAACCAAGCTCCCCAGAACCTGTTCTGCCGCAGATTTCGTACAGGTAGTCGTTAACTGCACGTTTCTGCTGAAGCAGCCTATCAAGCATATAGAAGGTTGAGTTCCATCGCGTCGGGCAATCACAAATAAGACGTCTGACCGGCAGATTGTGTCGCCGCTGAATGTCAGCAAGGTGAGCCATGGCCGTGTAAGATCTTCTGAAATGGGCCGAGATTTTCCTTGCCTGCCGAAAGATGTCCTGGACCCCAGGGTATTTGACAACGAAACGCTGCACGACCAAGTTTAAGACGTGTGCCATGCATGGCACATGTATAATTTTTCCCTGTTCCAACGTGCTCAGCAGATTGGCACCGTTGTCGCACACCACCTTACCAACTGTCAAATTGAGCGGTGTTAGCCACTGATCTGCCTGTGAACGCAAAGCTGAAAGGAGTGCAGGGCCAGTGTGGCTCTTGGCTTCCAGGCACAACAGACGCAGCACAGCATGGCAACGTCTCACCTGGCATGTCGAATAGGTTCTGGGGATCTTGGGCGGTGCACCTGATGAGATGGTAGCAGCGGAAAAGGAGGAGTCAGCCGAGGAGGAGAGGGAGGCTGGAGTAGGAGGAGGAGAAGAAGAGGCAGGCCTGCATGCAATCCGTGGCGGGTGCCACGGGTTACATGCTTGATGGCCGTCAGAAGGTTCACCCAGTGGGCAGTAAAAGTTATATACCTTCTCTGCCCGTGTTTGCTAGACCACGTGTCTGTGGTCAGATGTATCTTGGCACCGACACTGTGTGCCAGAGATACATTCACTTGCTGCTGAACATGGCCATATAGCTCTGGGATGCCCTTCTGTGAGAAATACTTCCTTCTTGGGACCTTCCATTGTGGTGTTCCAATGACCACAAATTTTTGAAAGGCCTCCGAGTCCACCAGTTTACATGGCAGTAGTTGGCGGGCTATCAGTTCTGACAAGCCAGCGGTCAACCGTTGGGCAAGAGGGTTATCCGGTGTCATCATTTTTTTTACGCTCGAACATTTGGCCCACGGAAGCCTGCCTTTTTCCAGAAAAACGTGAGGACGGCATGATGGAAGGTGGAATGGAGGACAATTCTGAGGAGAGAGGAGAAGAAGTAAAGACTGGACGGTGAGAGCCTGGAGTGTGACTTTGTGGGTTCTGACAGCGTTGCTTCCACTGGGCTTGGTGATGGCAGCTCATGTGCCTTCTTAAGGCGGTCGTCCCTAGGTGAGTGTTGGGCTTATGCGTTGACTGCAAAGGCTGCAGATGGCAACACTATTGTCAGCAGCGGACACGTTAAAAAAAGTGCCGGCGTCCTGGGAGCGCCAAATGTGACCGTACATGGTTGATGCCTCGCTCCTGATACATTAGCAGTCTGGTTTGTCCCTCCTGTGCAATGTAAGTTCCGCCTGCTTCTCCTCCCTATCTGCTGGTCCATCTCTCCCTCTGAACTCCCCTCCTCTTCCTCTCTTGTGGGCACCCACGTGACGTCCCTAGACACGTCATCATCAACGTCATCTTCCCCACCACTATAATTAGAGATCTCGGAGTAGGCAGCAACAGCGGGGACCAACCTCCTTGGGCTGATCTGGGTACTGTCGTCAGACTGCTGAGTGGCGGTTGTTGCTACCTCCTCTTCCTGACCCAATGCCAAGAATGTCTGCGCATCGGAAATGTCTTGTGATGATGGATCGGAAAATAATTCCTGTGACTCAAGCGGAGGGTATGTGGTGGTGGTCAGGGCCGATCCTAGGGTCACAGACGCCTGGGTGCAGAAATATTTCTGGCGCCCCCACGTGGGCGTGGTCATCTTACCAACTCCTCCCCTTTACAAATGTTTCTATGACAACGACTTCAACACAGAGATGTTCATGTAAGAAGTCTTCGTTACCCTGGGATCCTCCCATGATCTTTTACCAATAAATAAAATACAGGAAGAGCGTACACTAATGAGACCTGGAGGGGAGTCTCTCTGATGCACACAGAGGGGGCTTCTGTTAGAGAGTCTATTAGAAAGATCCCCCAGACATAGTACAGGAGATGGTCAGAGACTGTAGACATGATACTAGAGACAGTCAGAGACTGCAATCATAGTACAGGAGACGGTCAGGCTGCACACAATACAGGAGATGGTCAAAGACTGCAGACATGTTACAGATGGTCAGAGACTGCAGACATGTTACAAGAGATGGTAGTAAATAATGGCCGATCGGCCCTCTCACCTGACCCAGCGATACAGCAACAACGGTTCCTCTGATCAGGAGTCAGCTCACTCTGAATTGCCCGTGGCGACTCCGCTGGGTAGATCTGTATTCCTGCAATGACTCCATTCCTTCCTCCACCAGGGATGGTGCCAGGCTGTGTGGCTTTCTCTCTGATGGTGTTCTCTCAGCACTGCCCTCTCCCTCTGGAGTCCTGGGTGCCCTTCCCTGAAAGCTTTCTGGCTTCTGGCTTTCTCTCTCCCATTCAGCTGAGCATGCTGTGTGGGCTGCAGTTTCTGTGTTACAGTGGGGCTGCCAGTCCTTGGGACCACATGTCCCACAATCCTTTTCTTTTTCTTCCCTGGCCGTTATGAAGGCGGGGGAAGAAACAGTGTACCGCTCACTAGTACAGCAGCGCACAAGGAGGTGAGGGAGAGGGGAAATAAGAGCCCGCAGCTGCAGTGGCATCACTAGGGTTGGTGTCACCTGGTGCAGTAAAACAATAGTCGTCCCTCAGTACAGACCCCACTCCATTAAGTATAGACCCCCCCCCCCCCCCCCCCCCCCCCCCCCATTAAGTGCAGACCCCCCCCCCTCCCCCAGTGCAGACCCCCCACTAAGTATAAATACCTCCTTCAGGACAGACCCTCCCCCATCAGTATAGACCCCCAGGACAAAACACCCCCCTTTATCAGTATAGACCCCCCTCAGGACAAACCTTTCCCCCCCTACATTAGTACAAACCCCCCAGAACAAACCACCCCCCTCCATTAGTACAGATCCCCCAGGACAAACCACCCCTCCATTAGTATAGACCCCCCAGGACAACCCCCCCCCACATTAGTACAGACCCCCCCCCACATTAGTATAGCCCCCCCAGGACAAACCCCCCCATTAGTATAGACCCCCCAGGACAAACCCCCCCTACATTAGTATAAAACCCCCCAGGACAAACCAGCCCGCCACCCACATTAGTATAGACCCCCAGGACAAACCACCCCCACATTAGTATAGACCCCCTCAGGACAAACCACCCCCCCCACATTAGTATAGACCCCCCCAGGACGAACCCCCCACATTAGTATAGACCCCCCCAGGACAAACCACCCCCCACATTAGTATAGACCCCCCAGGCCGAACCACCCCCCACATTAGTATAGACCCCCCAGGACAAACCACCCCCCCCCACATTAGTATAGACCCCCCAGGACGAACCACTGCAGATAGAGAGGATAGAGGACAACCCCCCCTACATTAATATAGGGATGCCCTACATTAATATAGAAGAGTAAGACCCCCAGCTGAGTGAGCCACTCAACCAAGTCTGGTGCGTCCTTTGACGTAATTGAAGACGCACCTTCTGCAACTTCCCCCACTTTGGCTCAAGCAAACTGGTGCTCCTGACCCCCCCACCCCACATACCCCAAACCCCCCCACATACCACCTCTGCGGAAGGGCCGGAAGTGCCTCTCCCTCTGCCTGTCATTTTTCCGTGGCCGAAATGACCGCGGCTGTGACAAAGAGTGGAGGGAGCGGAGCACTCTGGCGCTGGTGGTGGTGGTGTTGGTGGTAGAGAAGTGCAGTATATGTGGAAGAAGGTATATAACACCCCGCTTCAATCTCTCGTTTTGGGGGGCCACTGGTCTATCACACCAGTTATAATACTTTTTTCTAATTGCGTTTGTCACTCTTTGTAGTATTGCTGCAGAACTGCTCAGCAGTCACAATGCTGCACAGTCGAAATGCACTATACTATGCTTTCTATATTTGAAAGTATATAAGTGTATTACACCCCTATATACTGTACACCTATACCAGTCCTTAAAGTGGTGGGACACCCTGAAAATAAAAAACTTGGGAGAAAGTTAGTAACAATTTTTTTTTTTTACTTACCAGAAATGGCTGTTGCTAGGCAGATCGTCCTAATCTGCCTCCTCCAGCGCTGCGGTGATCTTCTCTTCTTCCGTCTTCAGGTGAATGGGGCGCGGTGTGTTGTGGGAACTGTGTCCCACAACACACCGCGTTCCCCATTAACAAATACGACTTGCGCATGCGCAGTTGGCCGCGAGCCGACTCGCGCATGCGCAGTAGGCCGCGCGCCGACTCGCGCATGCGCAGTAGGAAACGAGAAGCCGTTTCCCTTACTCAGGATGGCGGCGGTGGATCCGGATAGCCGAGGGACATCTCGGCCTCCACCAACGACATCGCGGGCGCCCTGGGAGGGTAAGTGTACTTTTTAAAACTCAGCAGCGACTTTTTTTTTAGCTGCTGACTTTTAAAAAAATTTTAGGTGAAACCCCGCTTTAAAAGGACTTTTGTGGACCTAATAATAGCTAGCTAGTGAATTAGACTGTCCCTGCTCCAAACAGCAAACTGTCCCTACACTGAGAAAAGACAGCTGCAGAATCGGTCAGCACTGCAGTGAACTATAATATGCTTTCTATATTTGAAAGTATATACGTGTATTACACCCCTATATACTGTACACCTATACCAGTCCTTAAAAGGACTTTTTTGGACCTAATAGTAGCTAGCTAGTGAATTACAGACTGTCCCTGCTCCAAACAGCAAACTGTCCCTACACTGAGAAAAGACAGCTGCAGAATCGGTCAGCACTGCAATGAACTATAATATGCTTTCTATATTTGAAAGTATATAAGTGTATTACAACCCCTATATACTGTACACCTATACCAGGACTTTTGTGGACCTAAAAGTAATAGCTAGTTATTACAGACTCACTGTCCCTGCTCCACACAGCATCCTATCCCTACACTGACAAAATACAGAATGTAAAATGGCAGCCAGATCAGGTCTATTTATAAGGTAGTGGGTATGTCCATGTTATTGGTGTATGCAAATACATTTTAATACATCCATATTTTACCATATTTATATATTTATTGATTTATCTACTTTAAAGATCCAAGTCCATGAGCGCAGAGTGATAGACCCAAGGTGGCGGCATTTTCTCTGGCTCTATCCATACAGGGTATGTCCATGTGCTGAAATGTCTCAATTGGCTGTCCTGTACCCCATGATGGATGTGTCATGGGTCAAAGTTCTTCACAATGTAAAAGAATATGGCCACCGCGAACAGCGCCATAAGTCCGCCAGTTTGGACCTAGTGCTGGTGACATTATGGGTGCATGCAGGGGAAGGCTGGCACTATTGGTTGTAGAGAGCCGAGCCCCCAGCTGGTCACCTAGCAGCAGTAATGCTGTATAACCTTCTCTGTTGACATGCTGATCGGGATGTGATCCAGGTGATGCTCCCAGTCAGATCTAATAAACACAGTATTTATTACAATCAAGAGTACAACCACATCAACCGTATGTTCAGCAGCCATGTGGGCTCTATGCCATTAATCAATAAAATCACTATGATATTTAACGCTAGGATTTGACTAGGAGCATCACCTGGATTGCATCACGATCAGCATGTCAGAGAAGGCTGCACTGCTGCTAAGCAACCTGTAGGGAGCTCAACTGTCTACTCTACAACCATTAGAGATTGGCCCGGGTGTGTTTGAAATCCCACATGCCCGATCCCGCCAGGAAGCCGACACTGCACATCGCTAATCACAGGTAGTGAGACATTCCTGATCTGGGCAGCTGGGAAATGTCTCACTGCCTGTGCAGTGTGGGCTTCCTGGCCGGCTTGGGCATGTGGGATTTTGAACATGCCCAGCCCATCTCTAACAACAAATTGTGCTGGCCCTCCTGTACATCAGCCACATAAAGTAACCAGCACTGGGTTCCAATGTGCCGCCGCTGCCATGGAGACAGAGACCAGCGCTGTGAATAGCCGGGACAGGACAGCAACCCTGGTAGTTCCACCACTGGTCCACACTGGGACAATTCCCCCATCCACCTATAATGTGTAGATGGGAGAATTGGATCATTTCTTTTTTTTTTCATTCAATCTATTAGTTGAATGAAAAAAGTGATCAGTGTATGGGCTGCCTAAGTGCCTAAGTGCTAAGACCAGCCATAGGCAGTTTAAATCTCAGCTGGTTCAGCAGGAACTGGCTGAGATTTGAACCATTAATGAGCAGGCTGAATGTACCAAGTTGATCGATAAAATTGGGAACAACCAGCCTGACAGATACTCTTATGATTATCACTAGTGGTTGCTATAGCCACTAGTGATAATCACTGTTTGTTGGGAGAATACAATTGCTGGGCAGGAAGGATATTCCCCTGTCACCACTGTCTGTGTTGATGGGGGAATCATGCAAGTTTCTTTCCTGCAATCTGTGGATGCAGAAAATAAATTTGCACCGTCTATTACCTGCCTAACTCAAAGTGAAAGTAAATTGTGCAGGTCTTGAAAGAACAGGAGAGGGGGAGGGACAGATGGGGGAGAGAAGGGATAGAGATAATGCAGTTCAGTGATTACAGTGCACTGCAGTGCACACACTTACCCACGGGTCCAGGCTAGAAGCTCAGGCATCATTGACACACAGCCAGGAATGCTGCTGATTTTCATAATTTCCACCCCCACATAGCCTCTCTTCAGATACAGCTGCACGCCGGGGATAGTGTGAGCGGGACTGGAAGACTCAGGAGGAACAGGGGCGGGGGGAGGAGGAGGAGCTATATTCATCTCTCCTGCTCTAACGTACATGGGGAGAGTGAGGGGGGAGGGGTGGTTGGATTCGCTGGGCTGTGAAAGAGTGTCATAGACTGACACTTGGCTCAGCTTGCAGTCACCACTCTTGGAATTTACAGGCTGGTTCTCCTGTCCTAAGGCCTGGAGAAATCAGTCTGTTTTTTCAGTAACTGAGAGTTCTAGTGGAGTCCTTCCTGCAACTCGCTCTTCTCCCTGCCAATGAGGATACATGGGAAGGAGCAGATCGGGCGGCCATGGTTGTGTGAGTGCTCGCATTATGCAGTGTCAGCGATCAGTGGGAGGGGGGAGGAATCACCCGCAGTAGCTGATTGGGGATGCTCTCCCTCTCAATAGAGACTGTAACTGCAGCAGTGGCCTGAGAAAGATGCGGCACATCCACTAGGAATGCAAATAAAAAGACATTGCCTTTTTACTTGGGGGGGCACATGGTGGGGCACAGCATAATGTTGGGGGTTCAGGGCCCCCTCTGCCCCCCCTAGGGATGCCATTGTTCAGCAGTACAACACAGATGACCTCCATGAAAGTGATGGTCTCCAGGCAGGCCTGGTCCCCAGCAGCCCACCCTTCCTGGCTCAGGGACAAGAGGGAACGAGCGCACAATGAAGCTGAATTTGACTTGCAGCAGGCAACACAGATGATAAAGAGCTCACCTCCTACAGTGACAGTAGCTCTCCACCTCGGCCCGGTCTTGTGATGTGTCTCCACCTGAGAGCTCTCAGTTTGCAGGCTTGCCTTGCTTGTGTGCCTGGTCTGTTCATGGCCGTGGATGGTCGACAGTCTCACTCCGTCCCGCTTCCGCAGACAGCATAATAATAAATACCTTTTTTCCCTTTTTTTATAAGTGATCACATTCCCCCTGTTCTCAGCTGCATAAAAGCTTCCCAGTGAATGGCTGTGCAGCTCATTGGAGGAGGGCACACTTAGTTCCCAGCATAGCTAGAGAGCTGACCACGATGTGTTCTCCTATATAGTGTGGTAAATTTTTAAGAGGAAAGCAGACTGGCAGGAACACCAGGAATTTCACACAAAGGAAGCAATACAAAAAAAACAGGATATTTTCTCATACATTGTACAGCAGGTACATATCAGGAATATGAAGTGTTGAGGTAACAAACGCTTTGACTAATTCACTATGAGCCCCCGTACACACGGTAGAAAATTCCGACCACAAAATCCGTCTGATTTTTTCTGACAGATTTTGTCCGACGCTGGTGTTGCATACACACGGTCAAACAAAGTTGTCAGAAAATCCGATCGTTGCGTACGACGGAACTAAGTAGAGCAGGGGTCTCCAAACTACGGCCCTCCAGTTGTTTAGAAACTACAATTCCCATCATGCCTAGTCATGTCTGTAAATGTCAGAGTTTTACAATGCCTCATGGTATGTGTAGTTCCGCAACAGCTGGAGGGCCGTAGTTTGAAGATCCCTGACGTAGAGGCTAGTAGCCAATAGCTTTGGTCTCGTAATTTGATCTGAGCATGCGTGGCACATTGTCCGTCGGAATTCTCTACACACGATCGGAAAAAGTCCGATCGGATTTTGTTGTCGGAAAATTTGAGAGCTGGATCTCAAATTTTTTCCGTCGGAAAATCCGATGGAAAAAGTCCGAAGGAGCCCACACATGGACGGATTTTCCAAGAACATGGTCCGATCGGACATTTTCCGTCGGAAGTTCCGACCATGTGTACGGGGCATAAGAGGCATTTCTTTTAGTTTTTGCACATTATATGCCTGAAGATTAGGTAAACCCCTCAAACATTATATATTTTCTAACAGCAAAGATCCTGGAGAATAAAATGGTCATTTTTATTATTCACAAATTTTTTATGTCACATTATATTAGCACATGTTTATCAAAAGCAAATTTTCAGTAAAAAATATAGTTAAAAATAACGTTAATTTTAGTGCAAAACAATATATTACCCAATTTTTGGTAAAATATAAACAATGGGGTTTTGATGAGTAAGTAGATACCCAACATGTCAAGCCCTAAAATTCCGCATGCCAGTGAAACTGTGACAAACTTTGGTACCATAGGTATTGCTTTAAAAGCCTTTACAGGTTATTAGGTTAGAGTTAAAGGAGTTGTATACCCTCTTTTTTTTTTAAAATAACAAGCATGTCATACTTAGCTAGAGCTGGTGTGCTCGTTCCCGGCTGGAAGATTACAGGTGAGTAAAACGGGGGGGGGGGGGGGGGGCTGCAGCACTACAGAAGGTTTTTCACCTTAATGCATAGAGTGCATTAAAGTGGATGTAAACCCACTGTCATCAAATTTAAACCAATAGCACAATTACAATCAATAATGCTATACATGCCGCCTGCATGTATCATTCTATTCTAAAATCACCCCCTCACCTTGCAGGAGCCCCACAATATCCTCTAATCTGTGGGCGTTTTTTTTTTTTCGACGCGTTTTTTTTTTTTTTCGACGCTCGGTGGGTGGAGTCGTGACGTCAGAGGACTCCTCCGCCCACCACTGCACTCCCACTGCCAGCCAGCATTGCGAGGACGATCTGAAATCCCATACTCTATATTGTGCCAGACAAAAAAAAATATTTTTTGGGCTTACATCCACTTTAACCACTTCAGCCCCGGACCATTTGGCAGCCAAAGGACCAGAGGTCTTTTTTCAATTTCGCACTGCACTACTTTAACTGGTAATTGCGCGGTCATGCAATTTTGTAACCAAACGAAATTTGCGTCCTTTTCTTCCCACAAATAGAGCTTTCTTTTGATGGTATTTGATTGCCTCTGTGATTTTTATTTTTTGCGATATAAACGGAAAAAGAGCGAAAATTTTGAAAAAAAAAGAGATTTTCTACTTTTTGTTATAAAAAAAATCTAATAAACTCAATTTTAGTCAAACATTTGGGCCAAAATGTATTCAGCCACATGTCTTTAGTAAAAAAAATGCCAATAAGCGTATATTTATTGGTTTGCGCAAAAGTTATAGCGTCTACAAACTAGAGTACATTTTCTGGAATTTACACCGCTTTTAATTTCTGACTGCCTATTTCATTTCTTGAGGTGCTAAAATGGCAGAGAAGTACAAAACCCCCCCAAATGACCCCATTTTGGAAAGTAGACACCCCAAGCTATTTGCTGAGAGGCATGTTGAGCCCATTGAATATTTTTTTTTTTAGTCCCAAGTGATTGATAAAGACAAAAAAAAAAAAAAAAAAAAATTTTTTTTTCAAAAAGTTGTCACTAAATTATATATTGCTCACAAATGCCATGGTTATATGTGGAATTGCACCCCAAAATACATTTTGCTGCTTCTCCTGAGTATGGGGATACCACATGTGTGGGACTTTTTGGGAGCCTAGCCGCGTACGAAACCCAAGCACCGCCTTCAGGATTTCTAAGGGTGCAAATTTTTGATTTCACTCCTCACTACCTATCACAGTTTCGAAGGCCATAAAATGCCAAAATAGCACAAAACCCCCCCAAATGACCCCATTTTGGAAAGTAGACATCCCAAGCTATTTGCTGAGAGGCATGTTGAGCCCATTTTTTTTTTTAGTCCCAAGTGATTGAAAAAAGACAAAAAATAAAAAATAAAAAAAAAATTTCAAAAAGTTGTCACTAAATGATATGTTGCTAACACAAGCCATAGTTATATGTGGAATTGCACCCCAAAATACATTTTGCTGCTTCTCCTGAGTATGGGGATACCACATGTGTGGGACTTTTTGGGAGCCTAGCCGCGTACGGGGCCCCGAAACCCAAGCACCGCCTTCAGGATTTCTAAGGGTGCAAATTTTTTATTTCACTCCTCACTACCTATCACAGTTTCGAAGGCCATAAAATGCCAAAATAGCACAAAACCCCCCCAAATGACCCCATTTTGGAAAGTAGACACCCCAAGCTATTTGTTGAGAGGCATGGTGAGTATTTTACAGCTCTCATTTGTTTTTGAAAATGAAGAAAGTAAAGAAAAAAAAAAAATTTTTTTTTTTTTTTTTCAATTTTCAAAACTTTGTGACAAAAAGCGAGATCTGCAAAATACTCACAATACCTCTCAGCAAATAGCTTGGGTTGTCTACTTTCCAAAATGGGGTCATTTTGGGGGGTTTTATGCCATCTGGGCATTCCATGGCCTCCGAAACTGTGATTGGCAGTGAGAAGTGAAATAAAAAAATTACACCCTTAGAAAGCCTGAAGGCGGTGATTGGTTTTTGGGGTTCCGTACGCAGCTAGGCTCCCAAAAAGTCCCACACATGTGGTATCCCCGTACTCAGGAGAAGCAACAGAATGTATTTTGGGGTGTATTTCCACATATGCCCATGACATGTTTGAGCAATATATCATTTAGTGACAACTTTTTGTAAAAAAAATATATATATTTTTTTTTTTTTTCATTATTCAATCTCTTGGGACAAAAAAAAAAAAATTTAATGGGCTCAACATTGCTCTCATCAAATAGCTTGGGGTGTCTACTTTCCAAAATGGGGTCATTTGGGGGGGGTTTGAACTGTCCTGGCATTTTATGCACAACATTTAGAAGCCTATGTCACACGTCACCCACTCTTCTAACCACTTGTAGACAAAGCCCTTTCTGACACTTTTTGTTTACATGAAAACATATTTTTTTTTTGCAAGAAAATTACGTTGAACCCCCAAACACTATATATATTGTTAAAGCAAAGGCCCTACAGATTAAAATGGTGGGTGTTGCATTTTTTTTTTCCACACAGTATTTGCGCAGCGATTTTTCAAACGCATTTTTTGTGGTAAAAATACACTTTTTTTTATTTTAATGCACTAAAACACACTATATTGCTCAAATTTTTGATGAAATAAAAAATATGATCTTAGGCCGAGTACATGGATACCAAACACGACATGCTTTAAAATTGCGCACAAACACGCAGTGGCGACAAACTACATACATTTTTAAAAGCCTTTAAAAGCCTTTACATGATACCACATTAGATTCACGGAGGAGGTCTACTGCTAAAATTACTGCCCTCGATCTGACCTTCGCGGTGATACCTCACATGCATGGTGCAATTGCTGTTTACATATGACGCCAGACCAACGCTTGTGTACGCCTTTGCGCAAGAGAAGGGGGGGCAGGGGTGCTTTTTTTTTTTTTTTTTTTTTTTAATTTTTTTTATTTATTTAGCTTTTTTATTTTATTTTTTAAACTGTTCCTTCCATTTTTTTTCTTTGTTATGATTTTTATTGTTATCTCAGGGAATGTAAATATCCCCTATGATAGCAATAGGCAGTGACAGGTACTCTTTTTTTGAAAAAATTGGGGTCTATTAGACCCTAGATCTTTCCTCTGCCCTCAAAGCATCTGACCACACCAAGATTGGTGTGATAAAAATGCTTTCCCAATTTCCCAATGGCGCGGTTTATATCCGGGAGGGGGGACATTCCCTCCCACTGCTTGTAAAAGCAGTCTAGAGGCTAATTACCCGCTAGAATTGCTTTTACATGAAAGCCGATCACTGGCTGAAAAGAATGATACCAAGATGATACCTAAACCTGCAGGCATCATTCTGGTATAACCATTCAAAGTCCAGCAACATACTGGACATATATTGTAATCTTTTTTTTTTTCATGCAGCCTCTTGGCTGAACGAAAAAAAGAGATTGATTGGTGGGTATGCCCACCATTAGAATACCTCCCTTCATCCACCCACTTCTAATTATGGGCATACATGCACCATTTATATATGCCGATGCATGGGGGCATCCTCCCGCAAAAGTTATGCCGTGTACACACGGTCGGAATTTCGACCGTATGTACGTGGCATTAGGAGCCAATCGCTCCTCCCCCCCCCTGCTGCCCCCATGCTTCGGCATATATGCTCTTTTTTTTAACTGTGGTGGTGAAATCACCTCCTACAGTGTTGGAGTCGCGGCTTTATGTATCGTGGGAGCAAACGCTGTTGCTGTCAAGATAAATAAATCCGCGTTGCAACTGAATGGCGCACCTGAAAACAAAAAAATGCTTAACAATAAAACACAGTAAACAAAATTACATACCTGAAAAGCAAGCATGATAAAACATGATAAAACATAATAAAAAACATTGCAGAATAGAATGGAGTAAAAAAAGAGCAACAATAGAGAGAGAACAATAAAACGACAACTATTTTTTTATTTTTTTGAGATTTACAGGTAAAAAAGCTCCTGACTGAAGCGACTGAATCAAAACGCTACCACAAAAAAAAATGTTAGCGATCGCAGGGATCAGGCCTGACTCTGCGAACGCTGCAGTTATGTGTGCTTAGTGTTTTGTAAGTGACAGTGATCGATCGATACTGCACTTGGGTGGGCTGGGCTGGTCTGGGCGGAGGGGGAAAACGCAGGTGCTAGCAGGTATCTGGGCTGATCCCGCTAACAATGCGTTTTTTTTTTTGGAACCCTAAACTGCTGGGACGCTAGTATAGATCTGATCAGATCAGATATTGATCTGTTCAGATACTGTGCCACTAAGGGAGGTGTATGCTTTGCGCGTGGGTGTTTGCGGTACTGGCACTAACCTGGGGCGACGCAGACCTTATTTGACCCTAAAACCTAATTGATATCACCCGCCGGGCGATCAGGGGGTTAAAACGTTATTGGGTAATAAACGGCGGGTGCCCTGACAGTATAAAAAACAAGCTATCTAACCAGCGTCACCCGTAACAAAAAAAAACTGGTTACCTAGCGACACTAATGCAGCGATCAGAAAAACGATCGCTTAGTGACACTGGCAAAAGGGGGTGAAAGGGTTAACTAGGGGCAATCAGGGGGTTAAAACCTTTATTAGGTAATATATGGGGGTACCTGACGCTATATACAAACCTGACGGGGAACCTAAATAACGAAATAACTAACTGGCTAACCAGCGTCACCAGTGACAGTTATACAGTGATCACTGGTGAAAGGGTTAACTCTAGGGGCAATCAGGGGGTTAAAACCTTTATTTAGGTTGTAATATGGGGGTACCTGACCTATAAACCTATTTATGAACCTATATAAACATGGCGGTTACCTAAAAAAAAAAAAATGGTTACCTAGCGGCACCAGTGACACTAATGCAGCGATCAGAAAAAACGATCGCTTAGTGACACTGGCAAAAGGGGGTGAAAGGGTTAACTAGGGGCAATCAGGGGGTTAAAACCTTTATTTAGGTTGTAATATTGGGGTACCTGACCTATAAACCTATTTATGAACCTATATAAACATGGCGGTTAACCTAAAAAAAAAAAAAATGGTTACCTAGCGACAGCAGTGACACTAATACAGCGATCAGAAAAACGATCGCTTAGTGACACTGGCAAAAGGGGGTGAAAGGGTTACCTGGGGGGCAATCAAGGGGTTAAACCTTTATTAGGGGGGGGTGGGGGGCTACCTTGGACCTAAAACTAACTGCACTGACAGTTATTACAGTCACACTGACACTAAATGCAGTGATCAGTAAAAAAATGATCACTGCAATTAGTGACACTGTGACTGGGGGGGGAGGGGGTGATCTGGGGGGTGATCTGGGGGTGACAGGGGGGTGTTGTGTGTGCCTATGTGTACTGGTGTCAGTGTACTGTTGGTGCACTAACCTTTAGATGTTCACAGCTCGGCGTTCCGGTCACATAGACCGGCGCACCGAGCGTGACATCACTTCCTCTGCCTGTGTTTTGATTGACACAGACAGAGGAAGCATCTGATTCGCCAGGAGCGATCGCGAGGGGGTGGCCAGAAACCACTGGCCGTCCCTCATCCCGGATCGCTCCTGAAGCGATCCCGACCGTCCCCGCCGGCCGGGGGGGGTCCGATCGGACCCCCCACGCGCCTGAAGAATGGCACGTACAGGTACGTGATTCTGCCTGTACGTGCCATTCTGCCGACGTATATATACATGGGGCGGTCGGGAAGTGGTTAATACTGTAATGATAAGTTCTCTTTAATGAGACATCAGAGATCCTTTAGACCCCTGCTCTCTATTGAAGCTAATGGAGTGCAGATTGTGCTCTATTAGCTCCTTTCCTGGCCACAGCAACCTAGGAAAATGACAACGGAACCCTGAAGTGACATAATACACCTTGCTTTCGTGTTCATTCACCGGAGGGAGATCAGTGAACGGACATTTGCTTATCTCTCTCCATTTCACCTGCCCACACCTACCATGCTGGTCCTGGATCAACAGGTGGCACAGCAGAGACAGGTAAACATAGCACAGGGGAAGAGATTGTACCTTTGGCAGGCCGTGGAATTACTTCCACCTGAGAGATGTGGGGCATCCAAAAGTTCAACACTCCCAGAAATGTCTGTTTCTCAGCAGACTTCAGGGGACCATTTCTCAGGTGCAGAGAGTTGTGGGCAGCAGGAGAGGTAAGTATTCCATCTTGGAAGGGTAAAATTAAAAGCAAGATTAGCGCAGGTTCGCAATACTCTAAAGCATGGAATGTAGTCCTCAATACAATATTGAATATATTAAATATATTTGTAATCATATATCTTTAGTGCAAATATGCAAAGTAGACTATTATGTGTTATGTCACATAATGGCATGCAATGCCAAGCTGCTGCTAACAAAGCAAACAGAATATTGGCATGCATTAAAAAGGGGATCAACTCCAGAGATAAAATGATAATTCTCCCGCTCTACAAGACTCTGGTCCGGCCGCACCTAGGAGTATGCTGTCCAGTTCTGGGCACCAGTCCTCAGAGGCATGTACTGGAATTGGAGCGAGTACAATGAAGGGCAACAAAGCTAATAAAGGGTCTGGAGGATATTAGTTATGAGGAAAGGTTGTGAGCACTGAACTTATTCTCTCTGGAGAAGAGAAGCTTAAGAGGGGATATGATTTTAATTTAAAAGTAACGTACTGGTGACCCCACAATAGGGATAAAACTTTTTTTGCAGAAGGGAGTTTAACAAGACTGGTGGCCACTCATTAAAATTAGAAGAAAAGAGACTTAACCTTAAACTACGTAGAGTGTTCTTGATTGAATAGAGGGTTCTATTAGATAAGCACCTGAACAGCCACAACATACAGGGATATACAATGTAATACTGACATATAATCACACACAGGTTGGACTTGATGGACTTGTGTCTTTTTTCGACCTCACCTACTATGTTACTAGGTAACTATGTGTAATTATACTGTGCAAACAAACAATTAAACTGATACATGTGTGATTAATTTATATGTGAATCAATATTCTGTTATTAAAAACTGATTAATGAATAAGGCCCCTTTCACACTGAGGCGCTTTGCAGGTGCTAAAGTTCTAAAAATAGCGCCTGCAAAGCGCCTTCAAGCAGCCGCTGCTGTGTCTCCATTGTGAAAGCCCGAGGGCTTTCACACTGGAGCAGTGCGCTTGCAGGACGCTGAAAAATGTCCTGCAAGCCGCATCTTTGGAGCGCTGTAGGAGCGGTGTATTTACCGCTCCTAAAGTGCCCCTTCCCATTGAAAACAATGGGGCAGCGCTCCAAACCGGCGCTTTGCGGGCGGTATTAACCCTTTTTCGGCCGCTTGCGGGGGTAAAACTGCCCAGCTAGCCTCCAAAAAGCCCTGCTAAAACGACGGTAAAGCGGCGCTAAATATAGCGCCGCTTTACCGCCAGCGCGCCCAGCACCTCAGTGTGCAAGTAGCCTAATTGTATAAGTGGTATATGTTAACAATCAACAATATAAAGTGCAACGTGTGTTTGTGTGAGTGTGTGCAAGTATGCATATGTAAACTGTGACACCAAATATTATAAATAGTAAATATCAAAATTGATAAGTTAAACAATACAATTCAAAGTGCCAGTATAATTTCCCAAAAACAATTGTGCAATGGCCTTTATACATATAATGGTTCTTCAAGCCAATTAAACACCCAGTGTTCAAAGAGAAAACGTGAGTCCTTCACCAATCTCACCAATATAAATTTGCTGTTGGAGATTGTGGACTTTTTCAATAAGCTCCAATCACTGCTCGGCTGTGTTGTCTCAATCACAGACACATCTTGCCACAGAGTGTATAATGAGTGAGGGGAAGGAAGGAAAAATGCTTATCAAAGTGTGATATAGTTCAAACAGGCAATTTATAAAAGCAACACTAATTTCCGCTCACATATTTCAAGTGCCCACCTGGCACTAAGAATGACATGCTCAGCTCAGATGATCGTTGTATGCTCCGGTTATATCACATAACACGGCCTCCGACCATACAGCATCCAATATTGTCAGCGTCCCTGCCTCACTCAACGTACGTTTCGTCTGATTGACGTCTTTTGTCTGAGTGGCAGTGGAGTTACTCTTCCATTGCTGACTCATGTCATTACTGAGAAAGCTGCCATCCATTGTTGGATTTTTGACTTTCTGATTGATTGTGTTCATCTGTTGAAACTGTTTTGCAAGTATTCCACCTTGTCTTGAAGGTAAAAAAATGTAGAAGAGTGACAGGGTCACTTGAAAATAAAATGTAAAAATGTTTTTTTTTTTTTTAGCCCTGAATGAATACTAAAGGCCTGGATTATTTCCTAAATGTACATAATACAACTGGGTTCTAACATTTATAGGTAAAGTTGATCCGGGGAAAATCTGATTGCCTCTCGGGGGATCAGGAAGGAATTTTTTCCCCTGCTTTAGCAAATTGGATCATGCTCTGCTGGGGTTTTTTGCCTTCCTCTGGATCAACTGTGGGTATAGAATTGGGTATATGGGATTGTATGATATTATTTTTTTTTTATGGTTGAACTTGACATGGGAATTTATAGATAGGCAACTCCTATCCTCATATTGATTAGTGGTTCCAAATTAATAATAACTACTGCAGTAGGGAACAGACACAAAAGATACGCTCAGCATCTTTCCAAATAACTGTTCTGCTTTATTATGACGCAATTGAAGGTTTTTATACACATGATTACGTAGGTGTCACATTAATATTACAATTGTACGTTTATGGTAACAAGGGGCGTATCATAGGCAGGCTAATTTTAATCAGGACTCGAAAGAATGTAAACATGTACTGAAAACATTATTAGTGCCGTGTGCACAGTGAGGGCAGTGTGCAATACATACAAAATAGAATACAATTATATACAGAACTTACAAATTTCCATTACAAACTGGATGGAGTTGTGTCTTTTTTCAACTTGACTAACTAACTAATGTAACTATGGTATGTAACTGTGTATTAGGGTTTATCTTCAACCAGCAATAAAAAATCCAACAGAAGTTCTGAGTCGTTCTCATTCGTTTTGTCTGTAGTTTCTCTCTAAAATAAATATTAGAAATATTGGGAATATTTCTGTCGTCCTAATCTGTGCCATTTTATATTTTACATCTAAGTAAGATATAATATACATATTAATATTCAATGCTGGGACAAGGTCCTATGGCACCAAAGGTGAATATGCCATAATATGAACCACCCCTCCCCACCCTGAGACAGAATAATCTTGCATATGCACGTGTATTTTGGCTGGGCTAGCACGGAAATGACAGCCCGGCATTACCATGTTTAGTCCATGGAAAACTGAACAGGATAGGGAAGATGTTGCGACATGATTATATTATTGTGATTTAGTCATAATGAGCATAGAGAAAAAGAGCCAAAAATATTTCATAAATGTAATGATAACTAAAATCTCCTCTTCCATCTGGGAAATAAGATATCTCATAACTCATTGAAAGTAAATTTTTATTCTGTGAATTGTTTTTTTTATAAACGCACTTAAATCAGGCTTCTGGCACAAAGTATTTTTAATGTAGAGCTACAAAACTAGAAAATAGATTTCTATATAGGAATGGTAAAAAAAGAAATAAAAATAAAGCTAATGGAAGAAGGCAATGGAGGAGGTAATACAAAGTAATTATGGTTAACAAGGGGTTACATTTGCATTTATTTTTTTTACAATTTACACAGAACATTTACCTTTCATTCAAAAATGAACGAAGAACAGCACTGAGCTGACATTAAAGTGACACTAAAGGTTCAGGTTTTTTTTTTTTTTTAAATAACAAACATGTCATACTTACCTCCACTGTGCAGCTCGTTTTGCACAGAGTGGCCCCAAACCTGGTCTTCTGGGGTCCCTCGGCGGCTCTCGCGGCTCCTCCCCACATGTGATAACCCCCTGAGAAAAGCGCTCTCCCGGGGGGTTACCTTGCCTGCCCACTCCCGAGTCCAGCATTCGGCGTCCATAGAGGCGGAATGCAGGAAACGGCCCCGCCCCCCGGCACCCACGTCATTGGATTTGATTCACAGCAGCGGCTGGGCTGCTATCAATCTATCCAATCAAGAGCCGAGAACCCCCTGCAGAGAGAAAGTGTGTCCCCTTGGGGCAAGTTCGAGGGTTCAGGTAAGTAAAATGGGGGGGGGGCTGGGGGTCGGTCACGGACAGGTGTTTTTTCACCTTATGATGCTTAGGATGCATTAAGATGAAAAAACATGAACCTTTACAACCCCTTTAAGAATTGAGCACTGCAGATTACACTAGGAGACTGGTTCTTCCTTTGTAATCAATAGAGATGTGCTTGCGTGTCTTCCGAACTCACACCATTCAAACTTGCTCTTTTTTAGTGCAATCATCTGAAAAACAAGTTATTCACTGCCCATGCAGAACACTTACAGGAGTTGTAAAGGCAGAAGGTTTTTTTTATCTTAATGCATTTTATGCATTAAGATAAAAACCCTTCTGTGTGTAGCAGCCTCCCCAGCACCCCCCTAATTACTTACCTGAGCCCCATCCCTCTCCAGCGATCTCCACAAATATCTAAGCTGTCCGGGACACTCCTCCTGATTGGCTGAGACACAGCAGCGGTGCCATTGGCTCCCGCAGCTGTCAATCAAAGTCAGTCAGACAATCAGGGGAGAGAGGAGCAGAGCCGGGTCGGGGCTCCGTGTCTGAATGAACACACAGAGCTGTGACTCAGCGCCAGTGGCCTCATAGGAAGTTACTGATTGTGGGGGCACTCAATAGGATGAAGGGGCCAGGAGCAGCAAAGAGGGACCCGAGAAGAGGAGGATCCGGGCTGCTCTGTGCAAAACCAAATGCATAGAGGAGGTAAGTATAACATGTTTGTTATTTAAAAAAAAAAAAAAACGAGACTTTACAATCACTTTAAACAAAGGGACGTACTAGTATGTGCTGTTGATGTTACTGCTCTTATTTGGACACATGCCCATATTTAGTCAATGGGGCCCTAACATCATCAGCATCAGTGTGATCTGGGGCAGTGAATGACCTTGTTTGCAGATGATTGGACTAATAAAAAAAAAGCACAACTTTCATGGCCTTACTTGTTCGGGCTTCTGGAGGCTCGGGGATTCGGTCCTAACATTCTTAATAACCTGGAGATGCTATACTCAAACCCTATAAATAAAGTTAGGCTTCATGGTTATCATTAGCAACCCATCATGATTTCTAGAGGAACCAGGCAAGGCTGACCCCTGTAGCAGAGCGTCCCAGAGAGAGCCAGGAGAAGTCTTGTTCGGGGTTTATACATCTCCCAGGCTCCTCTCATACACATTCAGAGGTCTCTGATACAAGATCCAGTTCGGATCTTAGTCCTCCTTATCTCCAGGCTAATTTAAGCTCACCTGAGCAAACAGCCTTTGCTCTCTGCCTGGGACACACAGAACACCTGGATGGTTTGCCTGGGACACACAAACAGGGATGGTTGGTGAGGAGCCAAAAGGTTGGTAAAACCCTTTAAAACTCTTTACAGAAACTGACAAGCGGTAGGCTTGCTCAGCTTGATAGTTAGAGACGGTGTATGGTATAGTTAGAGCCGAGACACGGCTAGGACTTTTGTTTTGTTATTTCTGTTTTGATATGTTTTCTGGAAGACTGTGCAGCACCTGTGTATGGACTTGTATTTAAAACCAATAAACCCAGCACTGTTTTCACTACCTCAAGTGGATTTGGTATCTGTGCCTAAATAAACAGCTCATCCCAGGGAGCTTTGTACCTGCTACCTGTCCCCCAGGTTACATATGGTGGATTTCAGCGGGCAGCTGTAGTAAGTTACTACTTAAAAGGCCAGTACCTAGAGTGACTAAACATGGAGGAAATCCTAAAACAGTTGATGATATCCAACGCTGCGCAACAGCAAACAAACGCTGCACTGCAGAAAACAAACGCTGCACTGCCAACGCTGCACAACAGCAAGCAAACGCTGCACAACAGCAAGCAACCGCTGAACAGCAGAAAACAAACGCTGCACTCCATGCGGCACAACAGCAAGCTAATGCTATCGCACAGGAGCAATCGCAGAGGCTGTTTGAACAGCTAGCCACTGATGCAAAAGCAGATAGGAAAACCTTGTCTGAGGTTGTGGAGACAATAGCACAGTGGTCACCTGCTAACATTGATAATATTGGAGACAAGCCCTCAGCCATCCATGTGGCTCGCTTTTTGTCCAAGATGACTACAGATGATGATCCAGAGGCCTTTCTGCTAACGTTTGAACGGACCGCTGAGAGGGAAGGTTGGCCTAAAACCCAGTGGGCAGGACTGGTCGCCCCGTTGCTTACTGGGGAATCGCAGAAGGCCTACTATGATTTGGAGTCAGCAGAAGCAGCAGACTATGAAAAGGTCAAACAGGAAATACTGGCACGACTTGGTGTCACTTTGGCAGTTCGAGCACAGCGGGTCCACAGCTGGTCCTTCCAAGACGAGAAGCCCCCAAGATCGCAGATGTTCGACCTAATTCACCTGGTGAGGAAATGGCTACAGCCGGAGTCCCTGTCTGGGCCACAAATAGTGGAGCGTGTGGTCATGGACCAGTTTCTGAGGTCACTACCCATTCCCCTGCAGGAGTGGGTGAGTCAAGGAGACCCCAATTCGGCAAACCACCTGGTGGAACTTGTTGAAAGGTATTTTGCTGCAAAGAACCTGGTCACCACCCCTACAGCCGCACGGACTTTCCGCCCAAAGCCACGGTCTCCCCAGGCAACCGGTAAGACTGTTCCAGGGGAAGTGGGTGGTAAGCATGGCAAGGAAATAGGGGGGAGGATTTTTGGTGCCAGGACTGAAGCTTGGCCTCCCAAACAAGGGAAGCCGGTGCCTGTCAGCAAACCAAACTGGGGAAACGTCAGGTGTTTTCGTTGCCAAGAAATGGGACATGTTGCGGCAAATTGTCCATTGACAGATGAACCAATGCAGTGTGATTTATCTATTAGAAGGCAGTCTATGTTTGCAGCGGTTTCATGCACTGCAACGCCAAATATGAGAAAACCAATGTGCCAAATGACTGTGAATGATAAGCCTATTACAGCCTTGCTGGACTCTGGAAGTCTAGTGACTTTGGTTACAGCTGAAATTATTGAACCTGTGAATTATCATGCTAAAAATGTTGCTGTGATCTGTATACATGGGAATACCCGGGAGTATCCTGTAACCACTGTTCAGTTTAAAACTGGTTTAGGTACAGTGACCCATCCGGTTGGACTTGTTCCCCACTTGGTGCATGAGGCCATCATTGGTAGGGACTTCCCTAAGTTCTGGGAACTGTGGGATCATCCCAACCCGGTCGCAGTACCCAACTCAGTCGCAGAGCCAGAATTCCTGGCCACTACTGACAAGGTGGGTTCAGGGGACTCTTCTCAGGGCTCCCCGGGTTTTCCTCTATCGGTTATGGCAGGAGAGCTGGAGGACCCTGAGGAAGTCCCTACTACCAGTAGAGCCGGACAGCCGTCTGCTGACCCCGAGCCTATGTTAGAGTTTGATGACCTTAATGTGCATAAGGAAAATTTTGGTACTGAGCAGAGAAAAGACCATACCCTTTCCAGGGCCTGGGAAAATGTAATAGTGATTAATGATGTACCTGTCGAACCCGGGGACAGGCCCTGTTTTCCTTATTTCAGCAGCAATGAGGATTTACTGTATCGTGTATGTAAAATGAATGATGAAGTGGTTGAACAGTTGGTGGTCCCTAAGCCATACAGACGGCTGGTGTTAGAACTTGCCCATGGGCACTTGCTAGGAGGCCATTTAGGGGTTGAAAAAACTACTGAAAGGGTGTTGCGCAGGTTTTACTGGCCCGGGATACAGAAAGATGTTAAGAATTATTGTCAATCCTGTCCTGTGTGTCAGATGTCAGCCCCACTATCCCACTTCCGAAGTCCTTTAGTACCTTTGCCTATCATTGAAGTGCCCTTTGAGAGGATTGCCATGGACCTTGTGGGCCCACTTCCCAAGTCTGCCCGGGGTCATCAGCATATCCTCGTAATCATGGATTATGCTACCCGCTACCCTGAAGCAGTTCCCTTACGCGCCGCGTCTGCTAAAAACATTGCCAAAGAACTGTTTATGGTGTTCAGTCGGGTTGGCATCCCGAAAGAAATCCTTACAGACCAGGGCACCCCGTTTATGTCGCGAATAACTAGGGAGCTCTGCAAGTTATTTAAGGTGACGCAGCTGCGAACCTCAGTGTATCATCCTCAAACGGATGGCTTAGTGGAACGCTTCAATAAGACGTTAAAGAGCATGTTAAAAAAGGTTGTGGACAAGGATGGGAAAAACTGGGACTTCCTGATACCATACTTGATGTTTGCCATCAGGGAGGTTCCCCAGTCCTCTACGGGGTACTCCCCATTTGAGTTGCTTTATGGGAGACACCCTCGGGGACTCTTAGACATAGCCAAAGAAACTTGGGAGGGAGAACAGACACCCCATAAAAGTGTCATTGAGCATATTGCCCAAATGCAGGAGAGGATTGCAGCAATCATGCCAGTGGTAAAAGAACACTTACTGCAGGCCCAGGCAGCCCAACAGAGAATATACAACAGGGGGGCCCAACTCCGTGTTTTCTCACCTGGTGACAGGGTCCTGGTGTTAGTTCCCACTGTTGAGAGCAAGTTCCTGGCTAAGTGGCAGGGTCCCTTTGAAGTAATTGAGAGAGTTGGGGAGGTCAATTACAAGGTTTATCAACCAGGAAAAAGGAAGCCCGAACAGGTTTACCATATAAACCTGTTAAAACCCTGGAAGGATAGAATGGCGTTAACTGCGAGGCCTCTCCCAGTAACGCCTACGGGTACTGAGTCCCCTCTCATCCCTGAGGTCACGATTCCAGACACCCTCTCATATTCCCAAAAACAGGACACTAGAGAATTCCTGATAAGGAATAGAGAGAAGTTTTCAGAGTTACCTGGCACGACTTCAGCAGTTCAGCATGATATTGTTACTGAACCTGGGGTACGTGTCAAGCTCAAACCTTACCGAATTCCTGAAGCGAGGAGAAAGGACATCCGCAAGGAAGTTAAAAAAATGTTGGAGCTAGATGTCATTGAGGAATCCAATAGTGACTGGTCTAGCCCCATCGTGTTAGTCCCAAAACCGGATGGCACGTGGAGGTTCTGTAACGACTTCAGGAAGCTTAATGCGGTGACAAAGTTTGACACATACCCAATGCCCAGAGTAGACGAACTTATAGACCGACTTGGCAAGGCTCGCTATCTTACCACTTTGGACTTGACAAAAGGGTATTGGCAAATACCCCTAACTGGTAGCGCCAAAGAGAAGACTGCGTTTGTGACCCCAGACGGTTCCTTCCAATATAAAAAAATGCCCTTTGGGTTGCAAAATGCCCCCGCAACATTTCAGAGGGCCATGGACAGGACCCTAAAACCCCACCGACGATATGCAGCAGCCTATCTAGATGACATAGTGGTACATAGTACTGACTGGGAGTCTCACTTGCCTCGTGTCCAGGCTGTTCTTGATTCCCTCTTCAAAGAAGGTTTTACGGCAAATCCAAAAAAATGTGCCATTGGTCTAGAGGAAGCCAAGTATTTGGGCTATACTATTGGCCGTGGTGTCATAAAACCTCAAGTGAGTAAAATAGCAGCCATCCAGGAATGGCCACGCCCTGCAAACAAGAAGCAGGTCAGGGCCTTTCTTGGTATTGCGGGGTATTATAGAAGATTTATCCCAAATTTTGCAACTATAGCTGCCCCTCTGACAGACCTTACGAAAGGGAAAGATTCTGTAATGGTGAAATGGTCCCCAGTAGCAGAGGAGTCTTTCCACGTCCTGAAGAAGGCTCTGTGTGCACAGCCAGTACTGTACTCTCCCGATTTCTCCAGAGAGTTTTTGGTTCAGACGGATGCGTCTGATGTTGGTATCGGGGCAGTACTATCACAGGTATACAATGGGGAAGAACACCCTGTCGTGTACCTAAGCAGAAAGCTCAATGACCATGAGAAAAAGTATGCAGTCATTGAAAAGGAATGTTTAGCCATAAAGTGGGCCGTGGACGCGCTCAGGTACTATTTGTTAGGGCGTCAGTTTGACTTAATAACTGACCATGCTCCCCTGAAATGGATGGCCCAAAAGAAGGAGACTAATAGACGGGTGAACCGGTGGTTTTTGGCTCTACAGGATTACTCCTTCACCGTAAAACACAGGCCAGGTGTGGAGATGGGGAATGTAGATGCCCTGTCCCGTGTTCACTCCTGTTGGGCCACAGGTGTTCCAACCCTGGGGTTGAAACAAGGGGGGAGGATATGTAGCAGAGCGTCCCAGAGAGAGCCAGGAGAAGTCTTGTTCGGGGTTTATACATCTCCCAGGCTCCTCTCATACACATTCAGAGGTCTCTGATACAAGATCCAGTTCGGATCTTAGTCCTCCTCTCCAGGCTAATTTAAGCTCACCTGAGCAAACAGCCTTTGCTCTCTGCCTGGGACACACAAACAGGGATGGTTTGTGAGGAGCCAAAAGGTTGGTAAAACCCTTTAAAACTCTTTACAGAAACTGACAAGCGGTAGGCTTGCTCAGCTTGATAGTTAGAGACGGTGTATGGTATAGTTAGAGCCGAGACACGGCTAGGACTTTTGTTTTGTTATTTCTGTTTTGATATGTTTTCTGGAAGACTGTGCAGCACCTGTGTATGGACTTGTATTTAAAACCAATAAACCCAGCACTGTTTTCACTACCTCAAGTGGATTTGGTATCTGTGCCTAAATAAACAGCTCATCCCAGGGAGCTTTGTACCTGCTACCTGTCCCCCAGGTTACACTCTCTATAAAAAATTAGAGGAGGACTTTTAGGCGTAGATGGCGTATGATCTTTCCTGGATAGGTAGAATACATTCTATTAAGACAAGTCAACCTTATTACCACAATTGCTATAGTACTTCCTCTCCCTACCAATAGCACACAACCAATTTGACTTGCTCAAGTTAGAATCTACAATTGTCCATTTATGTTTGTGGAAGAAATGAACATAGCTAATCAAAGATGGTTTTATTCACTCCCAGATCTAGGGAAGGCCACGGACCTCCTAATCTAATGCTGTATTATCAAGCTGCCCTGGTAGCTCAATTATCTGCGGGTTATTCCCATATGGAAAAACCTGACAGGATCATGTCTGCTAGACATCTAAAATGGTGTCCAGCTAACTATCGCCCACTCATCCTGGTTCCTAATCTCTTAAAATCTATGGCTATTTGGAACAGAATATGTAACAACACAAATCTTATTTCCTCATTTCACTCACTAGCTCGCCTTTTTAATAATCCAGCATTCCCATTTCTGATGGTGGCTCAATAAAGGTCTATTTAAAAAAAGCTATTTTCTGACACCCATGGGCCCATTTACTTTGCAGCATTTTCGTAACAAATTAAAAATGCCCTCATCTCATTGGAAACCTTTTATTTCAATCAAATTTCTAATTTGTTATGCTCCTTGAGGCCAAATGTAATCAGAGACCTCAAACTTACCCCCTATGTAATTGGTGTACACGAGATAGGGGTCAGAGAGGAGGGATCTGTATCATCTATTGTTTTTTGCTTACCACTACAGATACGCTTCCTTATATGAGGGAGTGGGACATGGACTTGGCATCCAAGAGGGAATCAGAACACTGCTATACCTGTTTTCAATTTTCAAATAAGGGCATTCTACTGTAAATGTATAGTATATAGTATATAAGAAAAATTGCTCTAAGAAAGAAAAATGAAGCTGCTGCTCAAGATGTTATACTACACCAACATAGATACAAAAAGAAGGAGCTGCGCTAAATTAGTGACCACACAGTATTTAGGCCAAAACTGGCTCTACGTGTTGCTAGTGAAATTAATCTAATAATATGTAGAAAAAATATGTAATAAATCAAAATGTGCAAAAACCACAATGTCATCAAATAAATACACGTAATATAAATTGATCACAATTGATAATAATATCATATGAAAGTGATATATATCAGAGTCCTTCATAAACTCAAAAAAATATATGGAAAAAATTAAAAATAAAAATAAAAAATAAAAAAATATATATATGCAAATCTTTCAATGTTCAATGATTTGGTTTAAAGGTGACTTCCACACACACTGATACATGAGAACACCACATGAACACACTGTAGCTTACCAGAACTCGCGGTCCCTTATTACAGGGGACCAAACAGCGCAGATGGCTATAGACCCAGCCTAAGGTAGTAATGGCAGAACCCGGAACTCCTCAACCACAGAATGGACAACGTCACAGCTTGTAGCAGACTGGTACCAAGAAGTGTCCCCAACTCAAGAGTGATCCACGATAATCAGATATATTGCAGGTGACCCAAAAAGCAAATAGACTCACATAGCATAAAAACCCTTATAAATTAATTATATCCAGAAACAGACGAATGAACACTTACAATACAGACGTTCAAATTTCAGCATTAAGCAAGCTGGCCTCGCAAAACAGCCCGTAGCTTCCGGGACTAAGCATGTAGCGGTGACGTCAGTACGTCGCTCCTCCTCCCTGCGCGTTTCGTCATCAACAGGACGTCGTCATGGGGCACATACATATTATTCGATTAATTTCACTAGCAACACGTAGAGCCAGTTTTGGCCTAAATACTGTGTGGTCACTAATTTAGCGCAGCTCCTTCTTTTTGTACTTTAAATGTATCTTTGATTGAAGCAAATGTATAAAAGAACAAGATTCCTCGGAAAAGATTGGACTTTAAGTGGACGCAAGGCAGTGATAATATAAAAATACAAAATGTATTATGCAATCGATAAATTACAACACTGAAAACATATTGCTGAAAATAAAAAACATATATAGGGGAAAACAGGAAAACCAGCTGTAAAAAGGGAAAGGAGCTTGCAAAGGAATGTCCAGAGCGTTTCAATTGCACATAGTGCAATAATGATCTTCCTCGGTGAGCTTCCGATTTGCGATACTCCAAATGCTGTAATTCTACAAGAATTCTAAAAGAATAATAAAAATGTGTATCATCAACATCATGCATAGAGTACATTGATATATTCAATATATGAATCTTTTCTGAGGAATCTTGTTCTTTAATCCATTTCGGGATGGGATGCATAAGCAGTTCAGTCAGCTAAATGAGGCAAACCCCCTTTGTGAAGCAAATGTATAGGTTCTGACTAGGTGGTATCTGGTTCCCTACTGTCTTTTTCAAAACTTTACACAACTTCCTTACCATTATGCTTCAGGGGATGCCACTTATAAGGTACCATGTATCAAATATGGTGAGAAAGCGCTAGATTACGGGGATACAGAGTCTTTGCCTCGATAAGAAAGATTACAGGAGGTCCAGTTCCACAGACACCACGCATCACTCTACTGAACCACTTGAAAAGGTTCCCCAAACCATGCAAAAATGTATATTATTTATCCTCCCGGCAGTGAAGTTAACCATAGCCAGATAGTGGAAAAATACTTCTGTTCCCATTTCTTTGCTGAAGCATGTTGGATTATGTCTAGTAAAAAACTTGCTGGCATACTTAATGATACCAGGAAACATTTTGAAAACATTTGGGCCTCATGGGCCTGTAAAATGCATGTTGATCTTTAACTTTCTTGGTCTTTCCATTTTGCAGTCGGTATGGCTTGTCTGTTATTCTCCTTAACCTCTGGGTAACCCTGCCCTTTTTATCTTTGTTCTCACGGGAAATTGAATTACTTCTACTATGTCTATTGTCTTGGAATTTGTATGATGTGTTGATTGTGACATCGTTATCTGCTACAGATAAATGATTTCTACTAATAATTGTATTGTTCTTCAAGTCAAAGCTGAGACTCTGTGATCATGCTCACCGAGTTATATCTATTAGCGATGCTGGGATGTCAGTAGATACTAGATGTAACAATACTGACTGTGCGTTCTTCCACAATCATTCTTTTTTTTAATATTTGATTTTCCAACTCTCTTGTATCTAAAATTTTAAATAAAAATAAAATAATAATTGTAAAAAAATGTATAAAAAAATAGAGCATGACTTTGAAGTTTGGATAGAGATGAGCTTGGAGATGCACCACAGTGGCTAACACTACTGCCTGGCAACATTAGGGGTGTCAATTTGAATTCCAACTACAACAGTACCTGCATGGAGTTTGTATGTTCCCCTTGTGCTTACGTGAGTTTCTTCTGGGTATTCCGGTTTCTTCCCACACTCCAAAGACATGCTGGTAGGTTAATTGGCTCCTGTCTAAATTGGCCCTAGTATGTGTATGTATAAATGTGAGTTAAGGACATTAAATTGTAAGCTCCTTGAGGGCATTTACTGATGTGATTGTGCATTATACTTGTAAATTGCTGTGTAAATTATCAGTAAATTCTTGTAATAAATAAAAATCTCTAGTAGTCAACAGTGCCCTGCTGTCTTTATGAGACTCTGCATTATGTTTATCAAGAGCTTCTGATTAGTGTTGGGCAAACGGTTCGGGCTGAGCAAAGGTTAGGCCCGAACATCGCCTGTTCAGCGAACGCCCAAATTTGCGGGATGCTCGGTTGGATTTTTGCCTTCCGAGCGCCCCACAATGCACTGCGTGCTTCACCTTGCATTCTAGGGCCCTAATTCGGTAATTAGAGCACAGAGCACTGTCAGAGCCCTGATTGGACAAAGTAATGATTACTTTGTCCAGTCACAGCTCATAGTCCCACCCCACACTATAAAAGATTCCTTCCCATAGGAAGCTTTTGCAGTGTGTTGTTGTTACACACGCTCGGACAATCCGCGGACCAGGTCAGTCGGACTTTGTCCGACGTACTTTGTCCGATGTTGGCGTTGCGTACACACGGTCGGACTACGTTGTCGGAATATCCGGTCCGGAAGAACGTCGTGACGTAAGTCGTCGTCCACGAGATTACAAAAGTGAAGTTCAGCACCACGTCAGGCACCCGTTGGGCTCCTTCTGCTGATCCCGTGTTTATCGAGAGTTAGTGGAAGTTTGGTGACTTAAGATTCGCGCTTCTCAGTTTTCTGACTCAGATCGTTACTGCTCTTCAGTTTGTGCTTGTCGTGCGTATCTGTTTATTAGTGCGTGTAGTCAGTTCGCATTTGTTGGTCATTGCGGCCTATATCTTGATATAGGACGCTTTGATTTGCACTGCTTATTGTCTGCTCGTTGCTGGTATTCACTTCGTTCTTTCAGGCCTTGCTGTTTATCGGTGCTTTCTGTTTGTCCGTTCTGACCAGCCGACCTTTTGTGACCTTCTGAGCGATGTTTCCCGTGCGTACTCGTCGCCGAGTTCGTGCTGTACGCGGAATTGGTGTCGGGCTTTTAGCTTTGACCCAAGACCCGTCCATGAACAGAGTGACGAGGAGTATGTGGACCAAGAATTGGTTGCTTCAGCGTGACCAGTTCTCGCACATGCCTTTGCTTCGTGAGATCCGGGAGAATAATCCTGATGATTTCAGGAACTTTCTCAGGATGACGGACCCCGATTTTCACCGTCTTTTGGCTTTGCTGACCCCCTTTATCAGCCGGCAGGATACCTGCATGAGACAAGCCATTACTCCGGAGCAGAGGCTTGTTGCCACGTTGAGGTACTTGGCGACAGGGAGAAGTCTTCAGGATTTGAAGTTCTCTTCAGGTATCTCTCCCCAGGCCCTGGGAATCATTATTCCAGAGACCTGTTCTGCCATCATTCAGGTCCTGCAGGAGGACTATATTAAGGTAACATTTCTACTTTACTAGTCCCTTCTATGTATGCTCTGTTTGCTAATGACTTGTATTTTTGACCTCCTTCCCTAATTACCATGATTGCAATATGTTCTAATATGCTGTGCCCCTTTTCTCCTTCATGCATTTTTCCCTTCACTTACCTCACCAGCATGCTCTTCTGCCCCAATAGACACCTATGGCCTAGTCACTTAAGCAATGTCTTTTGTCTGCTGCATAGTATTGTTTGCCCCAAAACACCCCCTAAAATATGCACAAATGTTTGCTGTGTGGTTTACTTCATGTAGAGCCCCCTTTTTTTGTTCTTTTGGTGGGGGGGGGGGGGGGGCAAACTCATTAGGAACCCCCTCCCCCAACTGCTCTGTCAGATGGTACCAATCCTTTATCTGCTGGCTTTCCCAAGGTCCATACACACTATATACCTACCTCTTTATAGTGCGCATCTTTAGGGATGAATTCAGCAAAGCATGTAGTGCAAGGGACTGCCTCCATACATTCCATTTCCTATTTTTTTGTCTTCTTTCCCTCCTATTAGCTTGCTTGGTAATTTAATAATGTCACACTGTGCCTGCCTTTTTTGGGGGGGGGGGGGGGGGGGGGGGGGGGGTTGAAATGTTATTTGATCTTTCCTGTGGCCTGCCAATAGTGTTAAGTACAGAGGGTCTGGCCAAACTAGCCCACATTATTGAGCCATTTGCCAATCAATGAAGTGCAGAGGGTTAGCTGTCCACCACCCCCCCCCCCCCCAAAACCCCAAGTTATTGCCAATGGCCCATCAGAAGTGGGGGGATTGATGGGGGGGTGAGTAATCTGTGAAGGGGAGCCTCTACTTTTCTGTGCAAATACTTTCCAGCCTCCAATTTTAGACAATGCTCTTGTTCCAAGATGTTGATTGTCTAATCTGCTTGCAATGTTTAGGTGCAAAGTGACTAATTTTTTTTTCTTGTTTCACTCCACAGTTCCCTTCCACGCCACAGGAATGGCAGACTGTGGCCTCCCACTTTGCCAGCCGTTGGGACTTTCCTAACTGCGGAGGGGCAATTGATGGGAAACACGTCCGCATCGTCCCACCGCCCAACTCGGGGTCCTACTATTATAATTATAAAGGGTTTAATAGTGTAGTGATGTTGGCGGTGGTGTCGGCAACATACGAGTTTATGTATGTGGACGTGGGGATGAACGGCCGGATATCGGATGGTGGGGCCATTACGCACACGGAGTTCTACTGGCGTCTCCAAAGTGGCAGTCTGTGCTTGCCACCTCCAGAGGAGAATGCCGAAGGACTCCCCTTCGTCTTTGTCGCAGATGAAGCGTTTGCGTTGACTCCCCATGTGATGAGGCCGTTCCCGATGAGGACCCTCACCCCGGACCAGAGGGTCTTCAACTACAGGCTGTCCAGAGCCAGAAGAGTTGTGGAGAACGCTTTTGGCATCCTGGCCAGCCGCTTCCGCCTGTTCCTGACGGCATTTAACTTGGCGGAATACAAACTGAACCACATAGTTCTTGCCTGTTGCATATTGCACAACTTCCTCAAAAGACATAACAGGAACTATGTGGTGCCCGTTGGCCCAGATGTGGAGGGCCCTCCAAATGCCGAACTCACAGCCCTTCGAGTGGCACGTCCAGGCTTGCCCCCTCTAAATGCCCGTGTGGTCCGGGACCAATATATGCAGTACTTTGTGGGTAGGGGGGCCATTGCTCTGCCTGACGATGTGTGAGAGGCATTTTTTAATAAATCTGATATTTTAACCAACCTATGATTTCATGTCATTTCAGTCTTCTTTTTAGCTTATTTTACTTTGACATTTTTTCCCTTTGCCTTCGACAGTGGGAATGCACTTTCTGGGCAAAAGGAGGTAACAGTCTCTTCTTCCCAAAAAGATTATTCTCATGTTGTGTGTTTGCTACCTAATCTTTGGTCTAGAGAAGGTTTGTACTGCATAACTGACACCCAAAATACTCCTTTTCATCACCAGGTCTGACATGTGTGTATTCTCCAAAATGCTGTGCTCCGTGTTTTCGTACAAAGCACTGTGGGTGTCATTTACATAAGTCAAATCCGCTATGCTCTACAAGTGCATTGAAAAAGTTCCCCGGGAAAGAAAATTGGAGTGCAAAGTGGATTTGCCTTTAGTAAATAACACCCATTGCCCCCCATATCCTTTTCATTTTACATACATAATGCATTGTGTTTTTTAAATAAGGAAGCCACACATTTAGAAAAATAAAAGTTTACTAGGAAAACATTCCCAAGTGCGTTTACAATGTTCACGCCAAAACTGACAACATCTTGGTTATTTACAACATTGTTTACAAACATTACGCAATTGGTAAAACCAGGCATGGAGCAAAACAGAACCTAGGAACTTGGAAAGTTCAACTTTGTAAAGTGAAGACAAGATCAGACATGACTATATGTTCAAAGTGTGTTTGATCTTGCCTTCATCACATGGGGGGGTCACCCCCGAAAAGTGGAAATTTGGAACATGCACACAATTTGGGACTGAAAATGGTCATTAGATGGTAAAACACATGCCTAGAAGCTTCAAAAGTGCCATTTTCCATCATGGGGATGAATGGACGTTTTTTGGGGGTGCAACCCCTTCACCACAACCACTTTCGTAGTTCGTAAAGTGTTTGCACCCCCAAAAAAACGTTGCCATTCATCCACCATGGTGGGAGCTAGCACATGTGGACACAATGTGTGCATGTTCCAAATTTCAGACAGTTTTTAAGTTGCAAATGTGTTCTGAAGCTGGCACAAATGTGTGTTAATTACTTGGTGCGTTTTCATATTTTTCCTAAAATATCAATGATGTTCTTCAATTTTTGTTGAACATCATTGATGTTTTGCTTTATGTAATCTAGATCTCTATTGCAGACCATTATCTCTCCGATGAGTACGTGGGCACTCTCTGTGGTAAAGTGCGATTTTTCTTCCACAACATCCACGTCACCTAAAAACCACAAACAAACAAAAAAACAAAAATGGGGTGTTGGAAATGAGGCAGCCATACATGGATTAGCTTACCAGTAGCTGTGTTCTCCCACACTCACCTGTTGTGGTGACAATTTCTCCAAGTTCGATGATCTCTCCTTCCTCCTCCTCCTCCTCCTCTGCCTCTGCTCTTTCCCCTTTTTTGGTAGGTGTTGGTTTGGGGGTTTCCTCAGACGGCACAAGTTTTCGCTCCCCTATGAGAATGTCCAAAAGGAAGATTTAGCAACACAAGCTATTGAGGGCAGAAATAGGAAATGACAAACATTGCTTGAAAGTGACGGACACTATTTTAGTTTGGCCAGTTACAAATGTCAACTACATGAATGAAGTCACTTTGTAAAGGTGCTAAACTGACTAGCTTTTTGGTAGAAGTTTGTGTGATGGAGACCCCCCTCTAGTATCCACTGGAGCACATGTGTGGAAAAGCATAATAAAAAGGGGGTTTGGGTGTCCCAGCACTAGTGCTCTAGAGTCCAGATGGGTAAACAGCTACTGAGTGACCTCTCCTTTACATTGAATAAATTGGCTTTACATTCTTGATGACATTTCTAGTGAGAACAAACTTCCTTTCCCCAAAAAAACACCAAACATCGTATTATAAGTGGCCGAACGATCGAGGTTGCGTACGATCGAATGCACACACACACGACCATGACAGTGGCAGAAAGATCGAGGCTGAGTACGATCGAATGCACAGACGAACCTGAAAGTGGCCATTTTGGAATGTACAACTTGGTAAAAATCCAAACACAATGGAGCAGTATGCAAGCAAGAAATCAAACACAAAACACAACTACTTACTTTTTTGAAGAATTCTCTTGATCTTTCTGTACTGATCGGCCTCCCTCAGTTTCAGGTCTGACCAGCGTTTCCTGAGTTGCTCCTTGGATCGTTGTACCCCAAAATTATTGTACAGCCTTCTCACAACTTTAGACATGATCTTGGCCTTGCGGACATTGGGGTTGAGGTAAGGCCCATACTTCCCATCATAGTCGCTCCTCTTTAATATGTCCACCATCTCCAACATTTCTCCAAATGACATATTGGAGGCCTTGAATTTCAGGTTCCGGGATCGGGACGTTTCTGCCTCCGGACTTTCCTCGTCCTCCTCCTCGTTGGTGGGATATTTGTGGCGCACCTGCTGTGTCCCCGCCATGTGCTCTCCCCACTACGCCGTAAAGAGAAGGGGTGGGGAATAGACGAGAAAGATCGTCAGGGGCGGGCGGAGTTTGAAGCATGCGCAGTGTATATAAAACGTCACACGCCTGTGTCGTAGCCACGATCTGGGAGACGAGGGGAGAGAAAACTCACACGAGACGATCGCTACAAACGAAGGTACAATTTAACGTTGGTACATAACTAGCCTAGACTGATTTGAACTTGAGGCTTCTTTATGGAGAAGATTAGGAGAGTTTAGCCTGACATAATTTATAGGGTTTGGTGTGTTGTTGTGTCTTGCAGAGATTGATATGAAGGGATTCAACGACATGAGTTTTCTCCCCCTCTTCATTGCCAAATACAGGGATTTTCCCATATTGTGGCAGGGTATACACCCACATTACACCAACAAACCAAAGAGGCACGCAGCCCTGGAGGAACTTGTGGAATTTGTCAAGCCAAGGTTCCCCACGGCAACTGTTGATGATATTAGAAAGAAAATTGGCAGCCTGAGGAGTGCGTATATCAGGGAGAGGAAGAAGGTCGTGAAGTCTGAGGAAACTGCAACTTCAGCAGATGAGGTCTATGTCCCCAAGCTCTGGTACTATCAGAGTCTCCATTTTCTGAAGGACCAGGCTGATGTCACGGAGCCAACCTCAACTCCTCCTTCCACGCTTCCTTGCGCACAGCCCACCCCTGATGAGGCTTCCGAGGAGCAACCTGGGCCTTCCAGTCTGGAAGAGGTGGAGGAGCCCAGCTTGTTCCAGGTATAGTAGTTTTGTTACCATTTATGGGAATAATGAATGATGTTCACTTAATTCAGGATCGCCAATTGCTTAGTTCCTAACGTGTTTGACATATCAACAGACAGTGGTGTGGGAGACATTTGGGGCCTGAATCTAAACTGCTGGGCTGAGAATTGTATGGTTTTCTATTTGTAAACATTTTGCACCAGTCACTAGATGAGAATTGTGTGTGTTTGATGAACAAATAACTGAAACTATGTCCCTTTTTCCTACACAGGAAGACCTCAGCCAGGAGGTGGCTGTGGAAGGTGGCTGTCAGGAGGAGGCAGGGGTTAGTGGCAGCCACCAGCTGGGTAGTGGCAGCCAAGAGGGGGCTAGGCCTCGGAGCCTGACTGACTCCCAAATCCCTCCCTCCGCCTTCCCTACAAAAGGGCGAGAAGGGGGGGTTATGCGGCACAGTCAGCGCTCCGCATGATCAGAGAGGCTTCAGACTCCCTACATGCCACACCCGCCGACGAGGAGACCTTTGGCTCGGTGGTTGTCACAAAAATGATGGGTATGGAGGTGGGGCAACGCAACATGTGTGAGGGGCTCATCCTCCATGTCCTAAATAAGGGTAGGGCTGGGGAGATGACCCCAGTCACACATGTTTGCCATAGTTACCATGCTCCGCCTCCTCCTCCTCCTCCTCCTCCTTCTGCCACCCCACCAGCACGACAGCCACAGCGTGGAAGGAAGCGTGGAAGGAAGACCTGAGAGTGACGACCTGCAATCAGTCTGGTGTGAGAGAAGATGGAGCCTCTTGTAGTACCAGAGCCTGGGGACCTAGATGGCATCTGCTGCAGTTCCGGATACTTTGGACTTCACGACCAGATTGCACTCCCCTTAATATACGTACTCCTCAGGCCCCCAATTTTCTACGCTTGGACAATGATGGTTGCCGTGGGGGGCCAAGACTTTGCAAATTCCCCAAGTTTCACCATGGCTGCGTTCCTCTTTGGTTTGTTGGTGTGACCTAAATAAAGGTTTTTTTGATTTGAAATAATCATTGACTATTGTGTTTTACTTTGCTACAATGACAGTTTTTCTTTGAGTAGGCTGGTACATTTCACTAATCCTAAAGTAGAATTAACAAGGGGCAACAACAACAAACAACCTCCTAGTAAATTTAAGCAAGAAATACAAATGTAAATAATGTGTTTTTGGTAATTTGAGACACACAACCCCCCTCCAAAAAAAAAAAAAAAAAAAAATTAAAATATGTATTCCCCAAAAAAAAAAAAAAAAAACAAATCATGGTAAAAAAATAACAAAGATTCTTTTCCGTTCAGAGTAAAAATAAACATGTAGTGTATAAATGCTGCAAAGTAATAAAGAAGTAAGTTTGTGAGAAGTGCGGGTGAATAGGAGCAGCTAAAACATGTCATTCTTGTTGCATTGTAAAGAAAAAGAGAATGCGCTGCATTAAAGACATTTTAACATTGCAGCGTGACGAATGTGCTGTGTCGATTAGGAAAGGTAGTTTTACCTGACCGAGCGCTTCCGTCACAGAATTTGTTCTGAGCATGCGTAGCACTTTGTCCGTCGGACAAGCGTACACACGCTCGGATTTGGTGTGATCGGACCGGGTTGACGGCAAATCTTTCCAGCAGGAGATAAGACTTTGTCCGACGGACAAACCGACGAACACTGTCCGATGGTGCATACACACGGTCTGATTTTTCAACAACCTTGTCCGATCGGACCAAATTGATGAAAAAGTCCGACCGTGTGTATGGGGCTTAAGTGTCCTCCCGAGGCAGGCATCATAGAAGAGTAGAAAGCAGCCACCCTATGCCATCAGATTGTGGAGGTGTTATCTCCTGGCCCACTTCCCACACGCTTTAATTTATGACCTCCCAGCAGCCTCCACTGACAGGAATGATGGTATAGCAAAGGGTGCCACAGGTCCTTGCAACACGTCTACCCCTGCTTTAATTTATGACCTCCCAGCAGCCTCCACTGACAGGAATGATGGTATAGCAAAGGGTGCCACAGGTCCTTGCAACACGTCTGTCAGCAGCACACCACCAGCTGTAGAATGTAAAGAAAATGATTTTGCGCTAAAGGTGACACTAACATAAATAATTATAAATATTCAAAGTGAAAAAATTTGTATAAATATATAAAATGGTGATGATAAATTAATATATTAATATATGTATAATGTGAGTGCGCTAATGGCTAATAATCAACATAGAATACATAAATATTAAAAATACACTCTCATAGTGATATATGGGAATATAAAAATTAAATAAAACCAATACGTGAATATCAACAATATATGTGCATAATTCAAATAAATGGTGTCCGGTAAAAAAATTATGGCTAGTGATGCCTATGCAATAGAATAACCACTTCCCGACCGCCTCATGTAGATATACGTCTACAGAATGGCACGGGCAGGCAAAAGCACGTACGGGTACGTCCCCTTTAAATTGCCTGCCCGTGGGTCGCGCGTGCGCCGCCAGCGGCGCGCTCGCGACCCGGTCGGGAGCTCCGGGACCACGGCCGCGGGACCAGCGGACCCGATCGCCGCTGGTATCCCGCGATCGGGTTACGGAGCTGAAGAACGGGGAGAGGTTTGTGTAAACAAACCTCTCCCCGCGCTTCCTACACTGCCTGTCATTGATCGGCTGTTCCCTGTCATCGGGAAAGCCGATCAATGATGTCAGACGTACAGCCACGCCGCCTACTGTAAAAAAAAAAACAACACGTCACACTGACTCCTCCCCGCCCCCTAGTGGTTAACTCTTTCACTACAACTGTCGTTTACATAGGAATCAGTGCTATTTAAATAGCACTGATTTCTGTATAAATGACAAATGTCCACAAAATGTGTCAAAAATGTCCGATGTGTCCGCTATAATGTCGCAGTCACAATAAAAATCGCTGATCGCTGCCATTACTAGTAAAAAAAAAAATATTAATAAAAATGCTATAAAACTATCCCCTATTTTGTAAACGCTATAACTTTTGCGCAAAGTAATCAATAATCGCTTATTTGCGATATTTTTTTACCAAAAATATGTAGAAGAATACGTATCGGCCTAAACTGAGGAAAAAAAATGTTTTTTTATATATTTTTTGGGGATTGTTATTATAGCAAAAAGTAAAAAATATTGCATTTTTTTCAAAATTGTCGCTCTATTTTTGTTTATAGCGCAAAAAATAAAAACTGCAGGGGCGATCAAATACCACCAAAAGAAAGCTCTATTTGTGGGAAAAAAAAGGACGCCAATTTTGTTTGGGAGCCACGTCGCACGACCGCGCAATTGTCAGTTAAAGCGACACAGTGCCGAATCGCAAAAAGGGGCCTGGTCCTTTGGCTGCCAATTGGTCCGGGGCTGAAGTGGATAAATAATAAAATTGCCCATGCAGTAAATTAATGAAGAAAATATTGCACAGTGTCCATTTATCCCAAAAACAGTCTTTTCTGGCCCAGCAAGACCAAGACAGGTGGCTATGGCCACACCAATCTTCTTCACGTGAACGGGGAGGTAGGTGCAGGTGGAAAAAATCCTAAACTAGTGCTCGCTAGCCTCTCACCTTTGGGCAGATGTCACAGAGCATTGGATAAAATTGAGATTAAACTCTGTCCGAACTCCTCTTCTCCACTCTCTCCCAGGTATATTGGCTAAGTAGTTAGGCTCTGTCCCGGCTCCTCTCCTCCACTATCTCCACTATTACTACGTCTCTCATCCCAGACTTCCTCTCGTGCTCCTAAAAATCATCCAAAAAGCCACTTGTTCCGCTTGCCAAGGGGTGCAGAACTTTAAACTTTAGAAAACTTCCAAAGACTATCTCCTTCCCATGAGGTGCTGCTGTTTGCCTGGATGCTGAATGGATGAGAAAAGCCCCCCAAAAAAAAGCCGTAGAATACTGTATAGCAGGCAAATTTCTCTTTCCCAGCTTTTGTTGCGAAAAATAAATAAATATATACACTCCCTGCCACCCACATGCCCAGCGTCTAAATTCCAACTTGTCCAAATTGCTGGCTTTACAACTCCTGCCTTTCCATCTGGTGGATTCTGTCCCCTTCTGGAGCTTGTTTTGACACCACGTCTCCATAAAGCTGGTGGTGATAATGCAAGATCTGTCAGCTCCACCCCCTCCTCCTCAATGCCCTCCTCTGCTGAATTGTCCCATGAACCACCAGTACTCCCTAATCGTTCAAGGGGCCATTCAACAAGTCAGGCTAAAAGATGCCATGCAGTGCTTCAGCTTGTCTGTCTAGGGGAGAGGAGCAAAGATTCTTTCAGATCTGCAGGAGCAGTCCCAGAGGTGGTTCACACAACTAAAGCTTTCGCCAGGAATGGTGGCGTGCAATAATGGCACTAACCTTCTGTCTGCCCTTTGACAGGGAAAGTTGACACATGTGCCACCTTGCACATGTCCTCAATTTGGTGGTGCACCGTTTCTTAAACAGGCATTCAGGTTTGCAAGATCTTCTAAGGCAGGCTAAAAGAGTCTGTAGTCATTTTAGGCGGTCATACACAGCCAGTGTTCAGTTTGCTGAAATTAAGTGGGAATTCCACCTTCCCGCAAGCTGCCTGATTTATGACATGCCCACCGGGTGGAACTGAAATTTGGCAGTGCTACAGAGGCTGCACATGTAGCAGAGGGCTGTCAACGAGTATATGTGTGAGTATGGTACAAGGACAGACTCAAGGCAGCTTGGCTTTTTTCCCCATGCCAATTGCTGCTGATAAAGGATGCATGCACTGTACTGTGACCATTTGAGGAGGCGACAAGGATGCTGAGCCGTGACAATGCATGCATCAGTGACATTCTGCGTAGCAATATTGACAGGTCACTTGAGGCAGAGCAGCTGGAGGAAGAGGAGGACTTGCTTTACTCTCAAGGCCTGCTTTATGCAGACACCATTCTTGTGATGCCACAGAATACACAAGAGGAGAGGGAGGAGTGGGAGGAGGATTCTGGCAGTTTTGTAGGCATAGAAGCAAAGGGAGACATAGGTCAAACCTTAAGAGATGGTTTTCAGTTCCCAGAAAGCTTGGGAGTAGTACTTGGCTGGGAGGAAGCAGTTCCAGATACTGTAATCCTCAGTGACCCGAGTACTGTGCTTCTCATGCCTTCGCAAACTTGCGGTGCATGGTCTCCTTTATTCTTCAAAGTCTGCGAAAGGACCCGAGAATTTGTGGCATCAAGGAGAAGGATCATTATTGGTTGGCAACCCTCCTTGACCACCGTTACAAGGGGAAAGTCTCGGAAACTCATCCTGCCTTCACAGAGGGAGCACAGGATGAAATATTTTGAGGACACCTTAAAGAGGAGTTTATGTAATGCCTTTCTAGACTCCCACCCAGGGCTGCCAGCTTCAAGATCGTCAGCGTCTGCATAATATGGTGAAAGATTATCTAAGTTTTAAAACAGACATGGAGAGCTTTCCAATAGAGAATCCACTGGGTTTCTGGGTCATGAATATTGATTACTGGCCAGAACTTTCCCAGTATGCAACTGAGCTGCTGGGCTGCCCTGCATCCAGCATACTTTCTGAACAGGCATAAAGTGTTGCTGGAGGTTTTGTGACAGATAAAAGAGCGCGTCTATCCACAGACTCCGTTGACTGGTTGACTTATTAAATGATTGCTTAATATTGCCTCTCTCTCTACATCCTGACCTTTTTAGAAGATCCTGACTGTTTTTAGAGTTGGCAATAGCACAGGCTCTATCCAGCATATATCTGGGGTACCCTCGCTGCTTGCAGACAGGATCTTCTAAAAAGGTCAGGATGTAGAGAGAGAGGCAATATTAAGCAATCATTTAATAATCAGAGACCCACTTTTAGTACTTCTTTTAGTGAGGAATTTAATGATATCAGAAACATTGTACATCAATATTTATCTATCCTCTTTGAGGACCGAATATGTGCGGATCTCCTTAAAGATGGAATTAAGTTTGTTTCCAGACGTGCTCCGACACTAGGTAATTCCTTGTCTCTTAGTTTTTTTGATCTTACCATTATTAGATCCACTACCTTGTTGCACTTCAAAGGCAACTATGAATGCAGGGCTACTGGATCTTTGTATTGCAATCATTTTATCAAGGGCGATATGGTATGCTCATTTTCAAATGAAAAGGAACGTCAGATTAAATCTTTTTACAACTGCAACACTCGGTACGTTGTATATGTTGTCACATGCAGATCGTGCAATGTGCAAAATATAGGACGCACCACGAGGCGACTTAGGGATAGATTCCAGTAGCACCTGTACAGTATTGAGAAGAATATGTCCACTAATATCACCTGACATTTCAATCAGTATCATAATGGTAGCAGTACAGCAGTGGGAGAACAGGTTTTAGAAAATGTAGAAGGGCCTAAAAGAGAAGGTGATGTATTCAAACTCCTCTGTAAAAGAGAGGCTTTTTGGATTTTCCACTTCAAAACACCACTTGGAATGAACTGTGAATGGGATATCACATAGTTTCACAATTCATTATTTTTCCCCATTGTTTTTCATTCTTCCCATCAGTCATCCGTTCTAACCCGATACACTGGTGCTTCCGAGCTCTCACTTGTTTAACAATGAGGTTTATTTATGTAGCACTGACCCCCGAAGGAGCTGACGGTTTGATTTGGGCTTACCGTTACCTCACCTGCTTGATTCTCCGTCTTGGGGATCCCGTGGAAAGTGGCCCAAAGAAATGTTGAAACTGACACTGAATCCTCTTTGGATTATTTATTTAGAAAAAGAAGACAAAGTCTCTCAATAAAGGGTAGAGGGTTAGGGGTGAGTTCAGGTACTTAGATTTGCAGGGTGAAAATATTAGCAGAATTCAGAGGATAAGACTGTTCCACAAACTGGATTCAACAACCCCCGGATAGACCTCTCTCACTGCCCCAGACTTGTAAGTTACACTTGAGCGTTAGTGAGGGATTTGGATGAATTTTAAAGAACTGACATACAGTACCAGTTTCTCTCAGCCAATCCGGCGATACCGTATGAGTGTTGATCCAGGTTGCATCCGTCAACTAAGTCTCCAGGGTCCTCCAGAGAAGCCAGCCTTGCGCACAGCCTTCTCCTGAACGAGTCCTCCCCTGGGGTCCTTCAGTTGCTGGGCCTCTCCCTTCAGATGAGACAGCACCGGACCTTCCTTGGATCAGTAGGCTCCAAACTTCAATCAGGCCTGTCCCTTCAGCTGCGTTGCCTCAGGCTAGCCAGCCCCAAGACATAGGATGCATGGTTCCGCACCCCAGACCAGGAGGCCAGACTGAAAACAGTCTGTTAGCAATTTATCTCCCCCCATACTTTTATCCACTATTCATCTATTATTTATACACATGTGTGTGTTTGTTTATCAGGTGGATTTTTTGGGTCAATTTTTGTTTTCTTTTTTCTTCTTTTTTGCTTTTGTTTTTATCTATTTTTTTGTTTTTTGTGGTTGTATTTAATCCATGAAATGTTTTTATACATGTCAGTTGAGATCTTTTATGTTTGCATGAGATGCTTCTCCAGAGCAGGTGGTTTTGGGTGTAGCCTGATTTTAGTGATCACCTTAAATATCCTGCTTGGAGAGCATATATCGATGTTGTGAACAAGCAAGCTACACTTTTGTGAAACGCATCAACTGCAATCCCTGTAACCTTTTGACCAAAAAACATTATCATCAAGCAATGAAGAAATAGTTTCCTCTTGGCTTTGTTTCCGATACATCAACATGCTAATGCTTCTTGATTATTTAGACCCAATTATGTCATCATCGGGTCTTTATGCTTTTCTATGCAATGCATAGAACATGGCTGGTGGGAGGAGCTGTACATGGCTTGCTGACAGCAGACTGTCTTAGGTAATGCCTACATGTGATGATGAGCATCCATAATTGAAAGAACTGAAATTCAATGTATGAAAAGGCAGGTCAGGCACAGTAAAAACGTGAAGGAAAGGGCTAGATTAAACTAAATGTCCTCAACTCGGAAATGAGGCAGGCTCTATCTGACTTGCTTCAGCTTCTAGTGCATACTGTGAGAAGCTCCTGTCTGCCCGTCCTCCGGTCAGCCTGTCCGCTCATCCTCCGGTCAGCCTGTCCATGGGTCCTGGTGGCAGTGTTGCCAACCGCCCGTAGATTTTCGGACAGCCCGTAAAAACAGGGCGTTTTTCGGGCGTCCGTAAATGTCCGTAGCTGCAAATATGTGCCAGTAAAAAAGATAGTGGTGGCGGCGGGTCAGAACTGCGCATGCGCAGTTTGCGGAAATCGGCGAGAAATTCCGATCCACGAGCGCTGCCTCTGCCCGCCGTCACCGCGCAACGTTACGCGATGATGTCAGCCGCGCCACGCGCGACCCGCCAGACTTAAAAAAAGCAGGAGCTGAGGGCCTGGCGGATGGACAGAGGAGCCTCGTGTTTGAGTCAGTTGAGGACAGTGTGGCTCCGGACTGCTGACGTGAGCCTTTAACCTGCTCAGCCACAACATTACAGAGTACAGACACACACAGAGTGCCCTGGTCGGTGTTGGACGGAACGGTGAGTGGCTGTGTGCACCTCTCTGTCACGTACCTGGTGGTTGAGCCCACGAATGCAGGGAGCGGCGTCTCGTATAGCAAAGTACCAAGGAACAGGCAGAAGAGTCAGGACAAGCCGGGATCGAGGACAGGCAGCAGGTACGGAAGATCAGGAACAAGCCAGGTAATCAGGTATCAGAAGTCAGGTAATACACAGGTAGCTGGTAGCTGGGGGTCACTGGAACGCTGTAGACCGGACAGCAAGATAACATGGACAGGAACTTCCTTAAATAGCGCTCCTGGCGGCAAAACGGGCTCAAACAGCGTGCATGCGCGCTCCCGCGCGTGCGTGCGTGCTCCCGCGCGCGCGCTCCCGTGCGCCCGTGTGCGCGCTGAGCGGCTCTTTTGCTGGATATGCCATAGCCGATTCTCCTGCTGGCAGACAAAGACCCTGGACGCCTTTCTTAACTCTCTCTCTCTCTCTCTCTCTCTCTCCTCCCCCCCCTGAATAGTGGATAGGGGGGTAAAAAAGACAGAGAGTAGGGGACAGTCACAGTGCTCTCCTCTGCTGCTCAATATGAAGGGGACAGAGGAGGAAACTACCATGTCTGCAGCCTCTGACCATCTCCTGTGTCATGTCCCCAGCCTCTCTGACCATCTCCTGTGTCATATCCGCAGCCTCTCTGACCATCTCCTGTGTCATATCCGCAGCCTCTCTGACCATCTCCTGTGTCATATCCGCAGCCTCTCTGACCATCTCCTGTGTCATGTCCGCAGCCTCTCTGACCATCTCCTGTGTCATGTCCTCAGCCTCTCTGACCATCTCCTGTGTCATGTCCGCAGCCTCTCTGACCATGTCCTGTGTCATGTCCGCAGCCTCTCTGACCATCTCCTGTGTCATATCCGCAGCCTCTCTGACCATCTCCTGTGTCATATCCGCAGCCTCTCTGACCATCTCCTGTGTCATATCCGCAGCCTCTCTGACCATCTCCTGTGTCATATCCGCAGCCTCTCTGACCATCTCCTGTGTCATGTCCGAAGCCTCTCTGACCATCTCCTGTGTCATGTCCGCAGCCTCTCTGACCATCTCCTGTGACATGTCCGCAGCCTCTCTGACCATCTCCTGTGTCATGTCTACAGCCTCTCTAACCATCTCTTGTATCATGTCTACAACCTCTAACCATCTCTTGTATCATGTCTACAGTCTCTGAGGGGGAGTCTGGAGAGGAGTGGGAGCGCCGTAAGGATGGGGATCATGGGAGAAGTCATACGTGTGGACTATGTAGAGGACACTTTAGGACAAAACCAGAGCCACCAAGCTGGAGCCATCTGACTGAGCCCTGCATGGTGCACTTGAGAGGAGGTCAGTGACGGCATTGCCAGGCCAGTCTAAGGGAGGGAGAGGGATTGCTGATGTAAGGGGGGAGTGAATACGATAATGTAAGATGCACTGATATAAAGGTCCCCCCCTATATTAGTGATCTCCCCTTACTTTAGTGTATTTACTCTATGGAAGGTGGTCTTTGGTCACCAGAGTTCCCCCCACATCAGAGTTGATGGCGTTCCCCTTTACATCAGAGTCTGCAGGTTTCCCTTACAGTGCAAGGGGGTACTGCAGACCCTGATGCAAGTGGGAACTCTGGTGTAAAGATAAAGCAGTGAACTCTGATATAAAGTCGTCTCTGGTCACCAGAGCACCCCTCTACATCAGAGTTCCCCCTTAGATCATGATCTGTAGCGTTCCCCCTTCACATAAGAGTTCCCTTTCACTGTAAGGGGGATCCTGCAGACTCTGATGTAAGGGGGAACTCTGTGCTGGCCGGGTTATAGTGACCTGACCTTCATGTCAATGGAGAAATATGTTTTTTTTACTTTTGTTTAACTTAAACACATTGCTAATAGCCCTAGCTATGTGTTTACAGTTTAAATATTGAAATTTGCACTGTTTGGCACTGAAAACTGTAATTTAGGTACTTTTTTTGCAGTGCCAGTAAAAAATTGGTGCCGTTTGTAAATTTCGGCATTCTGCCAGTAAATTTCACGTCGGGGGGTTGGCAACACTGCCTGGTGGGTCTTTGGAACTCTTCTCCCTCCAGGCTAATCGTTCCTGGTCGCTCTAGCTGCTCTTATTCCCTGCCGCCTCCTGGAGCCAGGTACTGTCCTGCTCCCCGCTCCTTCTGTCACCTGACTCCATGTCTCCATGTTTGCCCTGGGCAGCACCTGATTGGTCAGTCTGCCCCTGGGCCACAGAGTCAGTGCCAGTCACAGTGGGGGGAAGCAGAGTCATGGAGAAGCGTTGGGAAAAAAGTTGCGCTGGTGCCCGCGCCAATGCGCGCGCGCCTCTGCCAGGAATTTCAATGGAGCCAAGTGCTGGAACTTGTTCCGGACTTGGCTCCTCTCCGGGACATTGCTGTAATTCGCCGGGACCCTGGGACATAGGTCAAATTTCGGGACTGTCCCGGCAAATCCGGGGTGGTTGGGAGGTATGAATTTGGCTATACAATTATTTATAACCCAGACAACATTATAAATTTTCTGAAAGCAGAGGACCTGTAAAATAAAAAGATCATTGTTATTTTTTTATGTCGCAAGATAATTTAACAACTCTTTATTGAATGCATATTTTCAGGCAAAAATACTGTATAATGAAATTTATTTTAGTGCAAACACCCAAAATATAATCCGCATTCTTTTGGTAAAAGATGAGGTTGCATCAAGTACATAGATACCAAACATGTCAAGTCTTAAAATTCCATGTGCCTGCAAGAAAAACTACAGTACCCAACAATCTTCATAGGCTTCATAGGATCTGCTTGGTTACATGCTTCCCTAGTAGGGATGAGCTGAACACCCCCAGGTTCGGTTCGCACCATAACTTGCGAACAGACAAAAAATTTGTGCAAACACCGTTAAAGTCTATGGGACACGAACGTGAAAAATCAAAAGTGCTAATTTTAAAGGCTTATATACATGTTATTGCCTTAAAAAGTGTTTGGGGACCCGGGTCCTGTTTTTTCAGGAGCAGTGATTTTAAGAATGCTTAAAGTGAAACAATATAAATGAAATATTCCTTTAACCACTTAACAACTGGCCCATAGCCGAATGACGGCTACAGGGCGGTTGCTTAACTCTGTGAGGGCGTACAGTGATGTCCTCCCAGAATTCCGCTCTTGCACGCCCCCAAGAACATCCGTGACCGTCGGGCTCATCACGGCCGTTTACCACGTGATCGCTCCGTCAAATGACGGAGCGATCGCATGTAAACAAACCGGCGTCATTTCATGATGCCGGTTCCTCTCTCCTCTCTCTGTATCGATCGGTACAGTGTGAGAGGAGAGGGGGAGAGATCAGTGGCAACAACGCTGTGGGCGGGATCTGTAGTGCCCACAGCGCTGCTCTGCAGTCACCACCGATCCATCCATCCATGCTCAGCCATCCCTCCATACCCTGCAATACCCAGCAATACTCTGCAATACCTAGCAATACCCTGCAATACTCTGCAATACCCAGCAATACACTGCAATACCCAGCAATACCCAGCAATACTCTGCAAAACTCTGCAATACCCAGCAATACTCTGCAGCAATACTCTGCAGCAATACTCTGCAATACCCTGCAATACCCTGCAATACCCAGCAATAGGGATGAGCCGAACACCCCCCGGTTCGGTTTGCACCAGAACCTGCGAACAGACCTAAAATTTGTGTGAACTTTGGAAACCTTATAAAGTTTATGGGACTCGAACGTTCGAAATCAAAAGTGCTAATTTTAAAGGCTTATATGCAAGTTATTATCCTAAAAAGGGTTTGGGGACCTGGGTCCTGCCCCAGGGGACATGTATCAATGCAAAAAAAAGTTTTAAAAACGGCCGTTTTTTCGGGAGCAGTGATTTTAATAATGCTTAAAGTGAAACAATAAAAGTGTAATATTCCTTTAAATGTTGTACCTAGGGTGTGTGTATAGTATGCCTGTAGAGGGGCGCATGTTTCCCGTGCTTAGAACTGTCCATGCACAAAGTGTAATTTCTGCAGGAAAAAAAAGTAATTTAAAAGCACTCGCGGCTATAATGAATTGTCGGCTCCCCGTAATACAGAGAACAGTCATTGAAAGTCATTGATAACAATAAAAAAAAAAAAGCTTGGGTTTCCCCCCAAATTCAATTACCAGGTTCTTCAGGTCTGGTATGGATATTAAGGGGAACCCCGCGTCAAATAAAAAAAAAAATGACGCGGGGTTCCCCCCAAATATCCATACCAGACCCTTCAGGTTCCCCTTAATTGATTTTAAGGGGAACTCCACGCCAAATTAAAAAAAAAAATGCTGTGGAGTTCCCCCCAAAAATCCATACCAGACCCTTTCCGAGCACGCAACCTCGCAGGCCGCAGGAAAAGAGGGGGGGGGCGAGAGAGCGCCCCCCTCCTGAACCGTACCAGGCCACATGCCCTCAACATTGGGAGGCTGCTTTGGGGGTCTGTGACAAGGGCCTCATCCCCACAACCCTGGCCGGTGGTTGTGGGGGTCTGCAGGCGGGGGGCTTATTGGAATCTGGAAGCCCCCTTTAACAAGGGGACCCCCAGATCCCGCCCCCCCTGTTTGAAATGGTAACGGGTACATTGTCCATTTCACAAAGAAAGTGTAAAAAAAAAACACACTGACACCGTTGGGAAAAGTCCTTTATTAAAAGATTCCAGCGGTGGTAATCCACTCTTGGTATGCAGAGATGGGTGATCTCTTCTCTGGGGTCCAGCGATGGGTGATCTCTCCCGATGGTCCAGCGCAGCGAATCCTGTATCCACGGAGACACTGCGGGAATCCCGACAGCCTGATAAGGTCTTAGCTGAGGAGGACGGGGCCACCCGTCACCTGACCCCACCCCGCTCTGACGCAAGGGGAAAGCCAAACTTCCCCAGTGATGTGCGGGTGACCCCGCCCCTCTCTGATGTAACGGAAACCAAAAAACAGCAAATAAGAGAAATCTTTAATGAGTAGGTCCACCTGAAACTGATTTTTAGATACCTATGATACTTAGCTCCATCTATTGGCCAAATGCAGCAGTTTCTTGTATATAATCAATGATTTCATTTGAGCAGCACGTGATACTTACATTTTGTTTTTTGCCCAGTTCGCACAGAACAAATGTACATGCACTCTTGCTGTACTTTCAATGACTATGCAAATTCTTTATTAAACAGCTGCTTTACCTCCTTTTCCTCTTCCCTTGCCCAAGCCAAAGAAGAAGAGGTCCTCCTCAAACTAGTCCGCCACTAAGTCACCACCTCACTGGCTCCTCCTACCAATTTAATATATTTCCGACTTGGATACTTTAAGTGACACATCACAACATTCATGGTCAAATAAAGGGTCTTACTTGCTGTTCTAGCATGATATATAATATGTGGTTGTGATTTGGTGTTTTCTTGCTGGTATTATATATGCTGATATAATTTTCCATTTTAGAATGATATATAATATATAGTTGTGGACTTGTGGTGTAATATGTTGTTTGTTGCGGCTTGATATTCTATTGTCGGTTGATGTAATTTGCTGTATGGTGATTAGGGATGGGCCCGGTGTTCGATTCGAACCCATGTTCGAATCGAACATCGTGTGTTCGCCCGTTCGGCGAGCCCAGAACTATTTGGGCCGCTCGCATCAAATTTGTGTGATGCGAGCGGCCCGCAATGCATTGCGCCAGTCGCAGTGCAATGCTGGCTGATGATTGGCCAAGCATGCACTGTGACCCTGCATGCTTGGCCAATCACAGCGCCGGCAGCGAGGAGAGCCATAATTGGCTACAGGCAGGATGCCTGTAGCCAATTATAGCTCAGGGGCTTTAGTACACGGAAGAAGAAGAAGAAGCTTCCGGACGAGAAGGACGAGAAGACCAGCGCAAGAAGAAGCGGATCGGAGGAAGAAGAAAATGGAAGAAGATGGAAGAAGATGACGGAAGGAGAAGATGAAGAAACCGAAGGATGAAGAAAGAAGAAAGAAGATTTTAATAAAGGAATTGTCAAAGACCGTCTCCTGTCATTTTTACAATTTTTGAATTTTTTTTGGTGAAATGGTAGGGGTACTTTCGTACCCCCTTACCATTTCACACAGGGGGGGGCCGGGATCTGGGGGTCCCCTTGTTAAAGGGGGATTCCAGATTCCGATAAGCCCCCCGCCCGCAGACCCCCACAACCACCGGGCACGGTTGTGGGGACGAGGCCCTTGTCCTCATCAACATGGGGACAAGGTGCTTTGGGGGTCTCAGACCCCCAAAGCATCCTCCCAATGTTGAGGGCATGTGGCCTGGTACGGTTCAGGCGGGAGGGGGGGGCCGCTCTCGTCCCCCCCTCTTTTCCTGCGGCCTGCCAGGTTGTGTGCTTGGATAAGGGTCTGGTATGGATTTTGAGGGGGACCCCACGCCATATTTTTGGGCTGGGATCCCCCTTAAAATCCATCCCAGACCTCAAGGGTCTGGTATGGATTTTGAGGGGGACCCTACGCCATTTATTTATTTTTTTTTGGCTGGGGTTCCCCTTAATATCCATCCCAGACCTGAAGGGCCTGGTTATTGAATTTGGGGGGACCCCCACGCTTTTTTTTTTTAATTTTTTTTATTTTTTATCAATGACTTTTTTTTTATGAATGACTTTCAATGAATGACTGTTCTCTGTGTTACGGGGGCCGTCAATTAACATTAGCCGCGAGTGATTTTAAATAGCTTTCTTTCCTGCAAAAATGACACTTTTTGCAGGGACAGTTCTAAGCACAGGAAACATGCGCCCCTTTACATGCATACTATAGACACCCCCCAGGTACGAAATTTAAAGGAATATTACACTTTTATTGTTTCAATTTAAGCATTGTTAAAATCACTGCTCCTGAAAAAACGGCCAATTTAAAAAAATTTTTTTGCATTGATACATGTCCCCTGGGGCAGGACCCAGGTCCCCAAACACTTTTTATGACAATAACATGCATATTAGCCTTTAAAATTAGCACTTTTGATTTCGAACGTTCGCATCCATTATAACTAATAGGGTTCGAAAGCTCGCACGGACTTTAGGTCCGTTTGCGGGTTCTGGTGTGAGCCGAACGGGGGGGTGTTCGGCTCATCCCTAATGGTGATATACTGTATAATATGTAGTTATTAGAAGTAGTATATTGTGGTATACAGTAATATGTTGTTGTGGTTTAATATTATATTGTCGGTTGATATAATTTTATGTATGATGATATATAATATGTAGTTGTGGTGTAATATGTTGTTGTGGTTTAATATTATATTGTCAGTTGATGTACCGTCATTTTGTGCATGATGATATATAGTATGTAGTTGTGATATGATATGATATATGAAGTTTGATATTTTTTCACTGAATGATAAAATTTGCTCGTGCTGAATGATGTAATGAGCTGTAGCACATAGAATGCTTTTGCTGGGTTATATGCTGTTGCTGAATGATCTCAGCAGGTCCTGCACGTGCATCAATATATTACTGAAACAAGATATTGTCAGCAGTGTATGGATATGGTATAATAGTTTCAAATTCCAGTTCTGCCACCTGAGCACAGCCCCTATCAAAACCTTTTTTTCAGTAAAAGGCTATTCAAATATATACTATATTTATAACTAATTTTTATCTAGTTAGGGCTACATGTGAAAATTGGTACTGGAGAAGCTTATACACATCAGGGTATACTTAAAAAACCTTTTTATTCTTAATTGTACAGTACCAGTATTATTTTTTTTTCTTTCTTTTTAAGCCCGTGGTGTGTGAACACACTCCAAAAACTCCACCCGGTGCAAAAAAAGTGCACACTAAAAAATGAAACACAAAAAGTGCACAGGGTGTACATATGGTCCTCCAAAATGGAGGGACCTTGCCCTGATCCCCCAGGGCGTTAGGCTCCAGACGGAGACTAGGATACTTTCACATGGTCCATCTGGCTGAAGCCAGACGGACCCCGTTCTCTGGGAGGTCTACTGAAACAGACCACCCCAAGTACTACAGGGGGTTCCCCTAAAGAGAGACCCCATGAGAGAGGGCGAACTAAGCCAGAAGGCCATGTCCACCCCCTCCCAAGACTTTCAGGGCAGGCCCGAAGACCTACACCCTACTCATCAAACGTGAAACAAAGTGTACATACCCAACAACCCCAAAAAAAATACATAAAGTGACACACAAGACAAACAACATAAAGGTAGGGAAAAGGGAAGTGGAGAAAGTGCTGTGGTGCCATTGTGAAATACAATGGCCGGACCTTCCGGCCAGGAATAAAAATTCATCTGGTCCTAGCCAAAAGGCCCGGCCCTAGAGACAGGTGTGAAAAAAGTGTGTAGTGCAGTGACCTAAGTGCCATAACTCAAGGTGTCCTTCACTCACAGTGAGATTACAGCACCCCTGGACTGCCACTCCAGGGGCACATGCACCGCGGGCTTTCTTCAGGCACACGGCTTTCCGCCAGACCCAGTGCCTCTGAATCCCCTAGATGATGCCTGTATGAGGCGAAACGCGTCGGGACTCGGTTAGCTGTTACCACTGCGTTGCCAGTAGACCACTATATGCTTTTACATGTCCTTTTAAATTGTTATAACATCCATCATCCCTCCCTCCTGAGAGTTCTTTGGATATATCCAGTGAAGGATCTTGTCGTTTGGCACCATCCCCAAGTAGATGCTCCCACGGGTGTAGTGACACCAACTGCCTTTTGTGACTCATACGGCGTAAGCCTATCTGAGTTCACGCTATCTGGTAAGCGCATTCCCAAGAGGTGGTGGACTACAACAGACAACTTGCACCAAGTCACCTGTTATATATTTCTCAACGCACCAATGTTGAATTTATGTCACTATTAGGTGGTGTTTTTTGCTTAGATCACTATTTGTAACACACATTGCTATATGGTTTTGTTTATATGATGATATATATTCAAGATTTTTCTACTGTCATATTTATTGTATAAGTGATCTATGCGATTATGTGATTAGTAGGTCTACCAACCCTTTTCATATATATGATCCTTTGATTCACAATCCATTTGATTTATCATATTCGTTTGTTCAATATTTTTAGTGACACACATTCATATTGTAATTTTTATTTTTGGATACTGTATCACTATTTAGTATCATCACTTTTAGACATCGATTGTTATTTTCGTGCTCTATGAACGCCGCACTTTTCTATACTTAAATTTTATTCCTCACCAGGGGTACCCTTCCAGCTTTCGCTGGTAGGTCCTAATCCCGGTCCCCAATGACGTATAGCCCCCCCCCCCTGGTTTCAGACGCTACCTGATACTAACCATACAGGTACCATTACACCAGAAGATTTGCATAGCCGCCACCCCAACCTCCACCATAGTCGGGGCAGTAGCACAGTGCCTCCTCTTGGCAACTGATAAGAACAGATACTACACTTGATCTTAGCCAAAAGGGCGAGAAGCACCAGTATTCATAGACCATATGTAGCTACCTTCAGGTAACTGGACACAAAACAACCTGCTAGGGTCACCGACAGAGCACAATATATAACCCCTGTCCACTCTGTGAGACTCCAGTTTTTTGCTAGTGTCATTAGATGATTGATCTGTTCTCTGGAGAATGTGGGGTTGACCTGTAATTTTTGCTTCAGGCACTGAATCCTGTGTTAGGTGCTTACCTTGGCATGTAGTGCAATGCGTGTAGTTGGCTGCAGGGTACTATATACGTCCAGGAGTGTTTGTACATTTCTACGATTCCAAGACCCTGAAGACCCCTTCGGGGGTACACTAACGGTGACAGGCGAAGCCTAAACTCTTAGTATGCCCACTGTCATGGATAAGGGAAGACAGGGTTTGCCTGTATACTATGCAATTTTATAGGCAGAGGAATTGTATGTTATTCCCTTCATTGTGTTAACTCCTGTAATTTTTTCTCTAATGTTTCTCTGATGTAAGCTGGCTAAAAAATGTAAAATTTTCGAAGGTTCATATGAACGTTCATACAAAAATTCTCCAGGACATTCGATCATTTGACTAATGTCGTTCAAAAGTACATCATAACAGTTGTAAATGGACTGGGAAATAAAAAACAAATTCACTACACACGATCGGATTTTCCAACAACAAATGTTGGATGTGAGCTTGTTGGCGGAAAGTCCGACCGCATGTATGCTCCATCAAACATTTGTTGTCGGACTTTCCGCCAACAAATGTTGGCTAGCAGGTTCTCAAATTTTACGCCAACAAATGTTTGTTGTCGGACTTTCCGATCGTGTGTACAAAAGTCCACGCATGCTCGGAATCACAGGTGCATCTCATAAAATTAGAATATCAAAAAAGGTAAATTTATTTCAGTATTTCAATTAAAAAAGTAAAGCTTATATAGTATATACTGTAGATTCATCACACACAGTGATATATTTCAAGCATTTCTTTCTTTTAATTTTGGTGATTATATCATACAGCTAGTGAAAACCTAAGATTCAGTATGTCAGAGAATTTGAATATTACATAAGACCAATAAAAAAGGGGATTTTTAATACAGAAATATTGGCTTACTTAAAAATATATGTCCATGTACAGTATAGTATGCGCTCAATACTTGGTCGGGGCTCCTTTTGCATGAATTACTGCAATAATGCAGCGTGGCATAGAAGCGATCAGCCTGTGGCACTGCTGAGGTGTTTTGGAAGCCCAGGTTGCTTTGATAGCGGCCTTCGGCTCATCTGCACTGTTGAGTCTGGTGTCTCTCATCTTCCTCTTGACAATACCTCACAGATTCTCTATGGGGTTTAGGTCAGGCGAGTTTTCTGGCCAATCAAGCACAGTGATACCATGATCATTAAACCGAGTATTGGTACTTTTGGCAGTGTGGGCAGGTTCTGCTGGAAAATGAAATCAGCATCTCCATAAAGCTGGTCAGCAGAGGGAAGCATGAAGTGCTTTAGAATTTCCTGGTAGAGGGTTGTGATCCACAGTTGCTAAGTGAAAGAATGCTCAGTGGGGAATTTACAGAATGGTCAGAATTGATGGAAGACATAGGTGGGTGCACAGGGCATGCTGTCCTGACTTTTGACTTGATAAAACACAGTGGACCAAAACCAGCAGATGACATGGCTCCCCAAATCATCACTAAACTTCACACTGGACCTCATGCAACTTGGATTCTGTGCCTCTCCACTCTTCCTCCAGACTCTGGGACCTTGATTTACAAATTAAATGCAAAATTTTCCACGTGATGTTTTTGGGGAGCCATGTCATCTGCTGGTGTTGGTCCACTGTGTTTTATCAAGTCCAAAGTCAGCACAGCACACCCTGTGCACACACTTATGTTTTCCATCAATTCTAGCCTCCATTCTGTAAGCTCCCCAGAGTCCCCGCCAGAGATCCTCTCACTTTTAGCAATGGTGTGGATCACAGGCACAAGGTAGCTGGAATAAAAGGACCAAATAGCCTGCATTTTACAGATGTCTGTCAGGAAAATCAAACCAGCTTAAGCTCCAGTGATGGCGGGAAACACATTAGTAACTGTCGCACCAGGTGGACTTTGTATGTTGCATCCTAAGGCCACGTACATACGATCAGACTTTCCGACGGGGTTGTCCGCTGGACTAGAGTCCGCCGGACATTCCGACCGTGTGTGGGACTCGGCAGTCCGGCGGACAATCACGCCGTCTGTGTGCTAGTCCGCGGGACTTTTGAAATGAACGGACTTTCCTCACACACGGAGGAAAGTCCGTTCATTTAGAACGTGACTCCAGGTAGACGGGGATAGCAAAGGAATCCAATGCCGCCACCTCGATCGGCAAAATTGACACCTCGCTAGCCCCGTCTACTTGGTATGGATTTAAATGGGAATCCCTATGCCGAAAAAACGGCGTGGGGGTCCCCCCAAATCCATATCAGACCCTTAGACTTACTACGATGTACCCCTACCCATTCTCCTAAGGAAAAAAGTGTAAATAAAAAAAAACACAATTTTTACAAATACTTTATTGCACAGATCCGGGGGACTTCTTTCCGTCTTGGGGGGTCTTCTCGCCGGACTCCTCCGCTATCTGCTCTTTTACTAGCTTTTTCACTAGCGGAGGAGCACGGCTTTCTTCTTTGTCGCCGACGCCGTCTGGGGGTCTTGTTCCGACTTCGGGGGTCTTCGGGGGTCTCTTCTGTTCTTCTTGCCGGGCCTCCGCTTTCTTCTTCTAGCTCTTTTACAAGCGGTGGCCCGGGCTTCTGTTGCCGTCGCCATCGATGTCGCCACCTTCTGCTTCTTGTTCTTCTTTCTTCTTTCGATGTTGACGCGACGCTCTCTCTGGCCGTAATGGCAGAGACACGCTGTGCTGTGACTTATATAGGGACAAGGGGCACCCGGCTTATGTCACATGGTGACCCCACCTCCCTATGATTTCACAGTCCCAGCATGCGGCGGCATTCACCTCCTTCGCTAGTCCCGTCTACCTGGAGTCACGTTCTAAATGAACGTACTTTCCTCCGTGTGTGGGCAAGTCCGTTAATTTCAAAAGTTCCGCGGACTATGGCCAAAACTCTGACGGATTGTCCGCCGGAAAAGTCCGGGCGTGTGTGGGCAAGTCCACATGTTTGGAAAGTCCGGCGGACCTCTGCTGGAAAGTCCAATCGTGTGTACGCCGCATTAGTCTTCAAATAAATCTACATTGGTTTTTATGGTGATCGGATTTATGTTGATATTTGGTGGCTCATGATTATGGAGAGCCTACTCCTGCAGCCTGGGGAGAAGAGAAAAACTCTGAGCCTGCAACCGAGTGCAATTTTGTTGTTTACAAGGAAGTCAGTGGGAAAAAGGTGCTCCTATAAAAGTATATTCAAAATGCAATATCTCAAACCCACATATACAGTATGTAGATCACTGGTATCCTGCCATATCAAATAACCACTAGAATATAAAAATACAAGTATAAAAAGGACAAAGTAATGTGCAAAATGCATATAATAAAGTGCAAATATAGTGACAAAATGTATATAATAAACAATTCCTATTTCTGTAAAGTGCAAAATGCAAAAATCTACTGAATTAATGACCATATTGGATGCTTAAAAATTCATGCATAAAAAATGAAATAAAAAAATGAAAAATCAAAGTCCAAACAATGTCCATCCAGGTGCAAGAAAAGTGCTCTTGTGCTAAAACAAACTTTAAATGTGTGCTCATAAGGGCAAACAGGCTGCTTACCAGACCATAAGATCCCACAAAGCATAGCACATAAGCACATTAGGAATATTTCCCTTTTGGAGAACCACAACTTGCTCCTGCACGGTCTCTAGATATCCTGGTGTAATGTAATCCACCTTCTGTCTCCCACAAATACATGCATCTCAAACATAAGGAACTCTAAGTGCTATACTGCTTATAAAATTTATTAATTAAAAAGGTTTTGCACTTACAGAGTAAAACTGGTATAAAGGGCAAACACAAGTCCCAATAAATACGACCGCAGTGATTGTAGATCGGTCCGTGCATGCTATCGTCACCCTGCTAGCTCTGCCCGATGCGTTTCCCCTTAGAAAGCGTCATCTGGGATTGGAGGCTGGAGCGCAACATAGCCGATATGCCTTTTATAGCGGAAGTGAAAAGTTGATCCTACCCCATAAGAAAAAGTCTAAGTCTTGAACAACTACTATTTTTTCTTAGCAAAAAGTATTTTTTTTTCACTTTCCACCATCTACCTCCAAGCCTAGGCTTAGCACCTCCTTTCATTGCAAGTCCTGGACTCCCAAGTTCACCAAGCCTTCCCAAATGCAATCCTCACAATGAAGGAGTTAGGTAAACTGTTGGTATTTGAGCCAGTCTGGAACCGAGACATTGCAGATCTCTGGGTCCAATTGGTTATGACACAGAGGTACAAAATAGATTTCCTTTTTCTGCCCCTCACAGCTTTTTGCCTTCCATTCTGCCCACATCAAACCAAAATGTAATGCTGCTTTCTGCATTTTGCTTTGGGAGCTAATGCTGCCATTGGCTCCTACTGCTCTCAATCACAGCCAGTGAGGAGGGAGCGAGAGGCAGGGCCATGCCACGCTCTGTGTGTTTTATGGACAAACAGAGCTGGATCGGGAGAGAGCACGCACAAGTGCCCCCATAGAAAGCGGCTTGCTATGGGGGCACACGGCAGTGGGGGCTGAGAAGAGGAGGATTGGGGATGCTCTGTGCTAAACCATTGCACAGAGCAGGTAAGTATAACTTATTTGATATAAAAAAAACAAAAAAAACATTTACTATCACTTTAAGCTGGCTATTCACTGACTGAATTTTGCTTTGTGTGTGGTCCAGACAGTGTGAGTAGGGGGCGTTGCATCCATCTTTGCATACCTGTGAAACTCAATGTGAGTCCAAAGAGCGGCTGTGTTCTATTGGCTGTCTGCAAGCAGCTCCATGCTACTTCAAAAAGAAAAAGAAGCTGCTCTTCATGCTGTACAAGGTTCAGTGCCTGTGTCAATGAAGCCTAAAGAGACCCTATCACTTTCCCCACTCATTCTATTGTTCCAAGGGCCCCTATTACTCCCTTGCCAATCCTCTGCTGAGTACTGTACAGTCCATGTCTGATAATAATGAAAAGCTTTATCATTTTTGCTATGACACAGGGAGAAGAAAACATGAAATCTGACAGACGTGAATGCTTTTTAATTCTCTTTCTTTTTGACCTTCAGATATTTATGACAGCTAGTATTGTACACAAGGCTCTGAGAGGCTTTTGTTTAGTGAATGTAGTTCTTGGCTGCTCTGTGATAACGCTTTGTTCTCCCTCTTTCTCTCCTGTTCCCTTTTTCTCTTCCGCTACCGACAACGCTATAGTAACCTGGGACGATGGGTCTCTAACATTAGTTTTAAGTAGTCCCTGTGAGAAAGCTTGATATCCTTATAATTCAAACAATAAACAATATCAAAAGTTAAAACAGCAAAAATTATGGTGATGACGATGATAATAATATCATTAAAAGATGTAATTTTTCCACAATACTAACATTTTACTCAGTGCACCACTTAGTTCTTGCACACAGTATACAGTAGGTACCAGCCTTTTTTAAAACAATACAAAAATGCAACAGTACAGTGCAAGTGTACATTCTTTCAATCTAGCAATTAGGCTAACAAGTTTTTTTCGTTCAACCCAGAGGACTAACACATCTGATGTTAGTGTGGTGCTATTGTGTTCTGGCATGGGGACTGCCTCCCCCTGCCAGAACACAGTGATTAGAGCTATCAGCCATTGGCTGCGAGCGCTGATCGGATGCTGGTTTTCCAGCATGCTCATTTGACAGAAGTTGGTTGTTTCCTGGGTCACTGGGGAAGCAATCTTGTTGGATTCTGCTTCCCCATGTGATTCTGGCAGCCATCTTGGGTCAGGCAGAGCCTACTTAAAGCCCTGGTTACCAGGGTTGGCATGCTTCATGCCAGCAGGTAGAGTAGGGAAAGGTATACCTGGCTGGGCAGCCTCCTCACTGGGTTTGTTCTTAAGTGTCACTGTACGATTTCAAGTTTTCCAATGCACCTGACTGTGTGAATTATTGCCACCACACCACACTGCGCTGACTCCATCTACAAGTTTACAACCAAAAATCACTTCCCACCAAATTCTCCTCAACCCCCCCTTTCTCCAAGTACAGAGCTCCCCTCTCACCCCCAAATCCCTCTCCCCAACTTAGAGAGTACCAAAGAGAGGGGCTACTGCTGAAGAGTAGCTACAAGGTACAGAAGGAGCATGCAGGCTGGAGGCGAGGGCTTCAGGAAAAGCTGCGGCCACAAGACAAGCGTGGCTGTGCACATCCCCTGTCATAACAATGTGCAGGGCAATGAAGGTTCTGTGCAAGCCACCAGAAGAGATGCACTGTCACTTGTAACCACAGAAGCTGCGCTTCTGTGGTTACAAGTGACAGTAGTAAGTGCCGAGTATGGTGCCAGTGCCCGACATGGCAGAACTCTGTTCTGCCATGTTATGGCTGAAAAAAACCCTTGCAGAGGGTAACATAATGCCATTATACTGAAATCAACTACTGTGCCCCATACAACTGAGCCGCCATGTAAATGGGGTAGGTCTATGATAAAATCTATTGAGAGGTGGACTGCTAGGAATGGAAAGAGACATTAAAAGATTGGTATGTTAAGTTCTTGGGAACTTGGACCTGGCACAGACCTCAAAAGACTGATCATACAAAGTTAAATTCTTTCTCATCGAGGGCCACCATAAGGCATGGGTGATGAAGGAAAGGGTCTTACCTTTGCCTGGATGCCCTGTGGTGCAGGAACTGTGAGCCTCTGGGAAAACATTGGGTCTGAGTTTTGGAGTTACATACAGTTATCCAGAGGGATGGCACTTTGGAGTCTATTTCATCAGGAGGAAGCTTCCCCAGGATCTATGTGGAGGTGAGAAGTTCTGTGGCTCTAAGGCAGAAAGCTACAGGAGAAAGAGTTGACCTTGATATTCTTGGAAGCAGGTCTGTAAGTGTTTTGGATTTTAAAATGACTGATAAACAGGAAACAGCAAGCATTTCTGGAATCCAAACATTTAGCTTTTCTAATGTACTTGAGATTTTTGTGGCAACCATGTGGCACTCCTCTAGGGTCAATTAGACAGCCAGAAACTCTCTGGTACTAATATCATAATTCCTTTCTGCAGAGGAAAATTTCCTTGAAAAGTAGGCACAAGGGTGTGGTAGATTGGAGAATGGTAAAATTTAGAAAGTATGACTCCAGCCCCAACCTCTGGGGGCATCCACCTTTAAAGCGGTTGTATACCCGCTGACTTTTTTTTTTCAGACCTGCAAGGGAAAAGGCATAATGAGCTAGTATGCACCGCATGCTAGCTCATTATGAAATACTTACCTTAGAACGAGGCTCTGACATTTAGCCCGATCCACGCCGAGGGAGCTGACATGTTCCCTTGGCGCGTCTTCCTGGTATCGCGGCTCCGGCGCTGTGAGTGGCCGGAGCCGCGATAACGTCACTCCCACGCATGTGCGTGGGAGATTTCCTCCTGGCAGGGTCTGGCGTCTGCCGGGCTTTCAGCCAAGAATCCCCTGTGTGCATGCGCCGCTGCAGTCAGCGGCTTATTGCGAGGGGAATATCTCCTAAACCATACAGGTTTAGGAGATATTTTTTTTATCTACAGGTAAGCCTTTGCTTTCTGCAAATCTGTGCCTTATCTATATTGTACTTGCCACTACTGAAGTTGCAAATGTTAAACTGTTTACCTTTTAAAGCGTATCCAAACCAAAAAATTAAAATATAGAATATTGTAGCTTACCAGTCCTTAGCTGTAGTGGCTGCATTCATTTTTTTTTCTTCAGGCTAACAACATTTTCAGCAGGTACAGAAAATACCCGTTGATCCTGCCAGAAATGCAGTGCCCTTGTCACTTCCTGTGAGCTTGAAAGCTAGTTCAAAGAACATTTTCTAGTCCCATCAATTCACCATAGAGGGGAGATGAGTAAAGGCAGATGTGTTTAAAGTCCAACCTGTGTGACATCCATGACTGTCACCATAGATTCAGTGGAGAAATTAGGGTAGACATAAAGGACAGGAAGTGTATTGTTTAAAGAATCACCAGGTGAAAATAAAGGGGGAAAATTAAAATATATATGTGATATGTGGTATATATGAATGCAGCCACCACATCTAAGGACTGGTAAGCTGCAATATATTACATTTTTGTTATTGGGTTTAGATGTGCTTAAACTACTGTTGCAATGAAAGTAAAACCTTAGGGATAATGTATTTTTTTAAATTTCGTCTTCTTCAGTGTTTAAAAAAGAATAACTATTTTTAAATAAATATGTAAATAAGTATGTGTTTGTTTGATTTTCTGAAAAGAACAATTAATGAGCCTTAATGAAAAATATTTTTTAAGGCTGATACAGAAAAAAGGCTCTGGTGATGCAGAAATGAACTACAGTGGGGATCGAAAGTTTGGGCACCCCAGGTAAAAATGTGTATTAATGTGCATAACGAAGCCAACGAAAGATGGAAAAAATCTCCAAATGGCATCAAATTACAGATTAGACATTCTTATAATATGTCAAAAAAAAGTTAGATTTTATTTCCATCATTTACACTTTCAAAATTGCAGAAAACAAAAAAATGGCGTTTGCAAAAGTTTGGGCACCCTGCAGAGTTAACTTTGTGACACGTAAGGGTGCCTAGGTACTCCTGTGCCTACAATCTCATACCCAAAAAGCAAGCAATTGTGCTACAAGTTTGAAGTTTGACTTGCCAAGCTTCACAAGCTTGTTGCACAATTGCAGCAAGTCCGCATTGCATGACTCCAGATCAACTTTCTTCTTTGGAAACATTCTGCAAACAAGTCTGCTGCAAGTTCTGGTTCAGTTATGTTTGTGCAATAGTCATCCCACCACAGGGGTCACTGTGGCTGAATTTTCATGCTGTAGACCAGTAGTTCTCAACCTCAGTCCTCAAGTACCCCCAACAGGCCATGTTTGCAGGTTTTTGTTCATCTTGCACAGGTGGTTTAAATCAGAGTCAATGGCTTTGTATTTTGGACAGCTATTTTATCTAAAGCCCCATACACACGGTCGGATTTTCCGATGGATTCTGTCCTATCAGACAATGTCGTCGGAAATTCCGACCGTGTGTAGGCACCATCGGACAGTTTCCATCGGATTGTCCGACGGACAAAGTCCTATCTCCTGCTGGATAGATTTTTTGACAACAAAGTCCGATCACACCAAATCCGATCGTGTGTAGCGAATTCCGACGGACAAAGTGCTACGCATGCTCAGATCACATTACAAGACCAAAGCTATTGGCTACTAGCCTCTACGTAGTCTCGTCGTAGGCAACAAACGTCACCACGTTCAGAATGATCGGATTTTCCGACAACTTTGTCCGACCGTGTGTACGCAAAACCAACATCGGACAAAGTACGACGGACATGATCCGACGGACCTGGTCCTCGGATAATCCGAGCGTGTGTATGGGGCTTAAGAGTGATTCCCAAAACATGGCCTGTTGGGTGTACTTGAGGACTGAGGTTGAGAACCACTGCTGCAGACTTACAGAGCTCTTGCTGTAGACTCACCTGACTTGCCACTCGAATTTGCTATAAGTTGGAAAAGTGTCAACTATAACTTGTGCTTCAAGTGCTCTGCAAGTGTACAACTTGCCAGTGAAAATGTGCAACAAGTTAACAGGCTTACAATTCAACACTGCCATAAGTTTGTGGCAAGTTTTTTTCTTGCTACCTTGGGAGCTGTATATTAGCAGAGTGAGATCAAAGGCACTGCTGCCTCCGGCTGTTAGTCTCAGGAGATTCAGAGTGAGGTTTGTTGATGTCACTACTATGCTGCTCACCTTTCTATTTACTGGAGGCTGTTACACAAGGAAGCAAAGCCCTGCCTCTACCAAGATGGCTGCCTCCACAGAGAGACACAGTGCAGAACCAGGCATAGTAAGTCAGTAATGGGAAAAAGATTAGCTGCAGGGGGACCGCTGAGACTTGTCCTTTAACCTCAGCCTGTCTTTTTTGGGCACAGCTTCCAGAGTTCAGTTCCTCTTTTAGGCATACATACGCATTGGAGATGTACAACATAAAATTCAGTTTTTTTAATGCACCCTGGAAGCCTAGGTACTGCATACAGCCGCCCATAGACATTGATAGTTTATTTGACTACATGACAGTACTCGCATTAAACCATGTGTAGTGTACTGAAGTATTTTCCGAATGCAGACTTTCTGCATTCAAGGAATGTGTCCATCAGTGGCGGCCCACCCATTAGAGCGCTGCCACCCTAATCCATGCGCCCAACCCTTAATCTACATGCAGGGTGTCGGACGCATGGCTTTCAATAGGTTATTTTTTTTAAGCATATAATTAGAGACTGAGGCTCTAATTGGCTTCAAAAAAGGGTGGGCTTGGGGCACAGAGCACTGCGCCCTGAGCCCACCAGTGGTATGACAATAGCAAATTAATATTCGCTATAGTCTTCCTGATTCTCCTCCCAGCCCATCGGGAAGCGGGTCTTAAGACCCAATTGGCCGAGAGGAGAAGCGATCGTATTGGCCGCCGAGGGAGGGAAGAGGAAGCCACCAAGAACGAAGCTGCCGTGAAGCCAAGGATGCAGGGTGAAGTCGCCGAGGAGAAGGCTGCTGCTATGGAGAAGGAGGAGACGCAGGAAGAAGCCAAAGATGCTAGATGGAGTAAGTGTGGGGCTGGTGGGGGGGGGACGGGTGACCGACCAGGGAGGGGGGGATGGGTGGTGACAGGTGTCTTGTTTACAGCACCAACCACCACTGGTGTCCATACACAGGTTTTCTGTGTACCGATGCATAACCACACATGCAAAAGCCATTCATGTCTGTGGCCAGCTGTACGCAACACCTTGGCTTCTAAGAAATTTACCTTGTATGCCCCTGGCATGCCTGTATGCATGAGCCTAGTTATCGGCCATGTACTTATGCAAATATCAGTGCAAATACCCACAGCATATATGTAACTATGCAAATGAAGGCACGAAACCAATCAAAATAGTGATGCCAAGTACTGTATATAACTAAATGATTTGTAAGAAACAAATTACAATGTGGTTTGTAAGTAGTCTTGTAAACAAAACATGCAAATTGTAATACAAATGCCTAGGGATCCCATTGGTATCATGTGAGTAAATCATGCAAACATCAGCACAGGCTATAAAAAGAAATGCAGAGTGGCAAGAACCAATATTTGTATGTGTATTTAAATACTGTGAACACACTATAAAAACCGAAGCCAGATTGTCAAACAGAACGATACAAAGCAGCACGTGTTTAGCTAGGGGCGATGCTGTGTGTAAGAGAGCAGTTTGATTACAATAGGAAAGCGTATCGGATGAAATTGGGAACAGCCTTTATGCCATTCATAGATCTCTGTTGAAACAATGTAACATAAACAATCTCAGAAAAATATCCATGTACCATTTCAAGTCCATGACAGTTAGGACTGTTTCCTGCTCTTGTGATAGACCGCACTTGTTTGTGGTAAATAAGAACAAAAGGAATTTCAATTCTGTTTTGACTCGTACGCGTAGACAAAGAGAAGCAAACTGGTACTACAAGTTATAGGGCTCACTGAACCTGTACAGGCATATGGCGTCAGGTCCCAACATGTGGCAATAGCATAAGTCATATAGAACATACATTAAAGTCTTAAGGTTTGTTTTACATGAATGCATTCTTGGCATTAAGTTAAAAAACCTGTTGTGCAGAGGAGTTTCCCCCGGGCCACCCTTATGCCGCGTACACACGATCGGACTTTCCGACAACAAAATCGTTTAGTTTTTTTCCGAACGATGTTGGCTCAAACTTGTCTTGCATACACACGATTACACCAATGTTGTCGGAAATTCCAAACGTGAGAACGCGGTGACGTACAAGACGTACGACGAGCCGAGAAAAAGGAAGTTCAATAGCCAGTGCGGCTCCTTCTGGTTGATTCCGAGCATGCGTGAATTTTTGATGCGACGGACTTGTGTACACACGATCGGAATTTCTGACAACAAAGTGAAGTTGGCGGAAAATTTGAGAACCTGCTCTCAAACGTTTTTGGCTGGAAATTCCGACACCATATGTTCGCTGGAGCATACACATTGACTTTCCGACAACAAGCACACATCGAACATTTCCCATCGGAAAGTCCAACCGTGTGTACACGGCATTATACTTACCTGAGCCCAGTTTTGATCCATTGCTGTGCATGAGAGCAGCCACTCCCTCCCTCCACACAGGGAAAATTGATAGCTTAGTGGGCAAATTGATAGCAGCAGGAGCCATTAAAATGAAGTGTAGCGCTACCAATCTCTACCTAGATCCCATATAGATACCGAAAACCAAAAAAAAACATATGTTCACGACACAATGTACTAGGATAACAAATAAATAAGCAATATATCACTGTATATAATTAGTGTCAGTTCATAACTTCAAAACTTGTCAGTTCATATAACGTAACGTTTAAAGGGGTTGTAAAGGAGATAATTTTTTTTTTTTTTAAATAACAAACATGTTATACTTACCTCCACTGTGCAGCGCGTTTTGCACAGAGTGGCCCCGAACTTTGTCTTCTGGGGTCCCTTGGCGGCTGTCTCGGCTCCCCCCCACAAGTACTGCTCACCTTAATGCGAGCTCCCTCGCATGGTGTGGAGTACTTGCGGGCGCGCTCCCGTGATACAGCTGGCGGCTATAGCCACTCGCTGTATCACTCGGCCCTGCCCCCGGCACGCCGTGTCATTGGATGTGATTGACAGCAGCGCGAGCCAATGGCTGCGCTGCTTTCAATCCATCCACTCTAGCCAATCAGTGGCCAGGGTGAGTGGCGAAGAGGAAGTTGGGGGTGAGCTCGGGATTTTGAGGGGTCAGGTAAGTAAAACGGGGGGCTGGAGGGGGGTCGGTATTGTCCGATGTTTTTTCACCTTAATGCATAGAATGCATTAAGGTGAAAAAACTTTTACCTTTACAACCCCTTTAACGCAACGTAAAGTGACAGTTCATCTGCAAGTGATGTGTAATCCTTATAGAAAGAATTGTCCACTCAGTTGGAGGCTCCCTGTAGCTTTGGATGCATCCCCAATAGCAATCTGTATATGATACCTCTCTCTACATATCTCATGCTGGTCGTTCATGAATGGGTGGTCCTTGTGGTTACATGGTCTATACTATTGCCCGCTTGCCTGGCCCTGGTAGGGTAATGCACCTGTCAGATCCATCTATCTAGAATCCCTCCACCGATCCATGCTGTTTTGTGTCTGTTTATGTATTTTCTATGATTCGTAAAGGATCTAGAACTCAAGTCACCCCTGAAGAAGGAATATAATTCTGAGACATGTGGGAAAATCTAGCAATTTATGTGGACTGACCACGGTTTCTCTCTGGCAGTACCCAACGTGCATTTCATTGATTTTGAGTACTTGTTATGTATATGGATCAAGTTTTATGCATTTGTTGCCATGACTTATATGCATGTTAGCAATTGTTGCCTTTTAACGCAAAAAATAAAATAAAAAGTATTGTCCAGTTTTTTTTTGATGAAGTCATGTGGTGCGTGACGTAAAACACATAGGGTGGAGCCTGAGGAATTGCGTACCAGAAGTGACATCATACCAGGAAGACATGGCATGAGAGTAACTCACATCGCAGGTAAGGTGCTCTTAAAGGGACCAGTACCCTTGTCCTTCAGGAAGTACACTCGAGAAGGAGGCCATACTACAAAACGCTTTTCCTGGATAACAGCAGGAGATGACAAGTTGGAAAGATTATACAGTATCTCACAAAAGTGAGTACACCCCTCACATTTTTTGTAAATATTTTATTATATCTTTTCATGTGACAACACTGAAGAAATGACACTTTGCTACAATGTAAAGTAGTGAGTGTACAGCTTGTATAACAGTGTAAATTTGTTGTCCCCTCAAAATAAATCAACACACAGCCATTAACCCCTTCCCGACCAGCCGCTGCAGTTGTACTGCGGCAGGTTGGCTCCCCTGGCGAACCAACATTCAGTTACTAAGTTTTTACCACTAGGAGGCTAGTGCACAACGCTGGAGGCACGCGCACGCATTTCCGGAGCCAATGTGCGTGCCGCCGGGCACCCATGATCGCTCCACACAGACAGAAGGGAGATCTGTTAATGTAAACAGACAGATCTCCGTGCTGTTAGGGGTTAGGAGAGCGATTTGTTGTTCATACTAAGTATGAACAACGATCAGGCTCCTCACCCAGTCAGTCCTCTCCACCCACAGTTAGAATCACTCCCTAGGGAACACAGTTAACCCCTTGATCGCCCCCTAGTGTTAATCTGTTCCCTGCCAGTGACATTTACACTAAACATGTGCAATTTGTTTCATAACGAAACGAAATTTGCGGATATAACGAATGAATTCGACATGTTCGATAATTCGTTAAGATCTAATGAAACAAAAGGTCAACTCAAAGTAAATCTTACAGTCCAATCAGCTGATTAATTTTGTGCTGGAGGTTGGATTACTGGCAAAGTGCATTCCTGAGAACTGAGTGAGAGAAGGGTGTTGTATTGTATTTGAGCCGAGGAGAAGAGATATTGTCATTGTGTGTGTTAATAGATTCAATAAACAAATGACTTTCCAAACTACGAATCATTATCACGAATCAATATACATACATAAATATCAAATTTCAACTATTAGGAAAGAAATTATAGTGGATATAATGAATGAATTCGACATTGGATGCTGGTGATGGCAGGAATTTCTGTTGAGAGAAGCGAATGATGTCCAGCTAGCATTATGCAAATGGTGACCCAGAGAAAGGCATATCCCCTATACTATCTGGGGGTCGCTGGACGCTAAACCCCCCCCCCCCCCCATCTGTTGGGGTCCCCCAATACCATACCAGGGCAGCTTGGGCGGACCCATTGGAAGAAGTAATCATTCCGGACGATCAGGACACCTTCCATTGTGGGACCAGAGCAACACCTGATACAGACACCTGCAAAGCTGTTCACCCCTGCAGGGGTACATAGATCTGGTGAGTGAGGGAGCCAAAGGGGGCAGCACAAAGTCACCATCACTGTTGGAGCACAAAAGTCACCGTTTGAATCATTACAGCAAGATTTTTTTGACACAGCGTCATTTATATCTGCTTTTTTGTAATTGGACTTATTATTATTCACCTGGGGATGCCTTATGTATTTATATAGATTTTTTTTTTTGATTTATTAATTTTTTACGAGACTTCTCTTTATTATTATTTTTTCACTGTCATCTACACATATAATTTTTTGGTCTGACACAGTCACAGAAACCGATTATTTACACAATAGTTGGTATCCTCATTAGAGTGCTTTATATCATTTTTTTATTGATAATACACACCTTTAATAGGGCTATGGTATTAATTTATTAATATAAGGTGCATATTACTATTTGTGATCACTTATACGGGTATTAAAGGGTGGACAGAGGATTTAGGCTATCTGGCCAGCCTTTTCTATCCCATCCCATTTTTTTTTTTCTTATTTTATTTCTTATATTGCACATATACTTATACTTATTGTTCAGTGTTTATTGGGGTCTGTGGAGTCAGGGGAAACATCCCTACACTAAGGGAGTGCCCCTCCTCACCCTTTTTATTACAGTTTTTCATACACTGTCCAGCGGGGGAAGATACAGTGATGCTAGGATAGGTAGCGCCAATTTTTCCTTATCTGGACATATAATGAATGAATTCGACATGATTCGAGATTCAGTATAACGAATATCGACACTCAACTACAGAAATAACAAATTATCTGAAAACGAATTAATGTAACATAACGAATCTAACAGAGCGAAATTATGTATTTTACTAATGAAAACTAAGTCTAATTTACACAGTAATCAGTGAATTTTTATAGCACTGATCGCTGTATAAATGCCAATGGTCCCAAAAATGTGTCAAAAGTGTCCGATCTGTCCGCCATAATGTCGCAGTCCTGATAAAAATCGCTGATCACCGCCATTACTAGTAAAAAAAAAAAATTATAATAAAAATGCCATAAATCTTTCCCCTATTTTGTAGATGTTATAACTTTTGCGCAAACCAATCAATATACGCTTATTTTGATTGTTATTACCAAAAATATGTAGAAGAATACTTATCGGCCTAAACTGAGGAAAAAATTAGCTTTTAAAAAAAAAAATTGGGGATATTTATTATAGCAAAAATAACAAAATATTGTGTTTTTATCAAAATTGTCACTCTTTTTTTGTTTAATGCGCAAAAAAAAAAAAAAAAACGGAGGGGCGATTAAATACCACCAAAAGAAAGCTCTATTTGTGTGAAAAAAATTTTGTTTAGGTACAAAGTCGCACGACCGCGCAATTGTCAGTTAATGCGAGTGCCGTATCGCAAAAAATGGCCTGGTCTTTGAGCAGCCAAATCTTCTGGGGCTGGTGGTTAATGTCTAAACCGCTGGAAACAAAACTGAGTACACCCCTAAGTGAAAATGTCGAAATTGGGCCAAATGTATCAATATTTTGTGTGGCCACCATTATTTTACAGCACTGCCTTAACCCTCTTGGGCATGGAGTTCACTATGACAGTGACATGACACTCCCACCACCATGCTTGAGTGTAGGCAAGTTTATCTTGGTCTCATCAGACCACAGGACATGGTTCCAGTAATCCATGTCCTTAGTCCGCTTGTCTTCAGCAAACTATTTGCTGGCTTTCTTGTGCATCATCTTTAGAATGCGGCTTCCTTCTAAGGCCCCATGCACACGAGACGCTGTTATACGCGCGTTCAGAGGCAGTTGGACACTTCTTTCAACTGCCCTGAACGCATGCAATATTATCCTATGTGTCCATGTACATAGTCTTGTATGCAGTTGCGTTTAACCTCGTTTTTCCAGAAGCAAAAAAATGGGTTCAGACACTTTTGCTTTTCCACGTTTCAGACACAAAACACGGCTAAACGCGTTTGCGTTTATAAGCGTTTTTTAAAGGAACCCAATTTTTTGGACCAGAAAACTCAGAAATATGATGGTAAACCATAAAAAATACTAAAAAAATTGTTTTAAAATGACGTAATTACTTTAGATAGAGTTAATAGAGCATATATACTCACTGATGCAATGGCATAAAAAAAACTCTATTTTTTTAGGTGGCTTAGACAATGGGGAATGTCTCCACTTCTTTGCCCCAACCCTTCATCCAATTTCTAATCTAATCAGTGACTCTACCTAGTCTGACCAAAGCATAGTAATGTCTTTTTTTCACAAAGAAAAACCTGCATACCAATGTCTAGTCAGCCCCAACCCCCCACCATGTTTGTGAAATATCCAACGGACATTCCCTAGGACACACTTAACCCCTTGATCGCCCCCTAGTGGTTTACCCCTTCCCTGCCAGTGTCATTTATACAGTAATCAGTGCATTTTTATAGCACTGATCGCTGTATAAATGACAATGGTCCCAAAATAGTGTCAAAAGTGTCCGATGTGTCCACCATAATGTTGCAGTCACCATAAAAATCGCAGATCGCCGACATTACTAATAAAAAAATTATAATAAAAATGCCATAAATCTATCCCCTTTTTGTAGACCCTATAACCTTTGCGCAAACCAATCAATATACGCTTATTGCGATTTTTATTTTACCAAAAATATGTAGAAGAATACAAAAACAAAAAACATATTTTTTTGGGGAGATTTATTATAGCAAAAAGTAAAAAACATCCGGGGTCTATAAGACCCTCTTCTACCCTGGAAAGCATGAGATTAAAAAAAAAAATGTCTGCTTTCCAGTAAAAAAAAGGCAATGTTTACATCTGCCAGAGCCGGAGGGACATCATGACGTCACTTCCGGCCTCCCAGGATCATAGAGTTAGCCCGGGATCATCCAGTCCATGGCCAGCTATGCGGTAACCCAGCGGAGCTGCCGGATCGGATCTTCGATTACACAGGATGGGGCGGGGACATCTCCTCCCGCTCCCTGTAAAAGCAATCCAACGGCGAATCAGCCACTATGATGGCTTTTACATCGTAGGGAATCATTAGCTGAAAAGAAAGATACTGGGATGATGTCTGTAGCTGCAGGCATCATCCCGATATCTCCACTTCAAGTCCAGGATGTCCTATGGGCGGGAAGTTGTTACAGATAATCCGTACACCCACTAATTAACGGTTTTGTAATCTATTTTTCACAATTAGTTTCTTACTGTGTTTTTCTGCCTCATTGTAACATCCTCTGTGAGCTACTACAGTGATTATCTGCTTCCCTAGTGGCCCCTCAGGTATAAGATATACCTACTTACATTGTGCCAAGCTGGACCAATGTAAGTACGGTATGTAATTAAGATCATACCTGGAGTTCAGCTTTAGGCTGGGTTCAGACTGCTGCGGTGCGGGAACGCTGCAAATCCACTGCGGGTTCCCGCACCGCATGTCTCCCGCCGGCAGTTCACACTGCCCTATGCGAGCTGCTGGGAGTGTCAATGAAATGTTAATGACACCCCCATACCAGCTCGCATATCGCAGTGCGATCTGCAAACTCGGACAGGAATCGGATCGCATGGTGAGAACACCATGCGATCCGATTCTGCAACAGACCGAAAAAAAGGGTCCTGTGCGAGTTTGGGCCGAATGCGATGCGAATTCAGCCATACTATCTGTATGGCTGAATTTGCATCGCACAGAGATCGCATATGATTTGAACTGCAGTGCGGTGCGAATCATATGCGATCTCTTGCACCGCAGCAGTCTGAACCGACCCTTCGTGCTGGGATGTGATCTAGAGAAGGAGAGGGAGGGTTGGGGGTAAATTTGAGTCATGTCTGGAGATCACCTTTAACATGTAGGGGAATTCCAGTCACTAGTTTTATAAAGCAATTTCCAAACTTGTCTCTAAAGGTTTTAGCTGTCCACTAAACTTTATCTTTAAGACTTAAGAGGTTTCATGGCAATTACCTTTCTGAAAGGTTCTTTCCTTTAACTGACCTTTCCAGTTTATCCTTACAAGAAAGCCTGCAGAACAGTCATGATAGCAAGGTGCTTGACAGAACAATTGTTATATAAAGTCTGGCTATTTCTGTTTCTCTGTAATATACTAATATACTGCAGCCAAAACCAGCCAAAACGATTTTACATTTTGGATAGAATTATGAAGAGTTACAGTGGTTGTAAAGGTTTTTTCTTATCCTAATGCATTCTCTGCAGACCCCATATACTTACCTGAGCTTGAGCTCGATCCAGCGATGTGCCCGAGAGCAGCGGTTCTCTCTGCTCTCTCACTCCCCATAGGCTCCCACTGCTGTCCATCACAGCCAGTGAGAAGGTGTGGGGGCGAGGCTGAGCCACACTCTGTGTGTTAATGGAAACACAGAGTGCGCCTCAGGACCAAGCCCACACGAGTGCCCCCAAAGTAAGCAGCTCGCTATGGTGGGCACTGGGCAGTGGGGAGGAGAGGTGGTGGAGGATACGAGAAGAGGAGGATTGGAGCTGCTCTCTGCAAAAAAACATTGCACAGAGCAGGTAAGTATAACATGTTTGTTATTTACATAAAAAAATTGGTTAAAACATTAACTTTCAGGAGAATTTCTCTTATCTGCTCCATTATAATCTTTAAAATTACTATTAAAACCATTTGCAAAAAAACTGTTGATCTTGTTATAAATTCCGCCTTCCTGTTTCCTGTGTCAGCAATACTTTTTTAAGATGGGGAAACCCTTGAAATCACTTTTTGGTCTCAGGGAACCCTGCAGAAATGCACTACCTATATCTACAGCTGTCAGTACACCAGTGTGGTTACCAGTGGGGGCGGGTGGTCATTTTTTTTTGGGGCGGGGTCTGCAGGCGGGTCTGGTGCACTTACCATATCTATGCAGCGCTTCACCGGTGGCTTCCCTTGCTTGGTGGTGGCGATAGCTTTCCCTTCCTCTGCTCTCCATGGGCATCAGCGACTTCCGTTTCCTCCCTCCTCCTCGGCAGCCAATCGGGAGTATTCTCTTTTCGGCCAACCGGAGAACGGGGTTCAGACCTGGTTCTGATAGGCCGGATTGCTGTTGTAACACCTGGTTGGGCTCATGGCGCACTCAGCCCACCCTATTTTGAAGCCTATTAGAGCCTATGGCTCTAATCGGGTGTTTCAAAAAACACCTCTGCCACTGTAATGCAGGCGTCCAGCGTCTTGAAAGGGGCCGGACGCATGAATAGTGGGTGGCCGCGGCAGCCGTGGATAGATTCATGCAATGCATGAATCTATCCATTATTCATATAGGGGGTGGCATGGCACTCCCTAATGTATGGGCCGCCACTGATGGTTACTTGAAAGAATGATCCTTACATTTGTGGTCATTGGAAAGAATCCACCCCTTACAGACAGTTAAAAAGATCATTAGTATCAGTGATTATTTATCTGAGAGACAGAAATTGCTCATTACTCAAGGAACCCCCAGTAGCTTCTGGAGGAACCCTAGGGTTTCACAGAATCCTGGTTGAGAAAGGATGCTCCATGTTATCTAAAAGAGTCTATGGAAAGTTAGCGATAGACTAATAGGATTTTGTTCAAAATGTTTTTGTTTTAAGAACATTCATTAAATTTTCGAATGATTAGTGGGGGAAAATCGACATTTGTTTTGACCATATTAATGAGATAATTAGAAGGATCAGGATAGAAAATTCCCAAACGAATGAATTTCTAACAGTGCTCGGGAAAGTTCATTTATTTCAAAATAAATTTGAAGTACTTTCCATCAACATTTGTCAAGTCATCAAATGTACTAAGAATTTTCATACGAATGTTCACACAAACGTTTGTTTGAAAATTTACTAGTATAAAGGCAAGCTTATCTCTCCTAGTTCTTATCTTGGGACTACAAATTAGTGCCTATGATTTGGAAAAAAAGTGCCTATACTTCTGGATGGATGGACTAGTTTAGCAAAATACCAGGCAGAGCTGAAATCACTCAATCCATAAAAGTGCTGTGTCTTCAGCCCACAATAGTAAATTAAAAGGTAAGTACATTTCTGACAGATCAACAGGTATTTTCTGTACTTGCAGGGTCTTTAATGGGAAAAAATGCAGGGAACTGTGCATGTATTCCAGATATGTTGTCAGAGCTGGGCTCAGCCCTTCCTTCTCTGAGCTGGCCGCTCATCTGTCGGCTAATTGCCAGCTCCTATCTCTCCACAGTTACTCAGCTGTTGATGATATCCTGCTCATCAGTCCTGCCTACTTAAGCTGTCCAGTCTAGAGGATCTCTGCCTTCGCCTTGGTCAACATCACAGAGACTATCTCCTGCATTCCTGTTACTTGCTTGGCTGACATCCCTTCTGGCTCCAGATCCTGCTTGCCGTTTTACTACGCTCATCTCCGGCTCCCTGACGTTTGGCTTGTCTGACTATCCGTTCCGGTTCCTGAACTCTGGCTATGTTTTGACTACGCTTGTTCTATTTTCTTTTATTATTAAACAAGTGTGATTTTTTTTTTTGAAAAATCTGTTTATTGAAATTTTAATATGCATAACATGCAACATATGATGCGTCCGCAAGACAACATTCAAAAACTGGCCGAGGCCAACTGTCTAACATAGACCAACTAACTAAAACTTCCCCCTCCCACCCCACCCCCCAGTCACATCTCGACTATGAAACGGAGTCATATATCAATTCATACAGGCATGTGTGCTCTTGTAATGTGGGGCCCTGGTGTCTTCTGTATTATTTCAGCTGTTACCCAACTATGTTGTCTAGCACATCATCCTCGGGAAGCAGGTCAAACTTCCAGTACCAGTATCTCGCAACTATTTCTTACCCTACAGTACTGTCAGAATTAAGCCATGAATGCCATACTTTGTCAAATTTCTTTATACAACCCCGACTTTCATATGTGGCTTTGTAATAAGGTAACATTGAATTTACTAGGCCTTTCCAGGCGGAGATACTTGGAGCCACCGTTTTTTCCAGGCTAGTAGAATAGCCTTCTTGCCATAAAAGAACAGTATACTCAACATTGTACGCATGGCCCTTGAGGGCACCACATCATCAACCAGCCCCAGGAGACAAACTCTAACATTCAATGGAATCGGGACTGATATAAGTTCTGTAATACATGCATGGATATCCGTCCAGAATTTCTGGACGTGGTGGCAATGCCAGAAAATGTGGTCAGCGTCAGCAGGTGAATGAGAACATCTCCAACACTCCGTTGAGGCTGAGGGAAAAATCTTCCCCAGTCTAGCCGGTGTGTAGCAACTCCTATGTAGAAATTTGAATTGAATCAACCTATCCCTGGCCGACACCAGGTTCTTGAAGGGTTGAGTCCATAAGTCATCCCAATCCTCGCCCTGTATCTCAGGGACTTCTCTCACCCATTTTTCCCTGCATCTGGTAATAGTTTTGGGAGTCACTTTAAAGAATTCCTTGTACGTTTCAGAGAGAGGCTTTGTTAGCTCCTCTCTTGTCAGCATCGTTTCCAGGGACGAGGGTATAGATTCTACTTTCAGTTCATGAAATTGTACTTGGAAAGCATGTCGGACCTGTAGAAATCTAAACAGGTAATGATTGGGGAGGTCATGTCTAGATTTAAGTTGTGAAAAGGATTGTATTTCTCCAAAAGATGTTATGTCTTTTAACGTCTTAATTCCTTTAATCGCCCAGATCATAGGATCTGGTAGATTATAGAATTGGGGTAAGGTTGGGTTCATCCAAATGGGGGTTGAGGGTGACACCCCCTGATAGCTGGGGCATGCGGTTTTCACCGCCAATTCCCAGGCCTTAATGTTTGCCTTCATTGTCAATGTCAGCGGAAGATCAGATCTAGTGCCTCTAAACAGCGCAAATCGCAGACTGTCATAGGATCCCAGATGAGCCGCCTCCAAGACCGTAGCCGCGTCACCGTGATCTGCCATCAACCACCTGCGGGCAAAGACCATTTGTCCAGCCAGGTAGTATTTTTGCCAGTCTGGCACCGCCAGACCCCCTTGTTCTCCTGGTTCCTGCAGTACTTTTAGGCCTATTCGGGGGGAGACTACACTGTCAAACTTCCGAAAAGTAGCTTTCGGAATCCAGACAGGTGCATGTCGTAGGAAATACAGGACCACGGGAAGAAATTTCATCTTTAGGTGACTTATTCTGCCTACGAGAGACAATGGGAGCTTGGACCAGGTTTGTATCCTCCGCTTCGGTCGCGTAATTAAGGGGAGTATGTTAAGAGGTATATAGTCCTGTACATTTATTGTCACCTGGACTCCTAGGTATTTTAAAGAAGAGACCCATTGGAGCGGTAGATTGGGATCAGCTTTGGGATCAGGTGGCAAAGCGGTCAATTGTCTCTAACGCTTTTTTCAGGGACTCCCCTGGGTCATCCAGGAACAGCAGCATATCATCCGTAAAAAAAAATGCCAGGGTTTCATCAATCGTACCCACCCTGATGGAGTTTATGTCTTTATCAGACCTAAGTGCAACTGCCAAGGGTTCTAGGGCGAGAGAAAACAGAAAAGGGGACAGTGGGCATCCCTGTCTAGTCCCCCTACCCACCTCAAAGAAGTCTGAGGTGGAAACAAGTGTGATTTAACTGTACTTCTGTCTCGGTCTGATTTCATGGTTTCTGACAGATGTACTGCACATGCTTTATTTGCCCTTTACATACACTTTAATAGTTCTGGTTTAGAAGACACAGACAGCAATAAATTCACAGTTAATCACTCTTTTCCACTCTACTAAAATGTTTTTGCTGGTTTCCCTGTCTTGACAGGAAATAAGGGCAAATATCCCCAAAAGAGACACAGCAATTAACAACTCGATAGATGCTCTAACCCAGCGGTTGCCGACCACTGATGGTTCAAGAGAAAACTATGGTCGTCCCCAGGGGTATTGCCGCAAATCCTTGTGGTGGATGTATACCGCCCAATATTGTTTCCAGTGTTATTGTCAATGCTGTCAGCACGCATTGATACCCAATGCCTCCGGCTCCTGTGAACTCAGAGAAAAGTGCCAGGAGTAGTGCAGAGAGCGGGAGGTGAAGAAGGAGGGGACTTCCAATGGCAGCGCTGATCACAGACTGTGGGAGGGAGCACGGAGCTCAAGCACATGGCTGGATAAGGAGGTAAGATCCAATGGTGAGTCTGTGTAAGGCAGCAATGTGATGCAGAGAGCCACAGCATTGTGTGTATAAGGCATGAAAAATGAATGTTAGTGGTCCGTGGGATTCAAAATTGTAAGTTCAGTGGTCCGTGAGGTCCGAAAGGTTGGCAACCACTGCTCTAACCCTTTCCAACGTTATCCTAAACTGAATAAAAAATTTGGGCTGATATCATTTCAAGGATCCATAATCCCTTATTGTTGATAGCAATATGAGAATGGGAGGAAATATGGTATCCACCGCTTTTCAGAAGCCAAGAAATCTATCTCCCTTCATCAGGTTTCTTAAATGGACTCTGTAGATCCATCTATGTCATTTCCCTTTATGTGAATTCAATCTAATGATCAAATTCTTATGAACGGGCTTGTTGTTAAATTTTTGTTTGATCAGTGTATTCTGACAGCACTGGAGTCCTTGCTGTGCTATGTATGCTATAGGGCAGTGATGGCGAACCTTGGCACCCCAGATGTTTTGGAACTACATTTCCCATGATGCTCATGTACTCTGCAGTGTAGTTGAGCATCATGGGAAATGTAGTTCCAAAACATCTGGGGTGCCAAGGTTTGCCATCACTGCTATAGGGCCAGCCATACACCATCACTCCCTCCACTCATTCCCACAAGGCACAGTTAGATAAAGGTCAGTATTTTCCCTGCATTCTGCATTGTATCCAATTCCTTTATCTGTGAACTGTGCTATCGTTAGTGCCTATTAACTAAATCCTATTTATTTAAAGTTAAACAATTCTTCGCTGATATTTATTGTCCCTGCCTGTTTGTCACACAAGCAGACATTATAATGGCTCACACCCAAAACCAAGAATAAAAAAGAAAATGTTGACCTCTGACTGATGGCAAATTTCAACCTGTAGTTACACAGTTGAGTACTGTTCATTCTACCATTTTTATTTGCACTATAGCCTTGTTTACACACAAGCCAGGGGGCAGCAAAAATATGTAGCCAGGCAAGGAGGTTCACATGCCGCGGGCACAGCAAAACTCTTACCCCATGTTATATACGGCAGGCAGTACTGTCACCAAACGCCAATGGGGCCATGCCGCAACTGGGCTGCAACCAACACGTAATGCATGCTGTTTCCACGTGATTCATCTGCCGTCTGGTAAAACACCACCACAAGTGTAAACATCTCCTTAACAATTAAATAATGAGGACAAGCTTTCAAGTGTTTGTTTCCCCCTTCTTTTTCACCTTGACAGCTTTTCCTGAAAAAGTAACTGTTATGCCCCGTACACATGGTCGGAAAATCTGACCACAAAATCCATCGGATCTTTTCCGACGGATTTTGTCCGACACTGGTGTTGCATACACACGGTCGGACAAAGTTGTCGGAAAATCCGATCATTCTGAACGTGGTGACGTTTGTTGCCTACGACGGGACTACGTAGAGGCTAGTAGCCAATAGCTTTGGTCTTGTAATGTGATCTGAGCATGCATGGCACTTTGTCCGTCGGAATTCACTCCACGCGATCGGAAAAAGTCCGATAGGACTTTGTTGTCGGAAAATTTGAGAGCAGGAGATAAAACTTTGTCCGTCGGAAATTCCGACGGAAAAAGTCCGATGGTGCCTACACACGGTCGGAATTTCCGACAACATTGTCCGATAGGACATTTTCCGTCGGAAAATCCGACCGTGTGTACGGGGCTTTACTGTAAATAAAAAATGGATCAGGGACAGTACTCAACAGTGGCCCCCATTTCTTTTTTTTATTCTTAGTTTTGGGCGTGAGCCATTATAATATCTGCTTTTGTGTCAAACAGGCAGAGACGATAAATATCAGAGATTAATTGCTTTAAACATCAAACAAATACAGTATGGTTAAAATATGATGTCAGCAGCATTAAAGTGACATAGCATTCACCTTCACTTTTCCCCCATAAGTTACAAAAAAGGGGAAGGGAGGGGTGCGTTGCTGGAGGCTATGGTGTACAAGAAAGAAGAGGGTTGTGCTTGGAAATTCAAGTTCAAAGGCACATTCCAAGCGAATAAAAATGTATTTATGGAATAGAAAACCAGTGAACGTAAGCATTTAAAATGTTTGACTTGTATGTGCTTTTACCTGCATTATTTTTAAGTTGTCCTTACAGCCTCCTTTTGGGTCCCTCCCCCCTGTCCCATGGCAGCAACGTGGACTGTTATGGCTGTAATTATACAACTGGCTTGCGGTAGTTTCATAACAATTGCAGAAATTGTTCTTTATACTAATGATCTCACCTGTTTTCAAACACTGGTATTCAGTCACTGACTTTAACCCTCTGGCTGCCAGGACAATTTTTTTTGCTTGTTTTTTTTTTTCATCTTTTGCAGATGCACATTTTATCCTTCAAGATTACTTAAAACTCCCAAAATATTATATATTTTCTGAAAGCAGGGAGAATAAAACACTGGTAGTACCACTTTTCTATTATGTCACATAATTGTGCTGCTGTTTATCAATCTATGTGATCTATATGTTCAAAAAAAATACACACAAATTAATTTTAGTGCAGACAAACACACAAAATAAAATGTAATTATAATAGCAGCAGCAAAAGTTAAAAGATAACGACATGTTTACAAAAAAATACTTCCCTAGCCTTCTTACTCAATCTAAGTCACCTCTCTCCACTCACCCAGGTATCTACTTACCTCCTACTGTGGGCAGCAGCCTCCTCCTGTGTTTACATCCTTACTGCTGAAATCTTTTCCTCCACCAGCTGCATTTTTACTGTCCTGGTGCTCCAGGGCCTCCAAAAATGCAGGTGATCCTTAGATTTTGGGCCCCTCTATGTGGCTAAGCTGCAAAAAAAAAGTCTCACACGTAACATCCTCATACTCAGGAAGAATATCAGAATGTGTTTTGGGGTGTAATCCTGCATATGCCCATACTGGGTATTAAGAGTATTGTATTAATTGACAACTTAGTGTAAGAAAATACATTTTCATTTTCTTTCCAGGTTTTTCATAAACCTATGGCAGAAAAATTAAAAGAGAAGTACAGGAATTTAAAAAAAAATCATACTTACCTAGGTGGATGTAGCATTGGACCAATCTTTTGACCTGTCCCCCGCCGGCTCTAGGACTGAGAACCGAGCAATCAAACACAGCTGATCGCTCGGTTCTCACAGCTTCCTGAGCAGAAAGCTGATGACTGTCAGTCACTGACTCTCTGCTCTGCCCCCTCCCCCTCGCTCTGCCCTGTGGAGGGGGCAGGAGCGTCCGGCTCAGGCTCTTGTGGCTCGCTGAGAGGCTGAGCCGGGTTTGTCAGTCCAAGCATGTGGGCAGATCCTGACCATATGGTCGTGATCTTTGCCGAGCCTAGACCAGCTCTGTGATGTCAGCTGACAGCAGGCTTCAGCCCGCTGTCTGATGAAAACATGTCACAGGAGTGCAGAACGAACTGCATTCCTGTGATCCACAGGGGAAGCACAGCCAAACAAGCTTTAGCTTTTAACCTTTAAACCTGTAAATGACTTACCATGCCTCTTAAAAAATACATTGGGATGTTTGCTTTCCAAGATGTGGTCTTTTTCTGGCTTTTTCTACTGTCACAGCACTCCAAAGCCTCCAAACATGATAGATAATCATGAAATCAGATCCCTAATATATGCACCTTATTAAAGCGTTTGTTAATCAAAAAAAAAAAAAAAAAAATTGGATCCTGTTCCTATAAAGCATGTTATACAGCGCAGTGCTTCTGCTGTGTAATTTGGCCCAATGTATCACCTGAAATACCTGGCTGATCCTGCCAGTTTCTGCCCTCCCCCCATACGATGACCACGATTTATCAGGGCTGCTGAGCCCTGACACCTTGGTTAGAGTACGTTCCTCCATCATCCGCAGCCCTGCTCTCTGTGTCTCCTCTGTCCTCCTCCCCCTCCCCTCCCTGCCTGTCAGCTCTCAGATCCTCCCCATCTGCTCTAAAAATATTTTTTTTCATTCCTTCTATAGTTCCCTCTTATTTATAACACTAAGCTCCGCAGTGGTTGTCATTTATAAAAAATATGCTGTATAATACCTTACGTCAGAGCACCGTTCAGCACTCATGTGACTGCCCATGGGGGATACCCAGCACCTCCCACTGCAGCTATGAGATCGAGAGAGGAGATCAGCGGGCAGTCAGCTGAGTGCCGAATGGCACTCTAAAGTAAGCTATTAAACAGCATATTTTTATAAATGACATGCACTAGGGAGCAGAGGGAACTATAGAAGAAAAAAATTTACCTTAACAAACACTTTAAGTCTGAAGGTGCTCCTTGAATTTGGGGCCCCTCTATGTGGCTAGGCTGCAATAAAAGTCTCAAACATGTTGTATCCCCATACTCGGGAGGAATAGCAGGGAATGTTCTGTGGTGTAAATCCAAAGTTCTCATGCTGAATCAAAACTCTACAGCAAATTATGCCTGAAAGACATCGTCTCCCTTTTGATGAGCTGAGATGTCAATTTCAGCTACCTTCCTGGAAATTTTTTAGGTTCCTGCAGCTTAGACACGCCGTGCAAGCTCAATTTTCTGATCCTTTTACACTAACTTCTCATTCAATAGAGAGATTTCTCTTTTCCCATAGAGCAAGCATTATTTTATCTTCATGACACCTTAGGGTTACATGTAAAGATACTGCCAAGGTTACCGAGCAGTATAGAGGTGTGCACAGCCTGTTGCATTAGGGTGTGCACCCCAAAGTTCAAACACACACTACCGATCACACACGATGTTCATTCAGAAAGAGAAGGGGCTGATAAATACTTATTTACCGGCCCTTCCCTCACTCATCCTAAAACATCCCTGCAGCAACAGCTGGCAGGAGAGGAGGAAAGCCAACAGTGCTGCAGAGGGAAGGAGGGGGGAGCCAGGGCAGTAGGGGAAATCTGTGCTGCAGGAACCCAAACCCCTCCTTACTTAGTGTTGGTCATCTTTCTTTAAAAAAGTAATTAGTTAAGTTACAAATTACTTCTCCCAAAAATTAATTGCGTTAGTAACTCAGTTACTACATTGGAATAAGTAATTAGTTACACAGCAAAGTAACTGTGACTTTTTTTTTATATTCTATACGTGTAACTAAGGGGTGGGTCTAGTATTACTGTAAGCAAGGGGAGCATTTATTATTATTGTTATATATGGTGTAACCAAGGGGCTGCTCTATTATTACTCTAACCAGGGGGCAGGTCTGTTATAGCGTGTAAGCAAGGGGCAGGTCTATTATTATTATATCGTGTAAGGGGCGGATGGCTACAGAAGAGGGCGAATGTTAAATTAATAGGCAGCGCTCGATATATAACAATAATAATAAATGAACCCCTTGGTTACAGTAATACTAGACCCACCCCTTAGTTACACGATAGACGCCCCTTGCAGAGTAGCATGAGCATCGTGAGCGTGCGGCATCGCCTCGTACGACTACATGTTTACTGCGCCTGCGCGGTGTAGAGTTCACTCAGAGCTGTTTAGGTTCGGCAATTTTCGTAAGCTCCGTAGTCCTTTGTACTGCCTGCGCAGTACAGGGGGCCCTTTTCCGGCGGGGGAACTTTTTCGGCAGGACACCGGAATTACACTACTGTCATCTAGTGGCGGTAGATGTAATTGCGGTAACGCCGCCCAAGTAATGGGAACTGCGTTACCATGAGGGGAAAAGTAATCAGTTAGATTACTCCTTACCCTCTAAAGTAACTGCGTTACTCCGTTTATTTTAACTCAGTTACTTACATCACTGTCCTTATTACACCAGCTCTAATTTCTATGGATCCATTACTTTTGCTACTGTATATTACTGATAAAGTGGCCAAAACGTTTTACAAGAATAATTTTTTTTTTATATACTATGTTCTATGCAAGGAAAACAGTTTTATCTAAATGGAAATTAGCAGAACCCACGGGTGTGCTGTCTTGGAGGTCCATGGTCAATACAATCTTGCCTTTTTATAAGCTGTGTGACAAAATTTGGGTTGAAGCTAGAAATGTTACTTTGTAACTTAGTCTGCAATGTGAAATATCCCTCCAGAGTGATATGGTTACCCCCCCCCCCCACCTTATTCTTTTCCTTCCCTCTCTTGCCCCTCCTCATTTTTTGCGCCCCCTTTTTCCTCCTTAACCTGTTTTTTTTTCCTTTCTCTTCCATCCCCTGCCCCCTTCCCTCCACACCTTCCCATACTTCCTGAATCTTACGGATGAGACCATGTACATTATGTGTAGCGCTATCCTCGTGAGGGCTGCTGATAAAATCTATACCCCACTGGTTGCCCGACTCTGCAAATCCTCCATCACCTCTGACACCCTGGGTTCAGTCATTTTTACCAACTATTACCACTAATAAGAAACACAATACCAATGAAACAGTTCAAGTTTGTTTACTGTGGTAAAAAGGACAAATAAAAGTGTAAAACATAACATTGTAAATTGCAAAAGGTATTTTTATCTGAACAATATAGCACTGTTTCTAGGTGCTATTTGCAATAAGTAACCTTCTAGCAGTAAAGAGAGCTACAAAGCATACAAAATGACAAACTGTGCCAGACCCTGTTTCCGTCACAGTAACCTATGTGAACAGGTCAGCAGAAGGGTATGGAACTGACACTTAATTTACTATGTCAGGTTCACTCTCCTCTGTTTCCTCAACCCACCAGTGATGGCTGGTGAAGTGTTAGGATGGGGGGGCGCCAGACCCCACCCTTCCTTTTTGACCCCTCCCACATCTCATAAGCCCCACTTATAGAATCCACCCACTCCATCTCCTGTATTCCACTTGCTTCCACCCAGGTCAGAATTATACAGCTCAGCATTATATTACAGAGTATACAGACCTGGAATCACAGGACAGAGTATACAGCTCAGCATCACAGGACAGAGTATATAGCTCAGCCTCACAGATCAGGGTATATAACATTCTCACAGATCAGGGTATATAGCTCAGCCTCACAGATCAGGGTATATAGCTCAGCATGACACAGTTCAGGGTATATAGCTCAGCATGACACAGATCAGGGTATATAGGATCACAGATCAGGGTAGCTCAGCATCACAGATCAGGGTAGCTCAGCATCACAGATCAGGGTATATAGCCTCATGGATCAGGGTATATAACCTCACAAATCAGGGTATATAGCCTCACAGATCAGGGTATATAGCATCACAGATCAGGGTAGCTCAGCCTCACGGATCAGGGTAGCTCAGCCTCACGGATTAGGGTATATAGCCTCACGGATCAGGATATATAGCCTAACAGATCAGGGTAGCTCAGCCTCACAGATCAGGGTAGCTCAGCCTCACAGATCAGGGTAGCTCAGCCTCACAGATCAGGTTATATAGCATCCCAAATCAGGGTATATAGCATCACAAATCAGGGTATATAGCATCACAGATCAGGGTATATAGCCTCACAGATCAGGGTATATAGCCTCAAAAATCTTTGTATATAGCCTCACATATCATGGTATATAGCCTCACAGATCAGGGTATAAAGCCTCTCAGATCAGGGTATAAAGCCTCACAGATCAGGGTAGCTCAGCCACACATCGGCACTGACAGCACTCCCCCTCCACGTGGGGCTTGCGGCACTGACAGCATCCCCCCACGCGGGGCTCGCGGCACTGACAGCACTCCCCCCCCCACGTGGGGCTCGTGGCATTGACAGCACCCCCCCAACGGGGAGGTCCGGCACTTACTGCCAGGCTGTGGTGTCCTGTCCTCTCCAAGTCCTCCTGACTGGGGGGGGCACTTGCGATCACTCGTTACAGAGCAGGACCGTGGATCTGTGTGTGTAAACAAAATAGTGACTAAAGTGTCAGATATTTTCTGCCGCAATGTCACAGTCCTGATAAAAATCGCAGATCACCGCCATTACTAGTAAAAAAAAAATTAATAATAAAAATGCCATAAATCTATCCCCTATTTTGTAACTATAACTTTTGCGCAAACCAATCAATATACGCTTATTGCGATTTTTTTTTTTATTAAAAATATGTAGAAAAATACATATCGGCCTAAACTGAGGAAACGTGTTTTTTTGTTTTTTGGGATATTTATTATAGCAAAAAGTTAAAAATATTGTGTTTTTTTTTTCAAACTTAACACTTCTTTTGTTTATAGCGCAAGAAATAAAAACTGCAGAGGTGATCTACTACCACCAAAAGAAAGCTCTATTAGTGGGGGAAAAAAATGATAAAAATGTCATTTGGGTACAGCGTTGCATGACCGCACAATTGTCATTCAAAGTGTTACAGAGCTGAAAACTGAAAATTGGCCTGGGTGGTTAATTTTCCAAAAAATGTGGCAAAAAAAAATATAGCCTCAAAAAACCCACCATGACTTACTAATTACCTTGGCGTGTCTGCTTTCCGAAAGAGGGTAATTTTGGGGGTGTTTGTACTGCCCTGACATTTTAGGGCCTCAATAAATTTCATATCTATATATATATTTATATCTATATATATATATATATATATATATATATATATAGATATAGATATATGCCATATTTTGTAGCCTCTATAACTTTCACATAGACTAAATAATATACATGTATTTGTTTTGTTGTTTTTTAGAGAAAAGAAAGCTCTATCTGTTTTAACAAAACGATTAAATTAATTTAGGTACAGTGTTGCATGACTGAGTTATTGTCAGTCAAAGTATCAAACTGAAAAATGGTCTGGGCAGGAAGGTGGTTTAACATGCAGATCCTCAATTGATTAAAATTCAATTTGAACGTAAGTGTTTGGTTTTCTTTTGATACATGTCAAGTTACTCTGTTCTTTAACTGGAGCCCAGCCAAAACATTTAGAAGTTTTGAATTAACAATGAAAGGGTTACAACTTGTTATGACTCTATGGGTATGCCAATTTGGGAGATTTCTGCTCACTTTGTTTTTGACATAATAGTAGATAAGGGAAAATCTACCCTGCTTCCTGTTTACAAGTGTCAGAACAGAAAGTGAGACACACAATGAGGACACAAGTAGGATGGAAAAAATGCATAAGAATGACAAACGTTTTAGAAAAATACATTCCCTTAAAAAATTGTAGCAGGTCCACTAATGTCAACAATGATGAGAAGGCTATAATAATTACTAACCTAAAATACACCCAACTGTAATGCCCCGTACACACGGTCGGAAATTCAGATGGAAAATGTCCGATCGGACCATGTTGTCCGAAAATCCGCCCGTGTGTGGGCTCCATCTGACTTTTTCCGTCGGAATTTCAGACGGAAAAAATTTGAGATCCTGCTCTCAAATTTTCCGACAACAAAATCCGATCGGACTTTTTCCGACCGTGTGTAGGGAATTCCGACGGACAAAGTGCAACGCATGCTCAGATCAAATTACCAAAGACCAAAGCTATTGGCTACTAGCCTCTACGTAGTTCCATCGTACGCAACGAACGTCACCACATTCAGAATGATCGGATTTTCCGACAACTTTGTCCGACCGTGTGTATGCAACACCAGCGTCGGACAAAATCCATCGGACGGATTTTGTGGTCAGAATTTCCGACCGTGTGTACGGGGCATAAGAAGCCACGAACACTGTGGTATTCTCACATGTCACTCATTCAGCATTGTTGTCTGTAAACACAAAGATTTTCTGCTATGTGTAAGTGACCTAAGAGGAATCCAGTATGGCATGCTTTGACGATAAACAGTAACGTTTACGGCATGCAAAAAAACTGTCACGTACTTACCTTGCGGTTATATGAATAGAAAAGTAACGTGATGAAATAAAAAGCAAAAATAAACACATCAAAAGAGCACAACAATAACACTTAGACAACACATTACAGTTAGGTCTGTTGTTCAGTTTGAAATATTAGAACAGGTCAAATGGAATGTACATTCAATTATGCATTATCATCTGCCTGGAGTTCAGCTTTAACCACTTTACGACCGGCGCACGATGATGTACGTCCCTTTTTGAAGAGGGATATCTCGGTAACGGCAGCAGCTGCTGCCACAACCAAGATATCCATCTCTTCAGGCGCCGGTCGTAATAATGGTGGTCATCGCGGCGGATTCGCCGCAAGATCACCATTATCGGCAGCGGGAGAGGTGCCCCCCCTCCCGCCGCTTACCGGAGCCATCCTATCCGTGGCTTGGTATAGAGACGAGTGAGGCTAAGATGGCGCCCACCAGTACCATAGCAGGGTGGAAGCGACGTCAAAACGTCACTTCCGCCTATACATCTTAAAGGCACATTTTTCAAATGTCATTTTTTTAAATGACATTTTTTTGCATTTAAGTCCAAATATGAGATCTGAGGACTTTTTGACCCCAGATCTCATATTTAAGAGGACCTGTCATGCTTTTTTCTCTATTACAAGGGATGTTTACATTCCTTGTAATAGGAATAAAAGTGAGGCAATTTTTATTTTTTTTAAAGCGCCCCGTCCCGACGAGCTCGCGTGCAGAAGCGAACGCATACGTGAGTAGCGCCCGCATATGAAAATGGTGGTCAAACCACACATGTGAGGTATCGCCGCGATCGGTAGAGCGAGAGCAATAATTATAGCCATAGACCTCCTCTGTAACGCAAAACATGCAACCTGTAGAATTTATCAAACGTCGCCTATGGAGATTTTTGAGGGTAAAAGTTTTATGCCATTCCACGAGCGGGCTCAATTTTGAAGCGTGACATGTTGGGTATCAATTTACTCGGCGTAACATTATCTATATAAAAAAAAATTGCACTAACTTTACTGTTGTCTTATTCTTTTATTCAAAAAAGTGGATTTTTTCCCAAAAAAGTGCGCTTGTAAGACCGCTGCGCAAATACGGTGTGAAAAAAAAGTATTGCAACAACCGCCATTTTATTCTCTAGGGTGTTAGAAAAAAAACAATATTTAATGTTTGGGGGTTCTAAGTAATTTTCTAGCAAAAAAAAACTGTTTTAAACATGTAAACACCTAAAATCCAAAACGAGGCTGGTCTTAAAGTGGTTATGTCCTAAAAAGGCTTAAAGCAGTATTAAACTCAAATACAAACATTTTTTATATATTGCAGCTTACCAATTCTTATATGTGGTGGCTGCATTCGTTTTCTTTTTTAACTTTCTTTCTTTTATTTTCACCTGGTAATCCAGCCAGTACCATACTTCCTGTCTTATGCCGCGTACACACGATCAGAAGTTCCACCAGCAAAAGTCCGATGAGAGCTTTTGGTCGGAAAATGCGACTGAGTGTATGCTCCATCGGACTTTTGCTTGCGGAATTCCAGCCAGCAAAAGATTGAGAGTCGGAAAAAGCTTTTATCGGAAATTAGGATCGTCTGTACCAATTCCGACGCGCAAAATTCCTACGCATGCTCGGAAACAATTCGACGCATTCTCGGAAGCATTGAACTTCATTTTCTTGGCTCGTTGTAGTGTTGTACGTCACTGCGTTCTTGACGGTCGAAAGTTCAATGAACTTTTGTGTGACCGTGTGTATGCAAGCCAAGCTTGAGCGGAATTCTGTCGGAAAAACCATCCAAGATTTTTCCGACGGAAAATACATTCATGTTTATGGGGCATTAGGATGTCTCCATTCTGGATGGAGGAGCAACAGAGACATCTTTGGACAGCAGCATTGTCAGTTTGGGGAGAGGGTAGTGTAGAGGGTAGATTTAGATGGACTTGACTTACAGATTAAAGCCAAACTCCAGCTAACACTTTTTAACCACTTGAGCTCCGCAAGGTTTTGCCCCCTTCCCGACCAAGACATTCTTTTTTCACACAAAGAGCTTTCTTTTGGTGGTATTTGATCACCACTGGGTTTTTTATTTATTGTGATATAAATGAAAAAAGACTGAAAATTATGAAAAAAAAATATATCTTCTACTTTCTGTTATAAAACATATCCAATAAAATCTAATTTAGTTTTTGATTAGTGATTGGCTACAGCTAATCACATGGTACAGGGTGCTGTAATTGGCCCAAGTACCATGTGATAGCTGTGGGGCAATCACAGCATAGGAAATACAGCTGTAATGAATAAATTCAATCATAACAACTTTGTTGACATTGTTATGCGATCACATGATCATCAGGCCCTGAGTGGCGGGATCTGCAATCCGCTGTGTCCGGTCCGGACATACATGTACGTTATGATGCCAGCGCGTGCTGCTCTGCCACAGTATATGTACTGTGACGGGTCGGCAAGTGGTTAAACAATTACAGCAGACAGTTTTTTTTTTCCGTTTGGTATAAAGCTTTTATAAATAAATGAATAAAAGCGGATCATTGTACGCACCTCTATCAGTGGTAAATGGTTTGTATTAACCTTCTAACTGACACTTTTGCAGGTGAGCTTGGTCTGTAAATGGAAGTTGAAAAATAACAGACTTACTTGCCAGATCACAAGTGAAAATAAGGGGAAAATCCTAAAAAAAAGAAAACTAATATTAATTTAAGAATTGGTATGCTGCGATATAGAACATTTTTTATCTTTGGAATTAATACCACTTTAAACTGGGCGTACACTTTGCACATTCGCTTTGTGGGTGGCCTATCAGCCCACAGGGCAGCACAGTGGTGTAGTGGTTAGCACTCTTACCTTGCAGCAATAGTGTTGCTGGTTCAAATCCCAACCACAACACTACCTGCCTGGAGTTTGTATGTTCTCCCTGTGCCTGTGTGGGTTTCCTCCAGGTACTCCAGTTTCCTCCCACACTCCAAAGACATGCGGGTAGGTTAATTAGATCCTGTCAAAAAATTGGCCAAATGTGTGTTTGTAAGCTATTCTGTAAGCTATCCATCTGCTATTCTGCAGATAGATGCTGACAGCAAAAAGCACCCTGAGGCAATTCAGTTTGCAAAGGTAGTGCTATACAAGTCACTCCTTCATTCATTCACTTCCCCCAATATCCTATGAGTGAGAAATTAAAGGAGCCGGCTGAAAATCATCACCTGAACCATGGCTGCTTCAAATTAGGTGCAATCCCATTGTGGGTATCTTGAACAGCAACTGCAGTGGCAGCTGTCAGAATACAATAGCAGTGGAATTTGTCCATCCATGTTATACAGGAAACTGTTTGTTCAGCACATCTTCCAAGATCCAAAGCAGTACACTTATGCGAAGATGTACTATTCCCTCCATGACATGACATATCACACAGTGGCGGCCACTCCATTAGGGGCGCCGCCCAGCCACTAATCTACACGCAGAGCGCCGGACACATGGATTTCAATGTTTTTTTTTTAAGCACATGATTTAGAGCCTGAGGCGCTAATTGGCTTCAAAAAAGTTGTGTGACATAAGCTATTATTCGCTAATGTCATCCTGCTTCTCCTCCCGGTAGTCTTAGAACTCCCGGCCAATCGGGTCTCAGGACCCACTTCCTGTTTGGCCCGGGAGGAGAAGCAATGGCCCCAGCTCTTCCCTCGACAGGCTGCAGCGAGGAGCAGCCTCCTAAGGTAAGGCTGGACTGAATGCCGCCTTCCCGTCCATCTCCCGTGTGGGGGGAGGGGGGCGGCGGTTGTGCAAGTAAGGGGGCAGGTTTGTTTGCCGCTGCCCCCCCGCCCACAAAATATTGAGCACCAGCCACCACTGATATCACATTATACCAGTGACAGTGCGTCCATTAAGGGTGCACATCGCCGCCCCCTCTCTCACGCCACCCCTCTATATGTTAAATGAATAGATTCATGCATAGCATGAATCTATCCATGGCCACTGTAGCCACCCCCTATTCAGGTCTCCAGACCCTTTTCAGACGCCGGGGGCCTGAATTGCAGCGACGGGGGGTTTTTTTTTAAGTACCTTCAGTGGGGGTGTTTTTTTCAAGGCTCTAATAGGCTTCAAAAAAGATGGACTTGGAGCACAGAGCATTGCGCTCGGAGCCCACCTAAGTGTGTTAGAAAAGCGAATGAATATTTTATTTTCTAACACTGAACTGCCTCTCCGCCAATCAGGAAGCGTGGGTCTAATGCCCGTCACCTGATTGGCTGAAGGCACAGACATCCCTATTGGATGCCTAGCTGAACGGAAGAAGAGATGCACGGGAACCATGGAGGACACAGGAGCAGTCGACTGACCCGATGTATGTCCCACAGCTCGCTTCTGTCACCCGCTGCTTGACTGGCCACCAAAATGGGGTAAGTGCCGGTCAGACAGCGAGCGGGAGGGTGGTGGGGCGGGGAGGGTCACAGTGGCTGCATATGATGGGCACAGAGGCTGTATATGATGGGCACAGAGGCTAAATATTATGGGCACGGAGACTGCATATGATGGGCACAGAGGCTGCATATTATGGACACGGAGGCTGCATATTATGGGCACAGAGGCTGCATATGATGGGCACAGAGGCTGCATATGATGGGCACAGTGGCTGCATTTTATGGGCACAGTGGCTGCATATGATATGCACAGTGGCTGCATTTTATGGGGCACAGTGGCTGAATTTTATGGAGCACAGTGGCTGCATATGATGTGCACAGTGAGGCTGCAATTGATGGTTTTTTTTCAGTATTTTTCAGAATTTTTCCGTTTGCGTGCCCCCAAAAATTGTGAGCACCAGCCACCCCTGCATTATACCAAGACACAAGCACCAAAAATTCCAGTTATACAAATAATGCCTCCTACTATATGGCATGGAGAAAACAGATTCTTTTGTTAATCAGCGAAGTAACACATCTATAATCATGCCCTGTACACACGATCGGACTTTCCGACAACAAAACGGTGGACACGGTCACACAAATGTTGGCCAACAATTACGAACGTAGTGACTTACAAGACGTACAAGATATCTCCATTAGGAATGCTAGTTTTACAAGACCGAGTGCTTCCGGCTCGTACTTGATTGCAAGCATGCGTGGGCTTTGTCCGACGGACTTGTGTACACACAATCGGAAAGTCCGACAACAAACATTTGTTGGCGGAAAATTTGAGAACCTACTAGCCAACATTTGTTAACGGAAAGGCCGACAACAAATGTTCGATGGAGCATACACACGGTCGGACTTTCTGCAAACAAGCTCACATCCAACATTTGTTGTTGGAAAATCCGATCGTGTGTACGCGGCATTAGATTACAAGCCCACAGGATGAGCATTAAAGCCTGAAAGACAGACCTAGTTATACCAGCTAAAAACAAATAGCATTCCCACATTTTCCGTTGCCTTTACCTTTGCCTTAGCAATGTACAAAAAAAGATTGATCTATGGATGAAGAGCATATCACTACATCTCACAAATCCCTGGTGCCCAACCTGTGGCTATTTGAAACTCAAGCCAGTAAAGGTAAATTATTGTTTAGACAGGCTTCTAGTAGTTAAAGTGGTTTTAAACCAAAATCAAAAGTGGAAAATATTGCATCTTCCCAATCCTTAGATGTGGCTGCATTAGTCTTTTTTTAAAATTATGTTTTCCCTCTGTTTTCACCTGTTTTCACCTGGTGATCCAGTCAGTAACACGCCTCCTGTATTAGAGTACCTACACTCTGGGTAAAGGAGCACAAGGGGACAGCTTTGGACAGCAATAGGGATGAGCCGAACACCCCCCGGTTCGCACCAGAACCTTCGAACCGACCGAAAGTTTGCGCGAATTTTCGAACCCTATACGTTATAATGGACGCGAACGTTCGAAATCAAAAGTGCTAATTACAACGGCCAATATGCATGTTAATGTCATAAAACAGGTTTGGGGACCCGGGTCCTGCCCCAGGGGACATATATCAATGCAAAAAGAACTTTTAAAAACTAACGTTTTTTTCGGGAGCAGTCATTTTAATGATGCATAAAGTGAAAAAAAAAAAGTGAAATTTTCCTTTAAATATGGTACCTGGGGGGTGTCTAAAGTATGCCTGTGAAGTGGCATGTGTTTCCCGTGTTTAGAACTGTCCTTGCACAAAATGACATTTGTAAAGGAAAAAAATAAGCCATTTAAAACCACTTGCGGCTTTAATGTCATGTCTTGTCCTGGCCGCCATATGGCTGAAAATCCTTGAGAAAAATGGCATGGCTACCCCATCACCCCCCCCCCCCCACCCCAGCCCCTTTGGGTCTTGTATGGATATTAAGGGGGACCCCGCACCCAAAATAAAACCCTATACCTACAACCCTATATACTCTGAACAGCAGTATATAGGTGGTGCAAACAAGACACGGACTGTAGGTTTGTTCTTAAGTAGAATCTGAACAGGTACATTATGAAGTGTAGCTCCATCCCAAAAAAAACTATTTTTAAGCTTTTTGGAGAACATAGGGAGGGGTTATCACCCCTGTAACATTTGCTGTCTTTGCACATCTGTTCAGAACATGTCACCTCACTTTCCGTCCCAATGACAAATGTTTTTGGAAAAGTGGGGTTTTAATTGAAACAAGGATTGGTGATAAAGCATCAGTAGAGAGGAGATACCTTTTTTCCCAAATTAAATCTAACAGGATAGAATTTCCCTTCCTAGGGTAGATTTCCTCTCACTTCCTGTTTTCTCTTTCCGTTTGCAAGTAGGAGTCGTTTGTAAGTTGGATGTTTGAAAGTAGGGGCCTGCCGTATATACTCTGCAGAAATTTGCCCTATTAGATGTTGGTGTAGCCACAAGACTGGTGGGCACAGGAATGGGCCCTGCTGTGAGTTAATAGATCAAGATTTGTACTTGCATGCACCTGTTGAACCGGGCAGAAAAATTGGGCCTTTGTGGTGGTGGTGGTGGTGGTGGACGGTGTTGCCACAAGACTGTAAGCCCTCACAGTTACTCTTGGTGGGCGCAGGAATGGGCCCTGCTGTGAGTTATTAGATCAAGATTTGTAATTGCATGCAATTGTTGAACAGGGCAGAAAAATTGGGCCTTTGGTGGTGGTGGTGGTGGTGGACGGTGTTGCCACAAGACTGTAAGCCCTCACAGTTACTCTTGGTGGGCGCAGGAATGGGCCCTGCTGTGAGTTATTAGATCAAGATTTGTAATTGCATGCACCTGTTGAACAGGGCAGAAAAATTGGGCCTTTGGCGGTGGTGGTGGACGGTGTTGCCACAAGACTGTAGGCCCTCATAGTTACTCTTGGTGGGCGCAGGAATGGGCCCTGCTGTGAACTATTAGATCAAGATTTGTAATTACACGCCCCTGTTAAACAGGGGCTGAAAAATTGTGCCTTAGGCATTGGTGCTGGTGCCACAACACTGCAACCCCTCACAGATACTGTACTCTTAGCAAAGCAATGAGACCTGTTGCAAAGCATTGCCTAAAAATTGTAATTACACGCCCCAACAGGGGCTGAAAAATTGTGCCTTAGGCACTGGTGCCACAACACTGCAACCCCTCACAGATACTGTACTTGGAGCACAGCAGTCACACCTGTTGCGAAGCATCTTTTTAAAAAATTGTAATTACACGCCCCTGTTAAACAGGGGCTGAAAAATTGTGCCTTAGGCATTGGTGCTGGTGCCACAACACTGCAACCCCTCACAGACACTGTACTCTTAGCACAGCAATGAGACCTGTTGCAAAGCATTGCCTAAAAATTGTAATTACACGCCCCAACAGGGGCTGAAAAATTGTGCCTTAGGCACTGGTGCTGGTGCCACAACACTGCAACCCCTCACAGATACTGTACTTGGAGCACAGCAGTCACACGTGTTGCGAAGCATTTTTTTAAAAAATTGTAATTACACGCCCCTGTTAAACAGGGGCTGAAAAATTGTGCCTTAGGCACTGGTGCTGGTGCCACAACACTGCAACCCCTCACAGATACTGTACTTGGAGCACAGCAGTCACACGTGTTGCGACAGCATTTTTTTAAAAAATTGTAATTACACGCCCCTGTTAAACAGGGGCTGAAAAATTGTGCCTTAGGCATTGGTGCTGGTGCCACAACACTGCAACCCCTCACAGATACTGTACTTGGAGCACAGCAGTCATACGTGTTGCGAAGCATTTTTTTAAAAAAAATTGTAAGTACACGCCCCTGTTATACAGGGGCTGAAAAATTGTGCCTTAGGCACTGGTGTGGTGGCATGGATCATTGAGGAGGAGGAAGAGGATAGTCAGTGAACATAACAGGACAGTCACTCAGCATCAGCATAGGCAGTCTTGAAGGGATGTGACATTATAAATTATACCGTTATATCCGCTTCAGGTGCCTGGTAGCTGGTGGTGATCCAAGACTGATTCATTTTGATGAAGGTCAGTCGATCAACCGAGTCGGTGGACAGGCGCACCCTATGATCGGTGACAAATCCTCCAGCAGCACTGAATGTGCGTTCGGAAAGAACGCTGGAGGCAGGACAGGCCAGTAGCTCAATTGCATACTGTGCAAGCTCTGGCCAGTGATCCATCCTCAGGACCCAGTAAGCCAGAGGATTTTCGGTGGGAAAGGTGTCCAAGTCTGACCTTGCCCCAAGGTATTCCTGCACCATGTATATCAGACGCTGGCGATGGTTGCTGGAACCGATCATACCTTGGGGCTGCGGACTAAAAAATTGTCTGAACGCATCGGTCAGACGTCCACCTTCCCCACCGCTCCTTCTGCTACTGACCGAAGCCTCAGCAACTCGTCGTCCAGGACCAGGAGTTTGTAACCTCCCAGTTTCTGGGAACGCATTGCACAGACCTTTCTGCAAGGCCTCCCTGAGATGTCTCATCCTCTGCTCCCTCTGCGACGGCAAGATAAGGTCCGCAACCTTACCCTTGTACCGTGGATCAAGGAGAGTGGCCAGCCAGTAATGGTCCCTCTCCTTGATCCGAAGAACACAAGGATCCCTCCGCAGGCTTTTCAGGATCAGGGAGGCCATGCAGCGTAGGTTAGCTGAGGCATTCGGTCCGGAGTCTTCTGGGTCACTGAGGATGACATTATCGCCAGGCACCTCCTCCCAGCCACGTACAAGTCCACTGGTTTGTTGGGACTGTACATCATCCCTAAAAGACTGCTGCTGCTGATGCTGAGTGCCAGGCTCCACCTCCATGCTCACACAATCCTCCTCCTCCTCCTCCTCCTCATCCTCATCCTCTTCCTGTGTGATGGGTGGGACAGAAGGAACACTGTCCGGATAAAGGGGGCCTTGAGAGGCAAGGAAGTCCTCCTCTCCCTGCCTCTGTTCTGCCTCAAGTGCCCTGTCCATTATCCCACGCAGCGTATGCTCCAACAGGTGGACAAGAGGTACAGTGTCACTGATGCATGCACTGTCACTGCTCACCATCCTCGTGGCCTCCTCAAATGGTGAGAGGACAGTGCATGCATCCCTGATCATGCTCCACTGACGTGGGGAAAAAAAACCAAGCTCCCCTGACCCTGTCCTGGTGCCGTAGTCGCAAAGGTACTCATTGATGGCCCTCTGCTGCGTGTGCAGTCGCTGCAGCATGGCCAACGTTGAGTTCCACCTGGTGGGCATGTCACATATTAGGCGGTTCTTGGGCAGGTTCAGCTCCTTTTGCAGCTCAGTCAGCCGAGCACTGGCATTATAAGATCGGCGGAAATGCACACAGACTTTCCTGGCCTGCCTCAGGACATCCTGTAAGCCTGGGAACCTGCCCAAGAACCGCTGCACCACCAGGTTGAGGACGTGAGCCATACAGGGCACATGGGTGAGCTGCCCCTGTCGCAGGGCGGAGAGGAGGTTGGTGCCATTGTCAGAAACGACCATTCCTGGCTTAAGCTGGCGTGGCGTCAACCACCTCTCGGCCTGCCCCTGCAGAGCTGCCAGAACCTTTGGCCCAGTGTGGCTCCTGTCCCCCAAACACACCAGCGCAAGCACGGCATGGCATCTTTTTGCCTGCGTACTTGCGTAGCCCCTTGTACGCCTACGGAGCACCGCTGGTTCCGAGGACAGAGCACTGGAGGAAGAAGAAGAGGAGGGGGTGGAGGAGAGAGGTGTGTCACAACCAGTAGCAGTAGTAGCATTTTGGAGGCGTGGTGGCGGAACAACCTCCAACACTACTGCACCTTGTCCTGCATCCCTCCCAGCTGCCAATAGAGTGACCCAATGGGCCGTGAAAGAAAGGTAACGTCCCTGTCCATGCCTGCTGGACCATGAGTCAGCGGTAATATGCACCTTACCGCTGACCGCCCTGTCCAGCGAGGCATGGACATTGCCTTCCACATGCCGGTAGAGAGACGGAATCGCCTTCCGTGAGAAAAAGTGGCGTTTGGGAACCTGCCACTGAGGAACCGCACATTGAACAAACTCACGGAAGGGGGCCGAGTCTACCAACTGAAAAGGCAGCAGTTGAAGTGCTAGCAATTTAGCCAAGCTAGCATTCAACCGCTGGGCATGTGGATGGCTGGGAGTGTACTTCTTTCGACGGTCCAGCAGCTGGGGCAGGGAAATTTGCCTGCTACAATCGGACGTCGGTGTACTGCAAGTACTTGGTTGTGACACACCTAATTCTACACCTTCAGTCCTCTCAGAGCAGATTTCAGAGAGGACTGAAGATGTAGTGGGGATGGAGATCCCAGCTGATGAGGAGCAAGGAGAGGTCCGCTTAGTTCTTTGGTGTGGGTCTTTTATGTGTGCTTGCCAACGAGCTGCATGGCAGGTCGACATATGTCTGCTCATGCTTGTGGTGCCCAAGCGGCTGATGTTTTGGCCACGCGAGATACGCTTGAGACAAATATTGCAAATAGCAGTGGTGCGATCTGATGCACTCGTCTCAAAAAAGGCCCACACCAAAGAACTTTTCTGATAACGTGCAGAGGCAGCGCCCTGCACAGGCGGAGCTCTGCGGTGTTGTACAGTTGCTGTGCTGGCCTCTAGCTGGCCTCCAGGGGGCATCCTGCCTCGTTGGACATGTGACGCCGCATCCTCCTCCTCCTCGTCCTCCTCCTCATCCTCTCTCCCTTCAGGCACCCACGTGGAGTCAGTGACCTCATCATCCCCTCCCTCTTCACCACTAGAGCAAACCTGGCAGTAAGCTGCAGCTGGTGGAAGAGTACTGCCAGATTGCTGTCCTTCAGCATCCCCTCTCTCTTCGCGCACACTACTGACTTCCTCAAGCTGGGTATCATCATCCGAGCCTTCGAATCGTTGGGCATCCTCCTGGAGCATGTACCCAACACTGTGCTCAAAGAGTTCGGGGGACTCCTCAGGAGGACATGGTGGGTCTAGGGAAGGGGTGGCTGATGATGCCATTGAGTACGCGTTGGCAGCTGCTCTGCCAGTACCCTGAGCCTGAGTGAGAGAGGATGAGGAGGATGAGGAGGGCTTGGTCATCCATTCTACCAAGCCTTCAGCATGATGCAGCTCCACATGTCCAGCTGCCGAAAACAAAGACGCGCGTGTCCCATGGACACGTGCTGATGACGATGCACGACCACGTCCACGGCCACGTCCACTAGAAACAGAGCCTGCCTGCCCTGTGTTCTTGTCTCTGCACGCTCTGCCTCCCCTTGGCGGTCTTCCAGCCATTGTAGTCGGTAGTCCTGTGGGTGCTGCTGAGAAGAAAATATAGGAGCTCTGTGTGATGCCACTAACACACTAGAAGTCCTATGGGTGCTTCTGCAAAGAAAATATAGGAGCTCTGTGTGATGCCACTAACACACTAGAAGTCCTGTGGGTGCTGCTGAGAAGAAAATATAGGAGCTCTGTGTGATGCCACTAACACACTAGAAGTCCTATGGGTGCTTCTGGGAAGAAAATATAGGAGCTCTGTGTGATGCCACTAACACACTAGAAGTCCTGTGGGTGCTGCTGAGAAGAAAATATAGGAGCTCTGTGTGATGCCACTAACACACTAGAAGTCCTATGGGTGCTTCTGCAAAGAAAATATAGGAGCTCTGTGTGATGCCACTAACACACTAGAAGTCCTGTGGGTGCTGCTGAGAAGAAGAAAATATAGGAGCTCTGTGTGATGCCACTAACACACAATTGAAGTCCTATGGGTGCTTCTGGGAAGAAAATATAGGAACTCTGTGTGATGCCACTAACACAGTAGAAGTCCTATGGGTGCTTCTGGGAAGAAAATATAGGAACTCTGTGTGATGCCACTAACACAGTAGAAGTCCTATGGGTGCTTCTGGGAAGAAAATATAGGAGCTCTGTGTGATGCCACTAACACACTAGAAGTCCTGTGGGTGCTGCTGCTGAGAAGAAAATATAGGAGCTCTGTGTGATGCCACTAACACACTAGAAGTCCTATGGGTGCTTCTGGGAAGAAAATATAGGAGCTCTGTGTGATGCCACTAACACACTAGAAGTCCTATGGGTGCTTCTGGGAAGAAAATATAGGAACTCTGTGTGATGCCACTAACACAGTAGAAGTCCTATGGGTGCTTCTGGGAAGAAAATATAGGAGCTCTGTTTGATGCCACTAACACACTAGAAGTCCTATGGGTGCTTCTGGGAAGAAAATATAGGAACTCTGTGTGATGCCACTAACACAGTAGAAGTCCTATGGGTGCTTCTGGGAAGAAAATATAGGAACTCTGTGTGATGCCACTAACACAGTACAAGTCCTATGGGTGCTTCTGGGAAGAAAATATAGGAACTCTGTGTGATGCCACTAACACAGTAGAAGTCCTATGGGTGCTTCTGGGAAGAAAATATAGGAACTCTGTGTGATGCCACTAACACACTAGAAGTCCTATGGGTGCTGCTGGGAAGAAAATATAGGAGCTCTGTGTGATGCCACTAACACACTAGAAGTCCTATGGGTGCTTCTGGGAAGAAAATATAGGAGCTCTGTGTGATGCCACTAACACACTAGAAGTCCTATGGGTGCTGCTGGGAAGAAAATATAGGAGCTCTGTGTGATGCCACTAACACACTAGAAGTCCTATGGGTGCTTCTGGGAAGAAAATATAGGAGCTCTGTGTGATGCCACTAACACACTAGAAGTCCTGTGGGTGCTTCTGAGAAGAAAATATAGGAACTCTGTGTGATGCCAATAACACACAATTGAAGTCCTATGGGTGCTTCTGGGAAGAAAATATAGGAGCTCTGTGTGATGCCACTAACACACTACAAGTCCTATGGGTGCTTCTGGGAAGAAAATATAGGAACTCTGTGTGATGCCACTAACACAGTAGAAGTCCTATGGGTGCTTCTGGGAAGAAAATATAGGAGCTCTGTTTGCTGCCACTAACACACTAGAAGTCCTATGGGTGCGTTTGGGGTGCAATGCTGTGCTAACAGCACTGCGGTTGGTACTACTGAAATACTGTACTAACAGTAAAACACGCACCAGACTAATCCCCAGCAGCAGCTAAAAACACACTAACCAGCAGCAATGGACGATCAATGACAGGTAGCAATGGTTTAGCAAATAAATGGCCAATGGTTTAGCAAAGTAGAGCAAATCTTTCTATATGAATGAATCTAGCAAAGACACAGAATCAGCCTGATCTCTCCTAAAGCCGGAACTCATGTGACCGGCGCCGACGGCGTGGCGGCCTTTTAAATGGTGGGGCGTGTACTAAAGCCCCTGAGCTGTAATTGGCTACAGGCGTCCTGCCTGTAGCCAATTATGGCTCTCCGAGTTTCCGGCGCTGTGATTGGCCAAGCATGCGGGGTCACAGTGCATGCTTGGCCAATCATCAGCCAGCAATGCACTGCGCCGGCCGCGCCGGCCGCAATGCATTGCGGGGCCGCTCGCAACACCCGAATGTGATGCGCGCGGCCAAAATAGTTCTGGGCTCGCCGAGCGAGCGAACGCCCGGTGCTCGATGCGAACATGGGTTCGCATCGAGCACCGGGCCCATCCCTAGACAGCAACATTGTCAGTCTGGGGGGAAGGGAGTGTTAAATGTACTAGCAGATTTGAATTAACAAAAATAAAGGAAAGAAAGTCTAAAAAAGAAACTAGGCAGGCATGGCAAAAGGGGCAGCTGCCCTGGGCCCCTGTCATTGTTGTGGGGCCCAAAGCAGCTGCCTCATACTTGCCAACTATCCCAGTGTAAAAAATGCCCTTGTCCCTTGAGGTTTTAGTCCCATGCTGTGCCCTGATATCTCAGTGTGAAGTTCTGTTAGTAATGCTGCCAAGTTCTGCCCTATTGTTGTGTACAGATGACTCACCTTTAGACCCTGTGTTTACATGTAAATACCAGCATTAATATGTAAATAGTGGTGGCATTCATATGTAAATAGCAGTAGTCCGGCAGCATTCATATGTAAATAGAGCGGTATTCATATGTATATCATGCCCCCCTGAGGTCATATCCACCATCACCTATACTGAATGCTGCCCACTGGGGAGATCAAGGGGCAAGCTTGAAAGTCCTGCCTACAACTGTGGTCATTAAGCCTACCATCAGCCTGTTCTACAAAGGTAAGCAATTTAGTGGGGGAGGGTAGTGTGGGGTGTGCAGAGGTAGGCAGAAAAGGAATTACAATTTGGGGTGCACAGGTGAGCAAGGAGGGATGTATGGAGGTAAGGAAGGTGGGTGCAAAGATGAGCAGAGGAGGCAGGTAGAGTTAAAGGGGAGGGGATCGGAGTGGAGAGGATGGGGGAGGTTTGGGTTATAGGGGTTAGCATGGGTTTTAGGATACAAAGGTGTACTGACAGGGTGGGGATAAAGATATAGGTCACGTGTAGGGCAGCCCATTTTTTTCAATGGGCTGCTCTATGCACTACAAATGCAGAAAAAAGTCCCAAACCCTTCTTCAAAATCACACAAAAACAATTAATGGCACTGCTGTTCATCTGCTAATGGGCAGCATGTTTCTGTGGTGTCAGGAAAGCGATTTTGCATGCGTTCTCAACACACACAAATGTGAACGCAGTTACATTGGTAAATCTTCTCATTACATTGGTGCTTGATGTAGAATCCTTTCATTCACACTAGTGGCTAGTGTGAATGGAATGTCCCCCTTACATTGGTGGTCAGCGTAAATCCCTCCTTACATTGGTGGTTACTGTGCATGCTTCTATTACATTAGTGGTCAGTGTAAACCCCTATTACATTAGTGGTCAGTGTAAACCCCAATTACATTGGTGGCCAGTGTTGAAACTTCTCTTTATTTTGGTAGTTGGTAAAAAACCTTGCCCTCACTTACCCCTCTCCCCCCCCCCCCCCCCCGTCCTCACCCAACTCCCTAACAACGCCCCCACCTCCCAAACCACCCTTCTACCTACTCTTTTTAGGCGATAGGTATCAGTAATTTGTATCAGCGAGTACTTGAAAAAAAATATCGGTACTCAGTGTTAAAAAAATGGTATCGGTGCAACCCTACTTTTTGAAAGATAAAAAATACATTTTATATACAACTATATAGATTAGACCAAAATAAGGGACACATGAGGAGGAAAGAGGGACAGTCCCACAAAATCCCACAAAATCAGGGACAGTTGAGAGGTATGGAAATGGCAAGAGTCCAGCAGATTCCTGAGGCTGGATGTACAGGAGGATATGGCCAGTTGTGTTTGCTGAGCCAATACAAATCAATAACAGGCTGACAGCTGTCTGCTGGTGTTTAGCTTTGATCCAGCAGCCAATAATTACCTGCGTTTAAGGACAAATGATTACCCCTGGACACGAGGATTATCCATGCAGGAGCGATCATTTGTCCCTAACCCTATATTGCTTTATAGCAGTTGTTGGACTGGGAATGAAACTCACAGTATGATATTTATTAGACTTGTGCACAACGGAAAATTTTGTTTAGTTTCGTTTCGTTGTCATTCGTAAAATACATAATTCGTTCTGTTATATTCGTTATGTTATGTTAATTTGTTTTCAGGTAATTCGTTATTTCTGCAGAGTGTCGATATTCGTTATACTGAATCTCGAATCATGTCGAATTCATTCGTTATATATCTGCTATAATTTCTTTCGTATTATGCCCCGTACACATGGTCGGAAATTCCGACCACAAATCCGTCGGATTTTTTCCGACGGATTTTGTCCGACACTGGTGTTGCATACACACGGTCGGACAAAGTTGTCGGAAAATCCGATCATCCGATCATCCGTATGACGTTCATTGCGTACGACGGGACTAGGTAGAGGCTAGTAGCCAATAGCTTTGGTCTTGTAATGTGATCTGAGCATGCGTGGCACTTTGTCCGTCGGAATTCGCTACACACGATCGGAAAAAGTCCGATAGGACTTTGTTGTCGGAAAATTTGAGAGCAGGATCTCAAACTTTTTCCGTCGGAAATTCCGACGGAAAAAGTCCGATGGAGCCCACACACGGTCAGAATTTCCGACAACATGGTCCGATAGGACATTTTCCATCGGAAAATCCGACCGTGTGTACGGGGCATTAGTTGAAATCCGATATTTATGTATGTATATATATTCGTGATAATGATTCGTAGTTTGGAAAGTTGTTTGTTTATTGAATCTATTAACACACACAATGACAATATCTCTTCTCTGCTCAAATACAATACAACATCCTTCTCACTCAGTTCTCAGGAATGCACTTTGCCAGTAATCCAACCTCCAGCACAAAATTAATCAGCTGATTGGACTGTAATGCCGCATACACACTTTTCGACGGACTAGGTCCAACGGTCTTTCTGACGGACTTTCGACGGAGTTCCGACGAACTTTTCGAATGAACGGACTTGGCCACACACAATCACACTAAATTCTGACGGATTCGAACGTGATGACGTACGACCGGACTAGAATAAGGAAGTTTGTAGCCAGTAGCCAATAGCTGCCCTAGAGTCGTTGTTGGTTTGTCGGACTAGCACACAGACGAGCAGATTTTTCTATAGGAACTGGGCCTAGCGGAGTTCCGGCGGGAAAATTTAAAACATGTTCTATTTCTAAAGTCTATCGGATTTTTCGACAGCAAAAGTCCGATGGAGCCCACACACGATCAAATTGTCTGACGGATTTGTTCCGTCGGACCTTTGCTGGCGAAAAGCCCTCTCGTGTGTACGCAGCATAAGATTTACTTTGAGTTGACCTTTTGTTTGATTAGATCTTTAACAAATTACATATTTGTATTGTTTGTTATATCCGTTATAATTTCTTTCGTATTAGTTGAAATTCGTTATTTTTTTATTCGGACATTCGGTTGCATTTGAATGTCCAAAAGATGCAAAATTTGGGTGAATTTTGATTCGTTACGAAACGAATTGCACATGTCTAATATTTATCATACTGGGAAGCAGTGGCGGCCCATCCATTAGGAGCGCAGGGGCGCCACCCCCCTAATCCATTCGCCCAGCCCCTAATCTACATACAGGGAGCCGGACACATGGATTGGACATGGACACAGAGGCTCTAATTGGTTTAAAAAAGGATGGGAACGTGGACGCAGAGCACTGTCCCCCGAGCCCACCCAGTTGGCGACATTAGCAAATTAATATTCGCTAATGTCTTCCTGTTTCCTGAGTCCTATCCTGAGTCCTATAACCCGATTGGCCGTGAGTCCTAACTCCTGATTGGCTGTGAGGAGAAGCAACCACCGGGACTCGGGAGGAGACGCAGGGGGGAAGCCGCTACCTGGATGGGGTAAGTGTGGGGCTGGCGGGGGGCTTGGCGGGCGACTGGAGGGGAGCAGCGATCGAGCGTGCAAGGGGTGGGTTATCTGGTTGGTTAGCTCTCTGGGGGGGGCGGTGGCCCCCCCCCCCAAGAAAATTGAGCACTAGCCGCTACTGCTGGGAAGGAGAAAAGTAGCTCAGATGAGCCAGTCAGTTATGTTGCAGTGCTCATGTGATAACAAGGAGATCGCTGATAGAAGGAGATAGCACAGTGACAGGGGGGTTAAAAGAGAAGTTCCGGTTTCCAAAAAAAAAATAACAAATGTATACTCACCTAGGTGGATGCAGCATCAGTCCAATACACTACCTATCCCCCTTCATCTCTACACTAAGAACTAAGCAAACACCACTGATCGCTCAGTTCTCCCCACCGCTCTGAGCAGAGAGTGGTGACGATTAGTCCCTGGGTCTCTGCTGTGCCCTTCAAGCTGGAGTGCCGAGCTGTGGAGGGGGTGGGAGCAGCTGGCTGTCTCCCAGCAGCTCACTGAGAGGCTGAGCCAGCTGCCGGTCTAGGCTCCTGGGTGGATCTTGACTGTAAAGTCGGATCCAGCCCTGACATGAATGGACTTTAGCATGCTGTCAGCGAAAAACAGGTCGCAGAATGAACTGCACTCCTGTGATCCATAGAAGTATGACCAAAAAAGCTTTGGCTACAGATTTCAGAGACATCTGTGCGGGTTGCTGCACAGATGTCAATGGAAATCTCACCCTGAAATCGCCAAAAGTAGTACAGAAACTACTTTTGGGAATCGGTACGGCGCGGCAAATGCGGCGTTGCACCGATTCAGGTGCTGCCATTCCTGGAAATTGTGAAGCTCCGGCGTATGGTGGCGTATGTATGGTGGTATGTATGGTGGCTCCGGCGCTGTGACTGGCCGGAGCCGTTATGACGTCACTCCCGCGCATGCCGTTAGTGGTGGCACCAGCGCGCATGTGCAGTTTTTGACAAGTCTTTTAATAAAAAATCTTCTTCGCTGCTTCTTCCTCCATCTTCTCCCGCATCTTCATCCTCCGGTCTTCTCCTTCTTCCGCTCTTCTGTCTTCTTTGTCCGGTGTTCTTCTTCCTCTGCCGCCGCCGCTCCTCCCGCCAACGACCCTCCTCCAATGCTGCGTCCCACTGATCTGTCGGCGCTGATGTCCTGCATTCATTAAATAATGAGGGGGCGTGACAATCGGATTACGTCACCCGTAGGCCATGCCCCTTGTGATGTCACCGCCCGGGCATGATGGGTCAGTGACGTCACAAGGGGCGTGGCCTCAGGATGACATAATCCGATAGCCACACCCCATATTTATTTAAGACATGTAGGACATCGGTGCCGACAGATTAGCGGGACGCAGCATTGGAGGAGGGTCGTCGGCGGGGGCAGTGGCAGCGACGGCAGAGGAAGAAGAACATCGGACAAAGAAGACAGAAGAGCGGAAGAAGGAGAAGATCTGAGGATGAAGATGCGGGAGAAGATGGAGGAAGAAGCGGCAAGGAAGATTTTTAATAAAAGACTTTTTAAAAACTGTCTACTGTATTTTTTAACACTACACTACACTATGTTTTTTCCAGGTGAATGGGTAGGGGTACGATATACCCCATACTCATTTACATGGGGGGGGGGGGCCGGGATCTGGAGACCTTCAGATTCTGATAAGCCCCCCCCCGCAGACCCCGACAACCACCGGGCAAGGGTTGTCAGGAAGAGGGCTCTTGTCCCCATCAACATGGGGGCAAGGTGCTTTGGGGTGGGGGGGCACTGAGCCCCCCCCTGCCCCAAAGCACCCATCCCCCATGTTGAGGGCATACGGCCTGGTATGGTTCAGGAGGGGGGGCGCTGGCTCGCCCCTCATTTTCCTGACCTGCTCTGGTATAGATTTTGGGGGGACCCCCACAACATTTTTTTTTTAAATTTTGGCGTGGGGGGCCCCTCCGAATCCATACTAGACCCAAGGTCCTGGTATGGACCTAGGGGGGGGACCCCACGCCATTTTTTTCTCGATTTCTTTTTAAAAATATATACAATGTAAAAAAAAGGAATAAAAAAAACGCAAAATGCAAATCGCGGCAAAATCGCTGTAAAATCGTGGTAAAAAACGCGGCACTTGCGATTTGGATGCGGGTCCATTGAATTCTATTACATGCAAATGCTCCATTTTGCGGGAAAAAAGTCCCTGACCCTTTCCAAAAACGCAGAGGCACTAAAATGCATTGATGTGAACATGTTCCATAGGAACCCATGTTAAAAAAAATTCCTACATTTCTGCAAAATGCATCAAAAAACGCATTAGTGTGAATCAAGCCTTATGCCTTGTACACACGATCGGAATTCTCGTCAGAAAAAACTCTGACGGTTTTTCCAACGGAATTCCGATGGAATTCCGCTCAAGCTGTGTTGCCTACACACGATCACACCAAATTCCGACGGTCAATAACACAGAGGCATAATACACGTTCGACAGCACTATAAAAGGGAAGTTTAATGCGTCCGAGCATGCGTCGAATTGTTTCCGAGCATGCGTCGGAATTTTGCGTGTCGGAATTGCCTACACACAATCGGAAAATCCGATAGAAAGGTTTTCCGTCGGAAAAATTGAGAACAGGTTCTCAATTCAAAGTCCGTCGGAAATTCCGACAGAAAAAGACCGTTAACCATACACACGGTCGGAAAATCCGATGAAAAGCTCCCATCGGACTGTTTCCATCGGAAATTCCGACCGTGTGTACGCAGTTTTACCTAACTGCAGCAGAGAAAAAATCATCCTTCTGCTATGCCAAACAATTTTGTGCTATCTGGCAGTCAGAGCTGTTTAAATCTCAGAACCGCATGGACAGAAATACAAATCCTTTGACAGGTAAAACGGCTCTCTTATATAAATATATAACACCCGTGTATGTTTATCTGTTTGCCTGGAGTTCAGCGTTGAGCACAGTTCAGACACAAGTCAGAGGAGGTCATTGTCATGGCATGTAACTGGAGTAGCCCATCTAAGTAGTGTCTGTGTTAGAACAAGTCCACAGGGTCCCAGACAAGGTCATTGAGTCATTGACCCTCTCCAACCTCTTGTTCAGAGGGACAGATGGCAAAAGGTACAATGCAAAGGAACCTGAAACCTGCCTGCACTTAGCCTAATTACTGCTTCAAGTTGGGTGATTCACTAGATCAGGGGATGGCAGACAGTGCAGGTACGTGTGGGGGAGGGGGAGTCTGCTGCTACATGAACTAACCTGTTTCCATCCTGGAATCTTAAAGTAATTAGATGCTATGGTATCGAATAAAGAACAAGATATGTGTGGATGGCTGGCTTAGGGCCTGGGTGCATGGACATACATCATATGAAACAACAAGATTCACAAGGCCTCCTCAGACCACCGTCCAGAGCACTGTGTGCATTACAGGCCTCCTCAGACCACTGTCCAGAGCACTGTGCAGCATTTACAGGCCTCCTCAGACCACCCAGAGCACTGTGTGCATTACAGGCCTACCTCAGACCATCCTCAAGAGCACTGTGTGCATTACAGTCCTCCTCAGACCAAAATCCAGAGCACTGTGTGCATGTACAGGCCTCCTCAGACCACCGTCCAGAGCACTGTGTGCATTACAGGCCTCCTCAGACCACCGTCCAGAGCACTGTGTGCATTACAGGCCTCCTCAGACCATCGTCCAGAGCACTGTGCATTACAGGCCTCCTCAGACCACCCTCCAGAGCAATGTGTGCATTACAGGCCTCCTCAGACCACTGTCCAGAGCACTGTGTGCATTACAGGCCTCCTCACACCGTACAGAGCACTGTGTGCATTACAGGACTCTTTAGACCACCGTCCAGAGCACTGTGTGCATTACAGGCCTCCTCAGACCACCATCCAGAGCACTGTGTGCATTACAGGCCTCCTCAGACCACCATCCAGAGCACTGTGTGCATTACAGGCCTCCTCAGACCACGTCCAGAGCACTGTGTGCATTACAGGCCTCCTCAGAGCAATGTGTGCATTACAGGCCTCCTCAGACCACCATCCAGAGCACTGTGTGCATTACAGGCCTCCTCAGACCACCGTCCAGAGCACTGTGTGCATTACAGGCCTCCTCAGACCACCGTCCAAAGCACTGTGTGCATTACAGGCCTCCACCTCAGACCAACCGGAGCACTGTGCATTAGAGGCCTCCTCAGACCACCCTCCAGAGCACTGTGTAGCATTACAGTTCTCCTCAGACCATCCAGAGCACTGTGTGCAATACAGGCCTCCTCAGATAGTCCAAAGCACTGTGCATTACAGGCCCCCTGAGACCATCCAGAGCACTATGCAGCATTGCAGACCTCCTCAGACTGTCCATTACAGGCCTCCTCAGACCATTTTTTTTTTACTCCAGGAGTATATAATGAGTTTGGAAATTGGAAAAATGTGAGGGAGGGACGTTTACCCATGTAAACCCTATTAGTGTTTCCCCTCTGAGCAAGAAAGTTAGTCACTGTAGCGTGCTTAGTGGAGTGGCATGCTTAGAACTGTGCAGCATTACAGGCCTCCTCAGACCACCGTCCAGTGCACTGTGCAGCATTACAGGCCTCCTCAGACCACCGTCCAGAGCACTGTGCAGCATTTACAGAGCTCCCGGCCGTCCAGAGCACTGTGTGCGGCATTACAGGCCTCCTCAGACCATCGTCCAGAGCACTGTGTGCATTACAGGCCTCCTCAGACCACCATCCAGAGCACTGTGTGCATTACAGGCCTCCTCAGACCGTCCAGAGCACTGTGTGCTGCATTACAGGCCTCTTCAGAGCAATGTGTGCATTACAGGCCTCCTCAGACCACCATCCAGAGCACTGTGCATTACAGGCATCCTCCAGAGCACTGTGTGCATTACAGGCCTCCCCAGACCACCGTCCAGAGCACTGTGTGCATTACAGGCCTCCTCAGACCACCATCCAGAGCACTGTGTGCATTACAGGCCTCCTCAGACCACCATCCAGAGCACTGTGTGCATTACAGGCCTCCTCAGACCACCGTCCAGAGCACTGTGTGCATTACAGGCCTCCTCAGACCGTCCAGAGCTCTGTGTGCATTACAGGCCTCCTCAGACCACCATCCAGAGCACTGTGTGCATTACAGGCCTCCTCAGACCACCCAGAGCACTGTGTGAATTACAGGCCTCCTCAGACCAACCAGAGCACTGTGTGCATTACAGGCCTCCTCAGACCACCATCCAGAGCACTGTGTGCATTACAGTTCTCCTCAGACCACCATCCAGAGCACTGTGTGCAATACAGGCCTCTTCAGACCACCGTCCAGAGCACTGTGTGAATTACAGGCCTCCTCAGACCAACCAGAGCACTGTGTGCATTACAGGCCTCCTCAGACCACCATCCAGAGCACTGTGTGCATTACAGGCCTCCTCAGACCACCGTCCAGAGCACTGTGTGCATTACAGGCCTCCTCAGACCACCGTCCAGTGCACTATGCAGCATTACAGGCCTCCTCTCAGACCACGTCCAGAGCACTGTGTGCATTAACAAAACCCATTCGATTTTAGTTGACTAAAATGATTTTAGTCTACTAAAATGTATTGCAGTATTTAGTCGACTAAAATACGACTAAAACTAAAACAATTCAGATGACTAAAATCTGACTAAAACTACAATGGCCTTTTAGTAAAAAACTATGACTAAAACCAAAAAATGAACACTACTTCTAAAACACACACCATCATAAATTAACAAGCATTTTTAGAGGCCTGTGTCGACAGGCTTTTGCATTTGTCAGATGAGTTTAGCGTTCCCATACAAGTCTATAGGAATGCAAAACTGGCTTGAAGCTGGACAACTACAGGTTAAGTGCGCATGTCAAAGAGTTCTGAATGACCTCAGATGCATCCCAAACTAAGGCCATTGACACAAACCCAAAGTCCGTTGACACAGGCTCCTAGGCTTAAGCCTCGTACACACAATCGGATTTTCCGCAGACAAAACCTCAGACTTTTGTCCAAAGGCGTGTGCCTGGATTTTGTCTTGCATACAAACGGCAAGAAATTGTCGGCCAACAAACACGAACGTAGTGAGTGACATACTATGTGGTTTTTCAGCTCTTTAGCGCCACCCTTTGGGCTCCTTTTGTTAATTTCGTGTTAGTTGAAGTTTGAGTGTGGATTTGTGCTTTTCATTTCACGCTTTTCATTTAGCGATTTTCAGTTCTTGCTTTGCATTTTATGCTTTTCAGTTTGTTTCTGAACGGCCGTTCGTCAACCAGACATGTTGCGGAATCGAAGATAACGTGTTATTTATTATTGGCCTTGGAGTTATTGCTGACCCTTATGACCCAAGTCCAGTCCAGGAACAGGAGGAGGAGGATTGCTTTCACCAACTCTTTGGCATTATTGACCCCCTATATTAAGAAGCAGGACACATGCATGAGGCTTTTATTACATTTTTTGGTTGAATAATAATGATAATAATAATAATGATTTGATTTGGTATATTTTCTATAGTTTTGGATGCATAGAATGCAGTTTTTGGTTAACCTCTTGCTTACTGGGCACTTAAACCCCCCTCCTGCCCCAGCCTAATTTTCAGCTTTCAGCGCTGTCACACTTTGAATGACAATTGCATGCCCATACTACACTGTACATCAGGGGTGCCCAACCTTTTGAAGAGCGAGGGCCACCTAAGCGACTTGATAACCGGTCGCGGGCCACAATGAGCGGAGCGGGTGCATGGCAGCCCACTGTACTCTATAGAGCCCACTTTACTTACTTAGAGGTGAATGGAGGGTCCAATTGGGTTGGACTGACCGTGTGAAGGGGGCCTATGGCTCAGTGCCGGTAACCCTCAGGTGCACTGCTCTGCACCTGTGGATCAGTTTCAAAGCAGCCCAGTAACCACTGCAGAACAGATATGCCCATATTTACACTGTGATTTTAGTAATAAAGTTACTATAAATAACAGTATTCTATTCTATTCCATCCCAGAGCAGGAGGTTGTGGGCCACATCAGAGGGCTCCGTGGGCCACATGTGGCCCCCGGGCCACTGGTTGGGCACCCCTGCTGTACATGAATGAAATTTTTATAATTGTTTTTCACACAAATGGAGCTTTCTTTTGGTGGTATTTAATCACCATTTGGGTTTTTATTTTTTGCTAAACAAACAAAAAAAGACAGACATTTTTGAAAAAATAAAAACTATGTTTCATAGTTTGTTATAAAATTTCACAGAGAGTGTTTTTGGGGGATATTTTTTATAGCAAAAAGTTAAAAATATTGCTTTTTTTTCAAAATTGTCGCTTTTTTTGTTTATAGCGCAAAAAATAAAAACCACAGAGGTGATCAAATACCACCAAAAGAAAGCTCTATTTGTAGGAAAAAAAGGACGTCAATTTTGTTTGAGTCGCACAACCGCACAATTGTCAGTTAAAGCGGTGCAGTGCCGAATCGCAAAAAGTGCTCTGGTCATGAAGGGGGTAAAATCATCCTGCGCTGAAGCGGTTAAAGTGCGACAGCGCTGAAAGCTGAAAATTGGCCTGGTCAGGAAGGGGGTGAAAGCGCCCAGTAAGCAAGTGGTTAAACGGAGCGAATCTCCATTCTTTTATGCTGCCTTTAGTGAAAAAAGTGCACGATACCATAAGCAAACACAGCTACCCCATAGATAACTGGTAAGACCAGTTTTGTACAAATGTTCTTGTTCAATATGTTCTTTACCACTAAAAAATGTGTACATTCCTTATAATACGCATGCAAAGGTGTCAGATAACATTGAAACAAGCCTTTCAGGTACAGGAGACGTGCATATGTATTGCCGTTGAACATTCTATTATCAGATGCTTAACAATTAAGTGAAAATTGGATTGAAAGTTCCTGCTCTACAGGCTGATATTTCTGATGGGGATTATCTGCAAAGGATTATTTATACACTTTTTATAAAACTGGCCATACATGGTTTCACCAGTGGGCTGAACAAATATAAACTAAAAGCTGGGTATACACTAGTACAATTTCGTTTGGCATTTTTCATAGTAGTGTGTAAATACCAGGGTTATGGCAGCAGCTAATTGCCATAGCCCTGGTATATTTTCCCACAGTGGGAGATCCTCTTTCACATAAAAGTGGTCTCACTGGTGGATTCGCCACAGGATCATTTTAATGGGCAGCGGGAGAGGTGATCCCCCTTCCCCCAGCTGCCCGGTCCTTTCCACCGTTTACCGGAGAGATCAGCAGCGGCGGAAACTATTCAATCTGAGGGAGTGATGGGCAGAAAGGACCGGAGCCCCATCAAACGTCACTTCCACCCTCCAGCCTTAAAAACATAACATTACATTTCTTCATTTTTTATTGCTTTTAAGTGTAAATAGCTCTATAATCTTTTTGACCCCAGAGCTCACATTAAGAGGCCCTGTCCTGCTTATTTCTATTACAAGGGATGTTTACATTCTTGTAATAAGAATAAAAGTGATCAAAATTTTTTTTATAAAGGGACAGTGTAAAAAGAAAAAGTAAAATAGATTTTTAAAGCGCCCTGTCCCTCCGAGCAGAAGCGAATGCATACACAAGTCACGCCCACATATGTACACGGTGTTTAAACCACACATGTGAGGTATCACCGCAATCCTTAGAGAGAGAGCAATAATTTTAGCACTAGATCTCCTCTAACTCTAAACAGGTAACCTGTAAAAAAAATGTAAGCGTCGCCAATGGAGATTTTTAAGTACGCTAGTTTGTCACAATTCCACAAGCGTGCGCAATTTTGTTAGGTATGAATTTACTCGGCGTATAAAAAGTATACTGTGAGAGTAAAAATAGTGAGATCAACCTTAATCTAGTATGATCTTAAAATAAATAAAAAATCCGTGATAAATAAATAAATTCCGTGCCACAGTGAATGATTAAAACTAGCAGCAAGCTGTGTGTGATAATTTAATCCACAAACTTATAGACCTCAGACATAATCCAATAATTAAATACAAATCCGTGATGTATTAAATAAATAAATATCATTAAATATCATTAAATAATAAATGAATTCCGTGTAATGCGTAATACAGGACTAATCCATAGGATTGCAGCTGCCCAAGATGCAAAACTGAATGAAAACCACTCCACAATAATGTGAATGTGAATAAATAAAATGCTCCAAATAATACTCAATAACTTACTCCGTGCTCATGTGAATAAATAAAAATAAATAATGCTCCAAACAATGTTAAATAGGTAAATGAATGCCAATAAAAATCCTCCTAATCCAATGCTATGCCCGCCCCATACATTAGTTAATCAGCAATGTTAGTATAACTGACTCAAATGCATGAATCCACTGGCAAATCGGCATAAATAAGCATATAATTGGAAAATCAGTTAAATCGGCAGATACTGAGATTGTAAGTGTATGGGTGTTGGTAATTCAATAGAGGTACGTATAAAAAGTAACTGATATAAGATATCACTTAGCTGATTGCTTTATCTTCAAAGGTTATGTTGGTATCTTGCTCCGGTATTTATATGAAAAGAAAAAAGAAATGACACAAAAACATTGCGCAGCATCTCTGTTAAATAAATAAGTGCCTAAAATATTTGTGTGCACTCACATATACCCAGATGGGTTAGGCGCATAAATGCTCTGTCCGTGTCTCAGCACGGCGTCACTCAGGCTCTTCCTTTCCGACGCGTTGCATCACAGGTCACGTGACTTTCTCAAGGTGACTTTTTCATATAAATACCGGAGCAAGATACCAACATAACCTTTGAAGATAAAGCAATCAGCTAAGTGATATCTTATATCAGTTACTTTTTATACGTACCTCTATTGAATTACCAACACCCATACACTTACAATCTCAGTATCTGCCGATTTTACAGATTTTCCAATTATATGCTTATTTATGCCGATTTGCCAGTGGATTCATGCATTTGAGTCAGTTATACTAACATTGCTGATTAACTAATGTATGGGGCGGGCATAGCATTGGATTAGGAGGATTTTTATTGGCATTCATTTACCTATTTAACATTGTTTGGAGCATTATTTATTTTTATTTATTCACATGAGCACGGAGTAAGTTATTGAGTATTATTTGGAGCATTTTATTTATTCACATTCACATTATTGTGGAGTGGTTTTCATTCAGTTTTGCATCTTGGGCAGCTGCAATCCTATGGATTAGTCCTGTATTACGCATTACACGGAATTCATTTATTATTTAATGATATTTAATGATATTTATTTATTTAATACATCACGGATTTGTATTTAATTATTGGATTATGTCTGAGGTCTATAAGTTTGTGGATTAAATTATCACACACAGCTTGCTGCTAGTTTTAATCATTCACGGTGGCACGGAACTTATTTATTCATCACGGATTTGTTTATTTTAAGATCATACTAGATTAAGGTTGATCTGCGCACTATTTTTACTCTCACAGTATACTTTAATATGATTTTCAAGTGTAGGTTACACTTTTAATGGTGCAGCACATCATTTAGCTATCTTATCTATTTAAAACTTAGGTTTTACCTATTTTTATATTTTACATATCAGCGCTTTAGTATTTACTTTACATATCAATTTACTCGGCCTAACATCATCTTTCACATTATACAAAAAAATTGGGCTAACTTTACTATTTTCTTATTTTTTTATTAAAAAAAGGGTATTTTTTCCAAAACAATTGCGCCTGTAAGAACGCTGCGCAAATACGGTGTAACATAAAGTATTGCAACGATTTCAAATTACCGTATATACTCGAGTATAGGCCGTCCCGAGTATAAGCCGAGGCCCCTGATTTACCACAAAAAAATGGGAAAAGTTAATGACCCGTGTATAAGCCGAGGGGGGGAAATGGAGCAGCTACTGTAAGTGGAAAAGTGTCACCAAATGCCCATCTACATGTCCCCTGTGTCCTATACAACCCCCCCGTGTCCCCAGTGCAGCCTACCTGTGACAGATCGATCCGGTGTCCCGCGTCCCTCGGGGGCCGCTGTCCCTCGGTGTCCGGTGTCCGGTGCGCGGTGTGCGGTGTCCCTCGTACGCGCTGAGGCTCCAGGCGCCATTGCCGGTTTGAAAGCCGCGCCTCCTCCTCCTCCTCCTCGTCCGTGATAGGAGGAACACTCGGTTTTCCAAGCAGTCATGTGCAGTGTTCCGCCTATCACGGATATTCTCTCATCCTCGTCCATGAGATGAGAATGAGAGAACATCCGTGATAGGCGGAACACTGCGCTGCTGGGAAAATTAGTGTCCGCCTATCACGGACGGGCGGGAGGAGGCGGCGCGTCTTTTGAACAGTGCCGTCTGTCTACATGACAAGCTGTTCATGTAGGCAGACCGCACTGACTCGAGTATAAGCCGAGAAGGGGACTTTCAGCCCTAAAAAAAGGGCTGAAAATCTCGGCTTATACTCGAGTATATACGGTACATATTCATTCATTTGTACAAATACATATTCATTTATAAAAAAAATTGAAAACAATTTATCATTTTCCTTCCACTTCACAATTATGTGCCACTTTGTGTTGGTCTATATAATATCATAAAACCCCAATAAAATACATTTATGTTTTGTTTGTAACATGACAAAATGTGGAAAATTTCAAGGGGTATACTTTTAGAAAGCATTTTGTTATATCTGATAAGTGAAAATTATTGATCTTGTCTCTAGTTCAGAATTGTTTGAGTCCTGTGCGGACTTTCTGTGTTATCTCAAAGAGGCTAATTAGCCATAATTAGTTTTTATCTTGGGAGGAGAGAACTATTAGCTTTTATATTGTAGAGATCTGAAAGAGACAGTGTTTGAATAGTTAAGCCAAAGACATTAGATGGACTGATACCACACTTCATCCACAAGAAAAATGGATTTTGTTAGCCCAAAACAGGGCTTAAGAGTGCATGTCTGAAAGATCAACAGGTATTTTTCTGTACTTTGCTAGTAGGTTATGTCTACAGGACAAGGCTTAGGCCCCTTTCACACTGAGGCGGTTTTCAGGTGCTTTAGCGCTAAAAATAGCGCCTGAAAACTGCCTCCTATTCATTTGGGTGCTTTCACACTTCGTGCTTACAGGACAGTAGAAAAAGTCTTGCAAGCAGCATCTTTGGAGCATAGCGCTTCAAAAACGCCCCTGCCCATTGAAATAGATGGGCAGCACTTCCAAAGCGCTTTGAAAGGGCTGCAAAATGGGTCTTTTTTAGTCACGTTGTCACGTGGCCTTAAAAATAATGCCCGCTAGTGCCCGAAAAGTGCCTCTAAAACGCAGCTAAATCACGGAAAAAACGGCCAGCTCTTCAGTGTGAAAGGAGGTCTTAGGATGACTTCTTTACAGCCCATCTGAGCAAGAACAAGGTGTACAGTATATGGAATCTTTTGTATATATAAGGCTGGCCATACATGGCTCGAATTCCAGCTAAATCCTGATAAATTTACTGAAATTTGAGCCATGTTTGAACTTGTTGGTACCACCTGGCCTGACAAACTTCAACTAAAAAATCAAATGTGTCGGTTGGAAAATTCTGATCTAAACAGTGCCTACATCTTAGAACAGGACCCACAAAAAAATGGGGAAGAGCAAGGATTTGGGACTTTGCAATACCACAAGAATATAAGTATACACAATAGACAGGATGTAGAAACAGAAGAAGTGTCTAAAACCACATAATTTTATTAAACATCATTGTTAATGTTAGCACTGAGATGTCAGGGACCATGTGATCTAACAGAATAGCCACTTAAAAAAAAAAAAATCGCAATTTGAGAGGCATATAAGCATAAATCCATACACCAAAAAAGCAGCATTAATTGTAGTGAAATGGTACACCATCAGCAGAAAGCTCAACGCGTTTCAAAAAACATAGCCAGAGTTCAGGAACCAGAACGGATAGTCAGACAAGCCAAAACGTCAGGGAGCCAGAGAACAGCGTAGTAGAACAGCAAGCAGGATCTGGAGCCAGAAGAAATGTCAGCCAAGCAAGTCTTTAACAGGAACACAGGAGAGCGTCTTTAGAGATGTGACCAAGGCAAAAGGCAGAGATCATCTGGACTGGATGGCTTAAATAGGCAGGACCGACAAGCAGGATCATCAACAGGTGAGTCACTGTGGAGAGATAGGAGTTGGCAATTAGCCAACAGATGAGCAGCCAGCTCAGAGAAGGAAGGTGTCAAGAAAGGCGTCCAGGATCCCTGTCTGCCGGTAGGAGAGTTGGCTATAGTGTATCTATTAGAAGAGCCGCTCAGCGCGCGCACGGACGCGTGGGAGCGCGCGCGCACCCTGTTTGAGTCCGTTTGGCGCCAGGAGCGCTATTTAAGGAAGATCCTCTCCATGCCATCTTGCGGTCCGGTCTACAGCGTTCCAGTGACCCCCAGCTACCAGCTATCCTTGTGCTACCTGACTTCTGATACCTGATTCCAGTACCCGGCTTGTTCCCGACCTTCCGTGCCTGCTGCCTGTCTCCGATCCCGGCTTGTCCCGACATCTCTTCTGCCTGTTCCTCTGGTCCTTTGTTGCCCGCCTGTTAACGACCCGGCCTGCTTCACGACTAACGCCTTGCCTGCTGACTTTGTACCACACCTGCCCGCCAGTGTTTGACCCGGCCTGTCTGTGACCTGCTTCCGTTCCGGACTCCAGTCTCTTCCGGCTATCCGCAGTTCCCATCTACCAGCCTGCCAATATAGGGTTCCTGCCCTAGTTTCCTGCTGGTCATCCTACAGCATTCCAGACGTCCGGACCAGCCCTACATCTGTAACCTGCCAGGCACTTGTGCCCCTCTGTGCTTCCGATCCCCTGTCTACTCTACCAGGAGTTCCCGAGCCGGAGGTATACAAGACGCAGCTCCCTGCATTCATGGGCTCAACCACCAGGTACGTGACAGTACCAGACAGCCATGTCCGAGCCCACGCAGGGAGCTGCTCCAATGGACGATCTGTGTCGCCACCTGGCTGGCCTAACCCAGGCAGTGAAGAGTCTTCAGGAGGGCTATACCCGGCTCGAGGAACGTGTTCAGGTCCTATCTACAGTTACGTCATCCTCACCTGGGACTTCTGCTGCTCCTTCAGTAGTGATGTTGCCACCTGAACCCAAGGTTCCCACTCCTGAGCGGTTTTCTGGGGACCGTAGTAAATTTCGAGCTTTCCACAATGCTTGTGAACTCTTCTTTGCCCTGCAGCCTAGGACCTTCTTGCTTGACTCCACCAAAGTAGGCTTCGTCATTTCCCTGCTATCAGGAGATCCACAAGCTTGGGCCCATCGGCTTTTGGAACAAAAGGATGCCGCCCTTGACAACTTGAACTCCTTTTTTCATGCTATGTCTCAGCTCTACGAAGACCCCCAATTAACAGCAACTGCAGAAACGGCCCTGCATTCCCTGCAGCAAGGCCGCAGACCGGCGGAAGACTATGCGTCTGAATTCAGGCGCTGGAGTTCCGATACCAACTGGAACGACTTCGCCCTGCGGTACCAGTTCCGCATGGGTCTCTCTGAACCACTGAAAGATGAACTGGCCCGAGTGGATACACCAGAGACTTTAGACGCACTCATTAATCTGTCCATACAGATTGACAGGCGACTACGACAACGGAGGTCTGAACCTTCCCGCCGGTCCTTCCAGACCAATCTGGATGCTTCCCCGTGTACCTAGTCCGCCTCAACCGACTCCCCGAGCTCCCGTGACCTATACTCCTGATGTTCCGGAACCCATGCAGTTAGGCTTACTGCGTCCATCTCTGACACCTGAAGAGCGGCAACGCAGGCGATCCAATAACCTGTGCCGCTACTGTGGCGAATCGGGACATTATGTGAGATCCTGTCCTGCTAAGCTCCGTAAGTGCTGCACTACCTCTTTTGCTCTTACTCCTACTCTGCCGAATAATACTTCTCACCTGGCTGTCTCCGTTCTTTTTCAGCTCCCAGGAGGGAATACCCGGGTAACCGCTATCATTGATTCTGGAGCCTGCAGCGGTTTCATGGACTTAGCTTTTGCCACCCGGCATCACGTCCCCCTGCGACCAAGGGCAAAGGGCCTCTCTGTACATCTGGCTGACGGCTCGGCTCTTAAATCTGGACCTGTCACACAAGAGACTGTACCAATATTCACCACTATTGCCGGAAACCATCAAGAACTATTATGCCTGAACATCATCCAATCCCCTCTATTTCCAGTTATTCTAGGCATGCCCTGGCTGAGGGCTCATAATCCATTGATTGATTGGACCACTGGGGAGATCAGCTTCCCCTCCTCCTACTGTCATCAATATTGTCTGCTGGAGACGGCTCAAGTATCTTCCCCCCTACTCTGTATGGAAGCTGATGAAGAGACCCGTCAAGCCGTACCTGAAGTCTATCATGGGTTCTTAGACATTTTCAGTAAGAAGGGCGCAGACACCCTTCCTCCTCACAGGCCATATGACTGCCCGATTGAAATCCTTCCCGGTGCAGAAGTTCCATTTGGGAGAATCTTCCCCTTAACTGAACTTGAACTAGGGACTCTGAAGGCCTATATTGATGATAACTTGGAGAAGGGGTTCATCCGGCCTTCCACTTCCCCAGCAGGGGCAGGAATTTTCTTCGTAGAGAAAAAAGACCACGCCCTACGCCCCTGCGTAGACTACCGGGAGCTTAACAAGGTCACCATCAAAAATCGGTACCCCCTTCCCTTGGTACCTGAGTTATTCCAAAGACTGGGGTCTGCAGCGACATTTACAAAACTGGATCTTCATGGGGCATATAACCTTATCCGCATCCGGAGTGGCGACGAGTGGAAGACTGCCTTTCGCACCCGGTTCGGGCATTTTGAATATTTAGTTATGCCGTTCGGACTCTGCAATGCCCCTGCTACGTTCCAGCATTTCGTGAACGATATTTTCAGAGACTACCTCGACCTATTTGTCATAGTATATTTTGATGACTGATCTTTTCGCCCTCCCTGACAGAGCATCGCAAACACGTTAAAAAGGTACTAACCAGACTTCGACGCCACGGCTTGTATGCAAAGCCGGAGAAATGTGTGTTTGAACAGCAGAGCATCCAGTTCTTGGGACTGATTATTTCTGTGGAAGGTATCAAGATGGACCCACAGAAGGTTTCCGCCATCTTGGACTGGCCAGCTCCTACTGACAAGAAAGGCGTTCAACGCTTTGTGGGATTCGCAAATTTCTACCGGAAATTCATCAGAGGATTCTCAACTATCATTTCGCCCATCACAAGTCTAACTAAACAGAGCACTAATTTCTCTTGGTCTCCCGGAGCGCAGGCAGCCTTTGCAACCTTGAAAGACCGATTCACTTCAGCATCAGTCCTAAAGCATCCTGATCCGGCGTTACCATACATACTTGAGGTTGACGCCTCAGAAATTGCAGTCGGGGCAGTGCTATCCCAGAGTCAGGGGCCTAAAGCTCTGTTGCACCCAGTTGTGTTCTTCTCCCGCAAACTATCTGAGGCAGAATGAAACTACGACGTGGGAGACCGAGAACTACTGGCCATCAAGGCCGCTCTCGAAGAGTGGCGATACCTTTTGGAAGGAGCGGCACATGCGATTCTTGTGTATACGGATCACAAGAACCTCGAATATTTAAAAACTGCTAAGAGACTGAGACCACGCCAGGCCAGGTGGGCACTTTTCTTTACGCGATTCTCTCTCCATATAACTTACAGGCCCGGGTCGAAGAACACCAAACCAGACGCCCTTTCTAGGATGTTCAGCGAATCTGAAACCTCCGGACACCATCTTGTCTTCTGGAAGTTTTCTTTTACTCCAAGAAGATTTGCTGGCCCAGATAAAACGGGCCTCCGTGGGAATTTCTCCTCTGCCTGATACCACCCTACAAACCAGAGACGATCTGTTATGGTACAGGGAAAAGATCTTCGTACCTCAGGAGGTGCGAGTTGCTGTTCTGAACTTTTGTCATGACCATGAGTTAGCTGGTCATTTCGGGGTGCACAAGACATCTGAATTGCTCCAACGCATGTTCTGGTGGCCGCAGCTAACAAAGGACTGCAGGGACTATGTGGAATCATGCACCCTCTGCGTCCAGAACAAGGGCAGCAAATCAAAAGCTTGGGGCCTGTTGAAACCACTACCTGTCCCGGAGAGACCATGGAGGATGATCTCCATGGATTTTATTGTTGAACTGCCTCCCTCGGAAGACCACTCTACCATCTTCGTAGTGGTGGATAGACTCTCTAAGATGGCCCACTTCCTTCCCATGAAGGGTATCCCCTCTGCGGCCGAAACCGCGAGAATTTTCATCAAGGAGATCGTAAGACTCCATGGCATCCCTGCAAACATAACCTCAGACCGAGGGGTACAATTCACCTCAAAGTTTTGGAAGGCGTTATGTGGCTCTCTGAAGATCAATCTGTCCTTTTCCTCGGCTTATCACCCTCAAACAAACGGCCAGACAGAGAGGACGAATCAAACACTGGAGCAGTACTTACGTTGCTTTTCATCATTCTCACAAGATGATTGGGTTCCTCTTTTACCGCTGGCCGAATTTGCTTATAATAATTCGATTCATTCTGCTACTAAACAAACTCCCTTCTTCGCAAATTACGTATTTCACCCCTTATTTCTGTCAAACAGTATACCGGAATGTTCTGTACCTGCTGCTCAGGAAACTCTGAATTTTTTTAGTACCAATAATAAGGTCTTTGACAGGAAGAGAAGGGGAGAACTTAATTTGAAACCCGGAGATCAGGTCTGGCTGTCTACACTAAACTTGAAGTTGGCATGTCCCTCTAAAAAGCTTGGCCCTAAGTTTGTGGGTCCTTTCCCTGTGGAAAAGAAAATCAATAGTGTGACTTATAAACTAAAACTACCCGAGTCATTCCGGATCCACCCACTGTCCCGGATCCTTTCGTTGGCCGAAACACGGGGCCTCCTGAACCGGTACTCATTGATGGAGAAATGGAGTTCGAGGTTGAGTCAATCCTGGATTGTAGGAGGAGAGGTGGGCGTGTTCAGTACCTGGTGAAATGGAAGGGGTACAGCCCGGAAGAAAACTCGTGGGAACCAGAATCCAACATTCACGCAAAGAGGCTGATCCGGGCATTTAATAATGCACACCCAAGTAAGATGGTTCAGTTGGGCATCCGGAGGCTGCCCCTTAGGGGGGGGGGGCAATGTCAAGAAAGGCGTCCAGGATCCCTGTCTGCCGGTAGGAGAGTTGGCTATAGTGTATCTATCAGAAGAGCCGCTCAGCGCGCGCGCGGGAGCGCACACGGAGGCGCGGGAGCGCGCACGCACGCTGTTTGAGTCCGTTTGGCGCCAGGAGCGCTATTTAAGGAAGATCCTGTCCATGCCATCTTGCTGTCCGGTCTACAGCATTCCAGTGACCCCCAGCTACCAGCTATCCTTGTGCTACCTGACTTCTGATACCTGATTCCAGTACCCGGCTTGTTCCCGACCTTCCGTGCCTGCTGCCTGTCTCCGATCCCGGCTTGTCCCGACATCTCTTCTGCCTGTTCCTCTGGTCCTTTGTTGCCCGCCTGTTAACGACCCGGCCTGCTTCACGACTAACGCCTTGCCTGCTGACTTTGTACCGCACCTGCCCGCCAGTGTTTAACCCGGCCTGTCTGTGACCTGCTTCCGTTCCGGACTCCAGTCTCTTCCGGCTATCCGCAGTTCCCATCTACCAGCCTGCCAATATAGGGTTCCTGCCCTAGTTTCCTGCTGGTCATCCTACAGCATTCTAGACGTCCGGACCAGCCCTACATCTGTAACCTGCCAGGCACTTGTGCCCCTCTGTGCTTCCGATCCCCTGTCTACTCTACCAGGGGTTCCCGAGCCGGAGGTATACGAGACGCTGCTCCCTGCATTCGTGGGCTCAACCACCAGGTACGTGACAGAAGGGCTGGGCCCAGCCCTGACAGAACCATCAACCAGTGCCAACCCCCTGAGAAAGACCTAAATGACATCTCAGGGCTAATTTAAAATGATGTGATCTTAGATACTTCTCCTGTTCCTACATCCTGTATATTGCTCCTGATGGATGGAGGGGAGGTGTTGTTAAGCTATTCAGCTGATGTTCATTGGGAGCGCAGACAGCACTATAGTATAGTATGCTAAATCACTCACTGTCTCTAGCCAAGCACCTGGCTACACACTGTTTGCACAGCATGCCGGGCTTTCAAAAAAGAAAGTCCATCACTAGCTGTGTTATTCGACTTCTCCTGCAGATTAAGAAGGGGTCAGCTCTTTGTTAAAAAAGAGAAGGGTGTGTAAAAACATGTAAAACTTGCTATTTAAGGCTTCATGTACACGGGACATTGTTCAACCACTCCTGAACGATTTAACTTGACAGCTAGAAACTGGCATCTAAAAACAGCCGTTTAGCCACGTTTATATACCGTGTTTAGTCGCATTTAGCTGTGTTTATCCGCGTTTGCGTCTGGAAGCGTTTGAAAAAAAATGTTTTCCCAAAATAGGCAAAAATTAAAAACGCCTGTAAACGAAACGTGCCTGAACTCAAGTTACCTTTTTAAATGCCTCTAAACACAGCTTCTGAACACATTTTTTGGTTTCCAAAAAAAGCCTCTAAACAAAACTGCCTAAAACCGATTTTAAACGAACCTGTGTACATGTGCTGATAAGATAACATAGAGGAGAGTTTAGGAGCAGTTGAAAAAATAGGATTTTTATAACAGCTTACCTGTAAAATCCTTTTGTTTAAAAGTACATGACGGGACATAGAGCCATAGTAGTTACTATGTGGGTTATAGGCCACCTTCAGGTGATGGACACTGGCATGCCCTAAGACAAAAAGTGCACTCCCTATATAAACCCCCCCCCTCCCACTACTGGGAGTACCTCAGTTTTTTTAGCAAATCAATACACGTGTATATATTGTGTGTCCCATGATGTACTTCAAAGAAAAGGATTTTACAGGTAAGCTGTTATAAAAATCCTATTTTCTTATTGTACATCACAGGACACAGAGCCATAGTAGTTACTATGTGGGATGTCCCATAGCAATGCCAACTGAAGGGAGGGAGACACAACAAAAGTAGGGCACCAAGAGACTAGAGGACGTATACTGCAGCCTGCAGTACACTGCGCCCAAAGGCGATATCCTCATGACCTTTTACATCTACTTGAAAGAATCTGGTAAATATATGGACTGAAGACCAAGTTGCGGCCTTGCAGATCTGAGCCATGGAGGCTTGGTGATGCACTGCCCAAGAAGCACTAACAGCCCTGGTTGAGTGCGCTTTAATATGAAAAGGAGGAATTTTCATCTTTAAACCATAAGCTTGAACAATAACTTGACAAATCTATTTAGAAATAGTAGATTTTGACGCTGCCTGTCCTCTTTTAGGACCGTCTGGCAACACAAACATGGCTGACATTTGGCTGACATTTCTTCTGGCTCCAGATCCTGCTTGCTGTTCTACTACGCTGTTCTCTGGCTCCCTGACGTTTTGGCTTGTCTGACTATCCGGCAAGGAATGTTGTTTTCTGCCCAAGATAGAATATGATTCACCTCTCTCTGGGCCGCACGACTTCTCGTGCCCCCTTGGTGATTGATATAGGCCAATGCTGTGGCATTGTCTAAATTGGACCCTGACAGGACAATTTCACAGTCTGGGCGTCCAGACCTCTAGAGCCAGGCGTACTGGCCGAATCTCTAGAATATTGATGGGCAAGGTCCTCTCTAATTTGGACCATTTCCCTTGGACAGACACTTCTTCCAGGACTGCTCCCCAGCCCATAAGGCTGGAATCTGTTGTTACCACCTTCCAGGTGACTGGTAAAAAGGATTTTCCTTTTTGAAGATTTCTGGATATCAACCACCAATTGAGGCTCTGATGCACTTCGGGGATAAATGCATTGGGAAGTCCAGAGCTTGGCCTTTCTTGTTCCAAGTTGACAAGGATACTGTTTTGCAGCAGTCTTGAACGAAACTGCGCATAAGGAACGACCTTGAAAGAATCCACCATCTTTCCCAATAACTTCATGCAAAGTCGAATAGAAGGATTCTTCTTTGTTTTGACCAACTGAATCAGTTCCTTTAAAGAACCAATCCTTTCCTGGGGCAAAAACACCTTCTTGAACTGTATCTATGATCAGCTCCAAGTGCTGCAATCTCCTTGATGGTTTTAAGGAGGATTTCTCTAGGTTGAGAATCCAACCTAGGTATTCCAGGTAGCTGACTGCGGTGACCAAACTTTGGTTTAAGTGGGCTACAGACTGATCTATCCAAAGCTAGAAAGAGAGACTTATTTTTCACTTGATCTCTGGGAACGTTTGATCTGAGCATTGTCTACTGGACAAGTCAGGTTTTTGTTTACAGAGGATATAGCAGCGTCAAATGCTGGAATTCCCCATTTCTTATAGAACTCTTCCTCCATAGGATAAAGTATTGAAAACTTTTTTCGGGGGAAAAAACTGTTTATCTGGGTGCTCCCGCTCAGAATACATAAGCTTTTTTTAGCCATGAATGGATAGGAAAAGCAACAGATTGGGGAGGCTTTAGTGAACCCAAACTAGAAGTGGGCTCATCGACTGACTGCGTTATTGGCAGTAAAAATGTGGAGCGGACCAATTCAGTGAGAGACTGTACCAACAACCTTTCCTGCGAACCTGATCCTTCCATATTAGGTTCTTCGGAAGAGGAGACATCAGCCCCTTCCTGGTCCCTTGAGAGAAATTCGTCATTTATGCCCCTTGTTCTTCAGCATGAGGGTCCTGAGAAATGGACGGGGACCTGCTATGCTTAGTCCCACTCTGGGATGCGATTAAAGCATACATTTTTTGCTCCAAACTTAAAATGGTTGAAGAGAAAACCTCCTTAGTAATATACACAGGGGCTGCAGTGTTAAGAGCAGCTGCAACACTTGCCCCTCCTGATGGCTCACTCTGACCAGCCATATTACTCTCAGGGGAGGATGCCATAGTTTTTGAGATGATTCTAGGCTTCTGTGTGACTATAGTCTTTCTAAAGCCCTTTTTAACCCCCCTTTCAACCATAGCCTGATGCACAAAGCAGAGGTACTACCAGAAGGAACGCATCCACTGCTTGAGCAATAGTCCAGCTCTGCTGTTGCTATTAATGCTCAGCCTGATGCAGTAGTAAATGTGTCAAAAGGAATGCCTGTGTCACCAAACCTCTTACATGCCACCTTTGCTCTTGTGTCCCTCCGCAGCTTGCAACAGCAACAATGGTGTCTTTTAAAACACCCCTTCCCACGCTGGACATTGGAGCACACCAACGCCGCGCTAACCCCCGCCCCCATCGTCTACAGCCCTTACTCTTTCCTTCAAAAAAGCTTTTCCCACGCGAGCGCAGGCTCAGATTCTATGGGATAACAGAGAGAGGGGAAGATATGGCGAAGGGGGGCCTGGAAGCCACCAAGTGGCGTGCCCTTCGCGCCCTGTTTTTTTTGAAGCGCTCCTTCCCCGAGAAGAGGGGAAGAAAAAAACAGCACAGGGGGGCGTCTGGTGGGGAGCAAACCCCCCCCCCCCGACTTACCGGAGGTCTGCTGCCGGCCGGAGGAAGAAAAAACAGCTGTTTCCTGGACACATCGTGAGCTCTCTGAGAAGCATGAGACGGCAAGTGCTCTATACAGCCCCCAGTGGTGACACATGACAACATTTACAAAATTAAAGGAGACATTCATAAGAAAATTTTGAAAATTTCTTAGAAAACTCCACTTACCTTTCCCGCCGCGGGGTTTTCTGTGGTAAACCAACAGACCCAATCTTCACCCTTCACAGTGGGTTCCGTTAAACCTTCAGGAGCTGGGGATCCTTGGGGAAACCCACAATCCTGGACCTGTATTAGCACCACCACCAGTAGAATTGTATGGCCTCAATACCAAAAGTACTGGATCCCGGGGTCCAGCTCTCTAAAAAGAGAAGCGTTACAGGCAAGACCTTTGATAAAGTCATGTGTTCAGTGACGATACGCGTCAGGGAATAGCCAGGTGTCGTCACTTCCGGTTATGGAACAGAGACCGGAAGTACTCTGCTGTTTGCTGGATTATCTGATTTTAAACTGTAAGTTACTCTTTGTTTTAATAAAATAATTTTGGGAAATACTACACGATGAAGCCACCCTCTTTTATTTAATGTCCTCACCGCATCGGTTAAGCCTGGAGTCACCCCCAAAAATCCACTATTGTTGGGTAAATCGGGACAATCGTTGTGCTGGGATCTGCTGTTTTCCATACTGAAGGCTTGACTCGAACTGTAGAACATCGGAGGTGAGAGGCTGGGGGAATCGCGTGGCGCACCACGGATATTATACATGTGATTGGAGGAATTTGACATCGATCGAAAGTTGTTTTTGCACAATTTTTTTTTTTGCACACGGATTTAATTCATGAACTTATATATGTGAACTTATTCATATTAGTGTTTATCACTTGTTTTTTGAATTTCACCTTTTATACTCCAGGAGAACAGTGGATTTATTCAGAAATTTTTATGTTTCACATTTCTTTTTTTATGTATGTCATTATATCATTAGACCAGAATTGTCATATATGTTTTTACTTGATGCACCTTATATACACACTGGATGTTATTTTAATTGCTGTTTGGAATCTTCGGCATTGGTGCACTCTAATGCCGCGTACACACGAAGGGACAATCCCGCGGGATTATCCTCTGGACTGAAGTCCAGCGGATAATCCCCTCGTGTGTGGGCGCCGGCGGACTTTTTGGCGCCAAAGTACGGCGGACTAAAGTTTGAAGTTTTGTTTTCAAATTATCCGCTGGACTTGGAAGTCCAGCGGACAATCCCGCCGTTAGTGGGCAAGTCCGCGGGACTTTTGAAATGAAGGGACTTGCCGCTCATCGGCAAGTCCGTTCATTTAGCACGTGACTTCAGGTTACGTAGCTAGCGTAGGCAGTTACTGCCGCCGCGCTAGCTCCGTGACCTGGCATGGATTTAAAGGGACTCCCCACGCCGAAAAAACGGCGTGGGGGTTCCCCCCAACTCCATGTCAGACCCTCATCCGAGCACGCAGCCTGGCAGGCCAGGAAAGGGGTGGGGACGAACGAGCGCCCCCCCCCTCCTGAGCCGTACCAGGGCCGCGTGCCCTCAACATGGGGGGTGCCCTGGGGAAAGGGGGGCCGTGCGGCCCCCCCACCACCCCAAAGCACCTTGTCCCCATGTTGATGAGGACAAGGGCCTCTTCCCGACAACCCTGGCCGTTGGTTGTCGGGGTCTGCGGGCGGGGGCTTATCGGAATCTGGGAACCCCCTTTAATAAGGGGGCCCCCAGATCCCGGCCCCCCAACCCTATGTGAATGAGTATGGGGTACGATGTACCCCTACCCATTCACCTAAGGTGTAAAAGTGTAAAGTAAAAAAAAACACCCACACTTTTGAAAAAAATAGTTTATTGCACTGCTCCGGGGGTCTTCTTCCGTCTTGGGGGTCTTCTCGCCGGACTCCCCCGCCATTTACCAAGCTCTTTTACCGAGCGGGGGAAGACCGGCTACCTTCTTCGTCGTCGCCGCCGTCTGGGGGTCTCGATCCGCCTTCGGGGGTCTTCTTCCGTCTTGGGGGTATTCTCGCCGGACTCCTCCGCTCTCTTCTGCTCTTTTTACCTAGCTCTTTCACGAGGGGAGGAGTCCGGCTACCTTCTTCGTCGTCGCCGCCGTCGTCTGGGGGTCTCGATCCGCCTTCGGGGGTCTTCCGGGGGTCTCTTCTGTTCTTGCGGCGGTCGTCGTCTTCCGCGCCGCCGGCGCCTTCTTCTTCTTGTCCTTCTTCTTGTCCTTCTTGTTCTTCTTCTTCTTCCGATGTTGACCCGACGCTCTCTCTGCCCGGAATGCCTGTGCCGCTCTGCGTTGAGACTTATATAGGGGAATGGGGACAGGGTCACATGTTCATGTCACATGGTGACCCCGCCCCCTTGCGATGTCACAGTCCCAGCATCCTCCGGGACTGTGACAACACAAGGGGGCGGGGTCACCATGT